>WUAM01000272.1:919566-930832 GCA_024336885.1 Actenoides hombroni | reverse complement strand
GCAGAGGGGCAGGATCCCCCCCTCCCCTGCTGCCCACGCTGCTGGGGGTGCAGCCCAAGGTGCCAGTGGCTGCTGGGCTGCACCCAAATACTTGCACCCAAATTCCTGCTGGGGCTGTGGGTGGGAAGAGCTGTCCCAGCCCTGTCCCCCGACTCCCTTGCCACCCGGTGTGGACCTGCCATGGTGCAGAGTGCCGCTCTTCCCCGCGGCTCAGCCCCGCAGCAGCCCGGCTTTTCCTTATTTGTTTTGCTCCCCTCGAGAGTTATTCTTTCCCTCCCATATGCTGTAATAATTACAAGCGCTAAGTTAACAGCTGCTCTGCTATTCCGGGCTCGGCAGAGCCACGCGCCTTCGCCTTCCCTCCCTCCCACAGCTCCGGGTCAGAGTCTTGGCTCCGGCAATCAGGGATTCCTGCAATTTCTGCCGCTCGGGAGGATCTGGACCCTTCTCCCCTCCGTCACCATCTGTCTCCTGCCCGCCCGCCCCAGCATCACCAAGGGGGATGGGACTGCGGCATCCATCTGTTACCATGGAGAGAGCTGATTCAGTGAAGGGACGCACCCCGGATCCCGGGTGAAGACCGGCGGAGAGGGGGCGAAAGGGATTTTCTCACGTATTTGTTTTATTTCCACGTGTCTGGCGTCACCTGTGGGGCCTGCTGCAGGTGACAGCCACCACCCTTGCTCACAATGGACGGTACCTCCTAAGCCCTCTTGCCGGTGGAGGTGGTGGCCACGGACCGGGTGTGGCAGAGGCCACTGTCACAGCCGGTGGACCAAGTCCACATGCCTCAGGTGAAGGCAGTGCTGCCCCTCTTCCCGTGCAACTGCAGCGGTGCAAAATCCAGTACATTAAAAAGAGCTCCTTGGGTTCAGCTGCTTTGGTAGCAGCCCAACACTGCAGGCTCCAGCCAAGCGAGCTCGAAACGGTGCAGGGAGGGTGAGCAGAGCAGAGCAGAGAGGGCCAAACGCGGCTCTGCGGTGGCGAGCAACGGTAGTTGCCAAACTGGACTCATGGAATTAAAGGTTGCGTCTTGTGTTGGCTTGGACTGACCCTGGCTGAGGAGATAAGGGAAGAGGGAGGAGGCTGCCCGTGGCCTGGAGGTCCTCGTCACCACCCTGTGTTGAATGGTGCTACAGCTGTGCTGGCACATGAGTACACAGCCTGTAGCCCCCTGAGCATGCCATAGCCACCCTGGGCATGCCATAGCCACCTGGGGCATGCCATAGCCACCCTCGGCACTGCACCATGCCACGTCCCACCCTGGCAGGCTCCCAAGGAGGTGATAGCCCCCTGTGCAGCATCTCTGGGGTTCAGGGTGGCACCCGCCCCTCCTTCTTTGGCTGCGACAGGATTTTTTTCTCTCTTTACCAGAGATTTTTGCCTGTAGTTCATCCAATCGCTGCAAGCCCAGCGTGAAAATACAGCAGGACGAGGTGTTTCTGTGAGCTCCCGCCCCAAAGGAAGCACTGCATCTCCAAGCGTCCCAGTCTCTCCCCAGTCAGCGAGGCTGCTGAGGCCAGACGCACATCTCCAGCACAGATGAAGCTTCCCAGAAATGTGTCGAGACAGCCTGATCCGTGGCAGCGGCAGCGAGACGTGCGAGTCTCTGCGTTGCGCCGGCTCACGCAGCCCACGAGAGGCTGCGCTCCCCTTCCCGGGAGCTGCGAATGCGCCAGGCGGTCCCGTACAGGCTGCTTCCCATCTTCCAGAGGTGGCTTTCCCAGCACCGCTGGGTGCAGTGAGCTCAGGACGGTGACAAAGATAGCGAAATGCTGGGGATTTGAGATGGGATTTTACTCAAGGATGGAGTTTGTCCCAGCCACCAGCCCTCAGAGGTCGTGACTCTTCTCACCGTGCACAAACACCTCGTTTCCACGTGGAGATGCGTACTACAGCAGGTGACATCTTCTCCTGCCACCAGCCAGCCCGTCCTTGAGGCAGCAGATCCCATGGGATGCCTGGGACAGATCGCTCTTAGGGATGGGGTTGGATGCTCTTTCTCATGGTCCTCACAAAGTTGTAAGTGGGAGTAAAAAGTGAGAGTGTGCAAAGAGGAGGGTCTTCCCAGGAATTTCACTTCCCAAGCTGGGACTGCCACTGCTGGCACCACTGCAACACAGCCGTGGGCAAGGTCAGGGTCTGTGGCCGGGGCTTTTGTGCACGCAGAGGTGACCGCACAGCAGGGTGACCACGAAAATCCCATCCCTCTGCCTCTGGGTCGACAGCTTTGATGCTCTGCCTTGAGCTATGCCCCACCCAGAGAGCATTTGAAAGAGGTGACATGGGGCTGATCTGAGCTGCCTTCGATGCTTGCTGCCTCTGCAGGACCACCGTGCATGGGCTTCAGCACCGGCACTGGTGGCACTGGGACACGCTGGAGGACCGCTCGGCAGGGTAGGCAACACGTGCCTCACTTACACCTCCCACGTAGGCGTAGGCAGCCCTGGGAAGAGGCGGCTTTGCAGAGCCTGTGCCTTCTCATCGGGCGAGCTGGCAGCTCCATCTGGCTCCACTTTGGTGGAGCTCTCTGAGGAGCTGCGCAGGGCGGCCGGCGGGGTCTGTGGGTGGTGTGCCGGGAACAGGTGAGGAGGAGGAGGAGGAACGGGTGGGATACACGTGCCCTTCACTGCCAAGTTTCCCTGAGAAGGTACAACCCTTCATGAAGGCAACCGCTCCATCCCATGAGACAGATGATGGGTTTCGGGGCCTTTTTAGGGTGTGTTGCTGGTGCTCAGCTGAACGGGAAGGTGCCATAGGGGCTGCAGCTGGCCCGCAGGCAGTGATCTGGGGACGTGCCGGGCTGCGTGCCCAGGAGCTTCAGCTCACAAGTGCTCTGGGCCACCACACACGGTCGCCATACGGCAAAGTCTCTTCATGGCTCTGCTCATTTCACGGGTCTCGCATTTTGCTTTTACTCTCCCAAAAGGTGGTGAAGCTTTTTTCTTGAAGCTAGCGCTGTGATAGCAGAGCCGACATCGACACCGGGCAGCTGGAGCCTTTGTGAGGATTAAAAGACAGGGGGTTAGCTCCGTATCCATCGCCTCGCTGAGCCCAGGCTAATTCGTAGCAAAATTACAGTCCTTATCTCCATCCCAGTTTTGCAGCAGGGTAACGGCAGCCATTTGGTTATTGGTTTCTTCATTTCAATCTCTTTGATCATGTGCCACGATTAATCTGATCTCTACGAGGCGGGATGAGTAGGAGTCAGGAGCGAAATTATAATCGTCTGTGCCTTTGGCATGCAGAAATGGAATAATTTTGTAGTCTCATCTCCGCTCTGGTAGCTGTAGGAAAAGCCTCCATCTCTCCAGCAGCTTACAGCACCGTGCAGGGCTAGGGCATGCTGATAGAAATGGGAATACTGGGACCCAGGCACCATCACTGTCCCTTGGGCACTCGATTTTGCAGGGTGCAGCATCTCCGTGCTACAAACCACCATGGTCAGTGCCTGCAAACCAGCGGGCATCAGCGAGCTCCGCACACAGAGACAAGCTCACAATAAGCTCCCTATAAGCTCGCCGGTGTTCGCTCTCACCTGCCACGTCGCGATACCAGGCAGCTAATCCCCAGCATTGATTTGTTGCCTGAGTTACAGGAAACGGGCGTTTTCAGTGGTCTGGGAGGGAGCAGGCGAGAAGGGGCATGGGGAGGTGACACCAGCCCTGCTCTGGCTCTCCTGGCACTTTTTCCTTGCCAGATCCCACTAGTGCAGCACTGGCACTGGTTTTTGCTATCCTGGTTGGGATAGAGGTGTTTTCCCCCCATCTAGCCCAGACTACCCTGTCCCCACCACAGAGCATTGCTTTTCATCCGGCCTCCACAATCCCAGGTCTCCATCACAGCCCTTTCTGTACTCAAGACATCTCCTCAGCCTTCCCTTTCCTGCACAAAGTGATCTCAGCTCCTTCACTGACCCCTCCCCAATCACTTTGCCCCTCAGCTGATTGTGTCACTCTCTCTGAGGGCTTCTTATCTCTCTTAAAAAGCAGCACAGAGCAGAGAGAACCATGCAGGGACCTGTTTTACACTGTCCAACAAGGCATGATTAACCCAGATCATGGCTTGTGATCAAAAGCACATTTTCTACAGAAATTCCTCCTCTCCACCCTCCACTTGTCCAGCTGATTATCCCATGTCACCTCACCCTCACTTCTGTTGAATTATGTTCTGGTTTGAGTTTGGGTTTTTTTCCACATGCTTTCTCCAGTTTCTCAAGACCATTTTGAATCATAATCCCTTTTTCAGGTGTGCTGGCAGCGCCTCCTGTTTGCTGTTATCTCCAGACAGAATACCCGAAGGAGTTAACAATTCTGGGCCCTCTCTGTTTTGACCTGAGCAACCAGTAAATGTGCTCTGTGCACTCCCTTTACGGTGTTTTTCATCTCTACAATCATACCCCAGAGTTCCCTATGACAATGTTTTATTCATAACAACACCTAAAGTCTTGCTAACATCAAAATATGTTGTCTCCTGCTTTTTTCTCTCTTTGCAAAGCCAGTGGCTGCACTGCTGGAGGTGGCTGGATGGATTTGACAGCTCACCCTCAACAAACCCCAGCTGGTGACGGCAGGGTTACACTTGCTCTGCTCTCTGGAGCAGAAGCAAAGAACCAGGTGGAAGCCATGAGCAACAGGGGCTGCTCTCCATCCCATGGATGGTCTCAGCTGTATTGGAGAGAAACCCCGTGTGTCATGCCCAGTCTGACCAGCCTTGCTAATGGTGCACGATAATAAGGAGATCTGCTGTGGATTGCATCCCCCTGTGGTCTCCTGTGGACTTCACTCCAACACCAGCACCTCCCTGCCAGGCAAAACTGGGGTGTGATCTCAAAACTAAGCATATCCCAGGGGTTAAGACAGAGGCTATCCTCTGCCTGGCTGTCCCTCTGGATTTGTCACCCAGTGTCTGTGTGGCACCTCTTGCCAGATGCCAGCCAACCCCACTGGTTATCAGTAACCCTCATCTGCCCCTCCATCCCCAGAGGCTGGCTCTTTCAGGGAAGACCTTTCATCTCAAGAGGGTTTCCAGGTGCTCACCCTGAGCTGTTAACTTCCTCAGAGCCTCCCACCTGAAGCAGACCTGCTTCATAGAAGTTTTAGAAGGAAGCCCAGTGAAAAGCAATTTAGGCTGAGAAGCCTAAATGAGCTCCCATTAAAAGACCTTCAGAGAAGGACTCTCAGGAAGACCTGGACTCTCAGCTGGGATTCCTGTCTGGCACCAGAAGAAAAGGGAGTGAAGAGGAGGGATTCCTGTCTGGCACCAGAAGAAAAAGGAGTGAAGAGGAGGCTATTGATGCAGGTTTATAGGCAGAGGGGTGGTTCATGGTCCCTGAAGCTTCAGGCTGGGCTCAGCCCTTCTCCTGGCTCTCCGCTGCCCAAAGGGGAGAGTTTATGCAAGAAGCTGGGGCTGGTGTTTGCTGCTCTTGTGTCCACCTCTGCTATGGGGTGAAGGGCTGGAGCAGAGCCATGCTTCCTCCTCTCTGGCCCAGTGAGACACAGATGCTGGTTGCCCAATTCCTCTTTCTGTCTGGGCTGGGTGCCTGAATTAAGAGTGTTTATTTCTAACGAGAGTGGATGTGGTTCCCCTGATCTACATTTGCAGTCTTAATTATTTTGGATTCATTTTTCAAGAGCATACATGATGTGTTTATTGGTATAAATACCAGGTGGGCATGTGGCAGGTGTTTTGAAGGTGAAATGTTTTCATCTTTTAAGCAGTGCAACGCCTGATATCAACACATCTTTTAAGCATCTTCTACTGGTACCTCCTTTCCAGGCAAGAATAACATAAAGGATGCTGCTTTAATTTTACAGGGAGATTATATATATATTTGTGAAGGGAAAAAAAAAAATCTGGGAAAGTTGTTCCCCTTTAATTACTCCAACAGCTTTAAATCAATGGAACTTGTGACTTCTAGCAAGGCTTGAAGCAGTGGCCAGAAGGTGATGGCAGAAGTAGCTGCAGTGGTTTAGGATCTGGTTTTTCTTCCCATTCTCTCCACTCTCCCTCCTCTCCAAGCTGCTTGGTACTTTCTGACTGCTTGGGATTGGTGCACCCGCTGATGGTGGGAAGAGTTGGGGAACCTCTTCCCTATAGTACACTTAACCAGGTTTAGCTTGACAGCCATGGTCCCCTCTGAAGTTCTCCCACTGCCCAGCTGGATTCTTTTAGGAAACAGCCCCCACGGGTCGTGTGTCTGCACTGCGGAAGCTCCCCTGGAGCCCCCCATCTGGTGCAGTTGTTGGGTCACTACTTCAAAAGGTGTGTAGTAATTGTATTTATCAAAGTCTGCATGGCTAAAAAAGGTCTTCAAGGTGCCATGATTTGCTTTAATGCCCTTAATGAGTCTGGGTGCAGGCCAGGGCAGCCTGCAGCCCTGGGACCAGGCAAAACAACCCACTTGTCATATTTGAGTTATGGTACCACCCAGGTGTTCAAACAGAAACCACTGCTCCCCTGGGGACATCACCATCTTGACACATACCACAAGGGTGACAAGGGGAGGGGTGATGACCTTTGCTCTGAAGAAGAGACACCAGAGCCTGAACCTTGGTTACGCTCCTGTAACACCAGGAAACCCAAGGGTGGCTGAGTCAGGCTGTGAACAACCTACCTGGCATCACCCAAGAAATCAGCTGCAGGACCAGGAGGTGCTGTTCTGCACCCAGCTTGGTGCTTGCAGACACTTGCAGATGTGTAGGAGTGAGCTTGTCCTGTGAAAGACACCAGTGGACTTTCGATGGGAGAAGAGCTGTGGCTTGTCATTGCTCCCGCGTCCTGCTGGCTGGGGCCAAAGCAGCATCTGAGCTGGCTTTCAAACCCAAGGCAGCCCCTCTGAGGGAGAGGGAAAGAGGCCAGGAAGAAAGAATTGCCTTTCTAAAAATGTTTGCTCTGGGTAACTCCCCCGCCTCGGGGTCTAGGGGCTGAAAGGCAGAGAAAAAGGGCTTGTTGACCTGATGTTAACCTCCAGCTGTCAGCCCTTCAGCTCCCTGGTCCTCACATGCTGCTGCTTAATCCAGGAGGAAAAAAAAAAAAACCACAAAGCCTGCCCAGTGCCTGTGCCACCTTATTAACATTTGGCTTAAGTGAGGTTTTCATCCTGTGCTGCAAGGGCAGTGGCTCCAGCTGGAATAACACTTTCCTCTGCCATTGCCTTACTGGGATGTCCTGGCAGTGTAGGGGTTTACCAGGGCTGGGGTCCCTCAGGCTGGACAAATGTAAGCCAGGAAGGGGCACTGTCATGTTCAGGCTTCACAAGAACTCAAAAAAAACCTCTCCGTGCGGTTTTTGTGCTCCTTCTTTTGGCCAAGATGAGGTGGTTTCTAATAGGCACAAGACACAGACCAAACCCAGGTTTGGCTGGTGCCTGGCACCTCTTGTTGGGGTTGGCAATCCTGCCATACCACAGTGTCTGGTTTGCCATCACATCCCTCATTGACTGTATCCAGAAGTCAGAGGGATGGGCAAAGAAGGCATCATATGGGAAGCACCACAGGGAGCACATGGGCATCTTGAGCTTCAGCCAGCCATCTCCTGCCCCCATGCCTGTGCAGACTTCACTTCATTAAACATGAAAGCTCTGCAGTTGCCTGAGCTAGCAAATATTACATGTGGTTCAGCACACATCAAGTTGGCAGGAGGACCTGCTGCTCCGGGGGTTGGCATGGGGCTGGCAAAAGTTTCCTATTCCCAGCTGGGAGCTGGCTCAGGCAAAAGCATGTTCCTATCTGAAGAGCGGGTTGAGGAAGAAGGCAGGTGGCTTTGTGCTGTCTAAGGTGAGTCATGTGCTTTTGGTAGTGGAGAAACATGGCCATGGGCTGAATAGGGCTGTGTGAGCTTGGAGATGGAGCTTCAACCCTGTAAGAGATTGGTGGGATTCTCCAGTGGGAGGACCTCTGTTTCTGCTGAGTATAACAAATCACCCTTAGCAATAAGTTGTTTGAGGTTGTGCTTGGTTCTTTGATGTAGGCCAGCAGTGGAGGATGCTTGCTGTCAGGTTCTGCTGGTGCTAAGCTGTAGGACAGCTCTGATACTGGGACACCACCAAGATCCACATGGCTGCTTAGCCATGAGTAAGGAGACAGTCCTGTACTAGGTGAAACCAAGGGTCTGAATCACTGAGCATCCTAGGAAGCCTTCAGGGAGCAGTAGGTGTTCCCAAAGGCATGTTGCTTAGCACCCCCTTGATTCTCATCCCTTATCATCTCCTCTGGGAGTGAAGTCCACAGGAGCAGAGTTAAGAGCACAGCGCCACGCGCTTCCTAAACAGTGTGTGTCTGTATTTATTAGTCCAGGTGATTTTTTTATTTAATTTTATTTTTCCCCACCAACTTGTCTGGTCTCCTCTTGAATGCGTGTGAACACTCCCAGCTGACAGCATCCTTGGGCAAGGAGTTCCCTGGGTCTGTCCTCCATTGCAGGAAGACCTGTGTGCTTTGAAATTGGCCCCAGTTTTTGCACTGAGAAGAGGCAGCAAAATCCTATCAGCCTTCTTTGGACCATGTATGATTTCATAGCCCTCTACCATAACCTTTTCAGTCACATCTTTTCCTGACAGAAAAGTCCTGGCATGCACAAGTCCTTGCTTGCAGGGAAACTCCTCCAGACCTTTGATCCTCCTTCATCCCATTTTCTGTGTTGCCCTTTTATATTTTGGGTTTGAGGCTGAAAGAGGTGCCTTTTGGGGCACAGGTCAGCGCGGTGGCTTGGCGAGCACACTCGCCCTGCAGCTCCTGCTCCCTCCCAGTGCTGCTGTTCCTTGGCCACGGGCTGTGCCAGCTCCTGTGATCCCCTTTGCTTAAGTAATTGGCACCGCATTCCGCTCATAACCAGCTCGTTATTGTATTATTTCTTTTTAATCCAGGACTCTTTCTCCTCTGAAAGGTAGAGGTGATGTCTGGTGGGTTTTTATGAGCATTGGACTGTCTCCTGACTGCAGAGCTGTCCTCCCAGGGTTACATCTGCTTGGTTTTCCAGCAGAGCCCCCATGGTGTGTAAGGGACTGTAGGTGAGAGCCTGGGGTTGCCCAAGAGCTGAAGGGATGAGGTTTAGTGCTGCACTAGCTCCTTCCCTTTGCTTTTATCCCAGGTAAAACATATTTACAAGGCAACATAGCAAAGCAAAGCAAACAACCAACCCTCTCTGTGGTCAATTCTCTCCTGGCTTTTTCCATGCTGATAAGTCAGTGATGGACTCGCTGGAACTTCAAGCTTCTTTGGAGGCATTCAGCCTGTGATAGAAGCAAGAACCAGCCCCACAGTTTGGGTCCTGAAATGAACTTTGCCGCAGGTGAGGCTGTCATGTGACTCTGCCTTGAGGAATAATAGCCCTTTCTTATTTTTGTAATTTTTATTTTGCTATGTTTTTCCCTTCCTCTTGGCCCCACTGCAAATCTGCTCTAACCACTCAGCTCTAATCTTTTCTTTGGCAGCTAAAACTATTATCTTTATTGTTTCAGGGCTTGGCTCTTTCCTGTTAGCTCTCCTAATTGGATTTTTACTCTCCGATTCATTTAGTCTCTCCTGTGCGTTCAGTAAAACCCTTTAACCCTTCATCACCCCTCTGCCTCGCTGACCCCTTTCCATTGTTGAAGGTGCTCCTCTCCCCACGCCACTCTGAGTTATCTCCTCTCCCTGATTTGCATGGGCACGGCTTTCCTAGGCAACGGCTGTCACCTCCAGCCTCGCTGCCTGCAGACAGAGTGCTTCAGCACCATCCATCCCCTTCCTCTCTGCAGGCTGCAAAATCTTCCTGGGTTTTAACCAAGAATTAGAAAAACAACCCGTGTCACCCTTTAAAAAGCAGGTCTGAGGTTGCTTCAGGACCAAAACCATCCAGAAATGCTGGCGTTGGAGCTGTGGCTAGCAAAAGGCTGCTGCTTTGTTCAGCTTCACCTCCCACCTCAGCAGAGAGAGACCAATCCAGCCAGACCAGGGGTCAGTCCCCTATTTCTGGCTGTGTCTCAAGAGTATTATCAGCCACAAGAGAGAATGGTGACACACCAGTGGGGCTGTGGCCACTTCTGATTCTGCCATGGGCATCTGGGCTGGCTCCCCTGCACATTCTTTGGAAGATGCAGATCATAAAATGTGCTTTCTTCCACCTCCCATCAATCTTGCCCCTCTTGCTGGCAAGCTCTGCAGGACAGGGTCTTGCCTACACAGTGCCTCATGTAACAGGGTGAGGGCTTTCACTGGAGGCTTGGAGCATGCCAAGAATGATCTGATTGCAACGCAGGTGCTTTCTCTGCAGCTGCAATGATCTCTGTCCTCCACACTAGCAATGATCTTGGTCCTCTCCGTGAGTAAATCGGTGCAAACCCAGCAAAACCATGCTTTGATTTATCCAGCCAGTGGGTATGCTGGAAGTACAGATGAGATGGCGATGGGATCTGGCACAGAGGGGACTTGAGCACTGTATATCCAAAGAAGGGGCTGTTGGGTTTCATAGTCTGAGCCGAGCAGCAAATCTGGTGGGTGGAGGATGGAGCCGGGAGGAGGGCATCGCACCACTGGTCTGGTTTCCCCATCAGCCATGTGGTGATGCAGCGCTGTGGTTTTCAAGCAGCCAGAACCTTTGTTTGTAATATATCTTTATTACAACTTGGGTCCCAGCAAAGCAGGTTCTGCTCCAGGTCAGTCAAGCCCAGTTGTGGCAGAGGTGGTGGAATAAGACCTGCGCTTAGCAAGATGCTGAGATCTAAGTCCAAAGGGAGGAAAGGGGTGGGAGAAGAATTACCAACATCCCTACCATCAGGCTGCTCAACCCAGGTCCAGGTGCCTGGCTCTTGACAGGCCTTGATGCACATGGTCCCTCTCCTCTTTTATCCTTTTTTCCAGCCTTTTTACCATCTCAGTGCCTTTGTGTTTGTGATGCTGGAGCATGTTGCCATGGTTAAAGCTGTTATCCATGGCAGGGTTTGCATCTTACCTGTGAGACAGATAGATATGGAGCTGGAGATGTGCCTGAATGCTCGTGTTTACCCTCATTCCAGTTCCCATTGAGCACGTGGAAAAACAAATCTGGTGGGGAAGGAAAAACCCTTCAGGGGAATGGGGAGAGAGGAAGAGCACCACCTTGGAGGACTTCATCTGAGGAAGACACCGCGTAAGGCGAAAGTATGGGAAAGAGGAAAGGGTCACCTGGGAGCAGGCGATGTGGGGAGGGCAGAGATGGGCATAGGTTTGTGGGAGGTATTATTGGACTGAGAAAACAGACAACTTCAAGGCAAGTCTATTCTAAGGCTGTAGCACCCATATGGCGA
>WUAM01000272.1:900753-917015 GCA_024336885.1 Actenoides hombroni | reverse complement strand
ACCCCCTGCGCGGTCCCGGCCCCGGCCCTGGCCCCGGCCCCTCCTCCAGCCCCGGCTCGGGAGCGGAGGGGAGTTTGTCCCGGAGCTGGTGTCGGGAGGCTGCCGGAGCTTTGCACATCGCTCAGCCGGCACCTGCGCTCCCGCCCAGACGCGGCGGTGGAGGAGCTGGTTTGAACTGGGAGGAGGGCAGGGGAAATCACCTGGGGGTGTTGAGAGCTGGTTTGAACTGGGAGGAGGGCAGGGGAAATCCCTAGGGGTGTTGGAGGGGTCGTGAAAGTGGCTGTTCAGTGGTGGCTTGCGGGAGGGATGCTCGGGAAGAGGGGAGTCGAGGCGCCTTCGGACTGTTGTGTGGTCAGCTCTCTCGCCCCGAGAGGACGGAGCAGGTGATGTTTGGGTAGGTTTGGGTCCATCGAACTCACAAAAGCCCTGCAGGGCACCCGGTGCTCGGAGCTGGGCTAGAAGGAGGTGCCTTTACATCGAGTGAAAGGTGCTCCGCTTTTGCCTCCGCACGCCCCGGCTGTCTGCCCGGCCGGGAGCCGGGGGGCCAGGAGGGCAGGGCCCCCGGGGCTCGGCTGCCTGCAGGGCAGCGAGGGGTGACTGGGGGGGACAGGATGAGTGGTGCAAAAATAAATGTGCTTTTTCCTTCCCTTGGGAGGGTGTAGTGAAGACGCGGGGAGCTGATGAGGGGAGGCAGCGCTCAGCGCAGCACCTTTTGCACCCCTCAAAACTGGCAGAGCCAGGTGTATGAAACCGTGTGCCAGCTCCGAGCCGTCAAAGATGAGAAATCCCCTCCACAGAGTAACAGCCACCCCGATGGAGCCTCCTGGCTCGGTGGCAGGTGGTGAGCTTGCAGAAGGGCTGGTGTCCTGCGCGGATTCAGCATCACGCTGTGGAAAGCAGCACCACGACTCAGAAAAGTCTGGATGCTGCAAGCTGGGGACAGACCAGGCCGGCAATGCCAAGACTTTGTGGCTCACCGCTTGTGTTATTTACCAGGGCACAGGGCTGGGGGCTGCCTGAGCAAGCCTTTCCCCACGGACCCGAAGGCAGGAGGAGACTTGGAGATCCCCCCTAGGGTCATGCTTGTAGCTTAGAGCAGTTCCTCAGCATGCTAGTGGCAGGAAAAGGCAGAGGGAAGTCACAAAATGAGCAGAGAGGGGTTTGCTGAGAGCATGTCAAGCAGAGCTGGAGCAAGTGGAGGGGATCCTCGGGCTGAGGGGGAGTATCCTGGAAACAGCATTTGGAGGCTTTGTCTGGGGATCCCTTGGGAGCTCACCTGGCACAGGGCACGTGTGTTGGCAAAGTGACTACAGCCATACAGCTGTTTCCCTACACCCTCCAGACAAATCATAGCTGGATCTGTCCCTGGAGTGGGTGATGGAGCACAGGAGCCATCTCAGACCATATAGCATCCAGAGGCACAGGGACTTAGGGAGCAGACTGCAACAAGGGCTCATCTGCCAAAGGATTCCCCAAACCAATGGTGCAATCGCCGAGCAGCCTCGTGATGGGAAGCCAAGTGCTGACCTGGATTTGTGCTGATGACCTGGAGGTGTGAGATTAGCACAGCCAGCCGATCCTGGGGCAATGGGGGGATTAGAGAGAGGGAAAGGATCGCGCCTGTTACATGGAGCAGTTTTCACTGTTTAAATGGGAATACAGAGCACAAGTTGTCAACTTTAAAAACAAAACAAAACAAAAAAAAAATTCCTGCCTCACACAGTGCTGCCAAAGTTTCCAATGTTAGGAGGAGCCTTAGAGCAGTGTAGGCTTTGCTAGAAGACCCAGGTACCAGATCTGTGAGAACTGATAATGTTTTTTGTATCTAAATGAAAGTTACAGAAAAAAACCCTGTCTCGTGTAGTTAGAGGTTTGACCCAGATGAACCTGGAAATTCAGAATCCTAAAGGTGAATGAAATGAGTTGGGTATTTTCATTATTTTTTTTTTTTTCAACAGTCATGCTTTTAGAGCCAGTTTGTGAAGTTCAACAACGTGGGACTGGGTGATGCTGCTTCCCCTTGGACCAACAGCTCTCCCTGCTCCAGCTAGGTCAAATGAGCCTTGTTTCCCCAAAGGGTTAAGCCAAATACATTCTTCAGGCTTTATTAAACCTGTTAAGAGGAAGAGTAATGTCAGGCCATAAGCTGGAATAAATCTAACTCTCTCTGTATCTCCCCAGCAGTTCTGTGGCAGCAGGATATGAGCAGGGAGTGGTAGCCTCAGCGAAGCAGGACTTTCCCAGATAGTCATTAACCAACTTGTCTTTCCTGGTGTTTTATGGAATAAAAGCTGCCTGTTGCTCACTAATAGCATCTGCTTTTATTTGAGCGGGATCATATTTTATGGCAACCCTTCTGCTCAGTTTGCATGTTTGCAATGACCCCAGCGAGTAATCGCTCTGCAGCTGATAGTAAATTTGCTCCCAGAGGTTTAATGATGGTATTTACTGTTGACGGTGGGAGCCGCCAGTTTTAGGCTGTAGTGATGACGCAGTGGTTAGGGTGGGTTGATGGGACCCAAGACAGCTGGGTAATTGCTAGCGAGGAGCTAGTGAACTCCCAGGTAATTGCACCTTACCTGGAGAGGTGTGTGGTCATGAGGGGTGTTTTACAGGCAAAGCTGTGAGGTCTATAAAGGACAGTCATTGACTCCATGTGACAGTGCTGAATCATGACCAGGAAATTACCCCTTCTCCTTACCAAGAAAAATAATGCTTGATCTGTTTTCCTTCCTCTTGCTTTCTTAAGGAAGAGACATTCATGGTGAGACTTGTGTGCCTGTCAGTCTGTGCCCCATCCTTCTCATCACACCCTTCAAACACAGTTGAGAAGTAGAGATGTTCTTGCCTTACCTCACTTCTGAGTGTTACAAAAGTGGGTCTTGAGGGCAGGAAAGAGAAAGACAGACTCCTCACCACCTGTACAAAGGCCTGGTGTAGACCCAAACTCTCTTAGACACCAGAGAGACCTCGTGGCAGAGGGACCCTGGCAAAGCTCTCTCACCAGAAGGCTTCAGCATAAGCTCAGATCTTCTCTGCAGACACAAGCCCTGAGCAATTCTAGTTCCTAGGAGAGCAGACATCATTATCGAAGTTATTAAAGGGAGATATTAATTTTACTTTTAATGAATGTGGGCTCTGCAGAAGTTCGCGTGGTCACTCGCTGGAGCCCCGTTGGCCCTTAGGCAAGATTTCCCAAGTCCCAACCACCTCCGTGCACATTTGGGTTCCTCAGGATATTACTCAGCCTGAACACACGCAGAGCTGGTAGTCCTCACCTAGCCCCAGTGTCTGGGGCTGTCTCCAGCTTCGCATCACCCCACGGCCTGCGGTCTCCAGCCTTGGCCCTTGGTGTTTGTTTGCCCTGCATAGCCATCAGTGGAGAAGCCACAATTGCTTTGGCCTCCCTCCTCGTGGAGGAGAGGGATGGAGACTCAGTTCCTGTAATTGCCACCTTTTCCTGCCCCGGAAAGGAGTCATCCCCAAACCGATGGTGACACTAGAGTCCTTTAATGGAGTCTTCATCAGCAGGTCCTGGAGGGCTCTGGGAAAGATGCCGTATGTGTTGTGTCTATTTTACATCTGGGGCGATGGAAGCAAGGCAGGGGACGGAGCCTTGACACACACTACCAGGAGGAGAGTAACTGGCAGGTTTCAGTAGAACCAAGGGGTTGATGGTGTTATGCTCACCCAAGGGAGCAGCTCATCAGGTGGGTTTGGTACTGAAGATGGTCTGGTTGCGTGGCTCATTACCTGCTAGAGCCTTTTCATTTTTTCTCACAATTAAGAGACAAAAATGGGGAGTGTGTCTCTTCTCTCCATTTTAATGAGGTTTCCTCTCCCTCTGTAGTAAGAGAGAAAAATTGCAGCAAAACCAGCAGAACAATCTTGAGTACAAGATTGTTCCAGTGATGGGGAGAGAATAAGTAATTTGTGTGCCCAGGACCACCCAGAAAAAGGGGGTGCTCTTGGCCCAACAACAATTTAAGGGGTTGAGCAAGTCAGGAGTGCCAAGAGTAAAGCTGTGGCAAGGTTATCAATGTGTTATGAATTGTTAATGACTGGATGAGGTATTTCCAGGTACGGCCGGATACAAATGACGCTGCTGGCCCAGGCTGCTGTCGCTCCATGAATATGCCTGGAGCTGCTCTACTGCTATGGTTGGCAATGGAAAAAGTGGTTTAAGCTGTTCTCATCCCCCCAGCCAGATCCAAGCACTTGCTCCCCCATCTTCTCATTTGTTAGCATGAGTGTTGCCTTGACTACCTGATGCAGAGGCACCAGCCTGGCAGAAAAAAGTAGCCATCTGCCCCTCTGGGGCTATTCTACAGATGGACCAGTCCTTGTCCCAGTTCTCTGCAGCAAGAGTAGTGTCAGCATGATGGAGGGGGCAGCACAGGCTGCCAGGCCACCACCACCTGCTTTAACACATCCAAAACATCAGCTGGGATGAGAGGTCATGGTTCCATCCCTTTCCTGTGGTGCTGTTAAGGGAAGCAGATGCTGATCGTGGTTTTACTAACCACAGCCAGATGTTTGAAATAATGGAGTCACTGGTGCTGGACTACTCGGTCCAGTGGCCGTGACCACAGGACTGCTGAGCTGAAGCAAATCTCTTGAACTCTGCTCCCTGGTACCAAGATGAGCACCAAGCTTCACAACATCATTTTGGAACCTGAAGGTAGTGAGGTAGAGGCAAAGATCAGAGCAAGAGATTCAATAGCAGGAGATGCTGAGTGTTGATCCTGGGTCTACTGCGGACTCTCTTTTGTCCTGGGGCAAATTATTTAGCTTTCCTTTGCCCCGTTCCCTTCTATTCCCTTTCCAAATCCTTTGTCACAGGAGGGTTGGAGAGAAGCTTGAACAACACCTGCTGAAGTGCTTTGAAGACAGAAAGCAGTACACACAAATGATAAGTTGTAAGGGCAACACAAACAAAGCTGGCTCTACATCTCCCAGGCTGAATGAGGAAGGAGGAGGGGTTAACTGGTGGGTGGCACCCACCTCCTAATTACAAGGCTTGTCTCTGGCTCCATTCAGTGAGAAGCATCCTCTTGACTAAAAAAACAGCTGACACAGTCACACCTGAGCAGAGGTAAGGGAGGACAAACTTGTCACACAAGTGAACTGGAGTGACTGGAAATGTCCTTTGGGAGGAAGGGGGTGAGTGGTGGGTGCCACCGGTGGGTTTGAGATGGTACCCTGGACCACCTCCAGACCTACCAGTTCTGCTGTTCTCTTGCATCTTATCTGGTGATTTTTTTCAAGTGACTGCTGTGAGGTTTTCAGGGTCCCATGGGATCTAGGAAAGTTCTTCCTGTAGCTGCCCTTAGACTTTGTTTATCCTCTCCAACACCTGATCTGGGGGAAAATCTCTGGCACTTTGGGACTCAGTTGGTCTCACATTGGTTTGTCCACTCAAAGCAGCACAGTCCCTAAGTGTGAGTTGTGGCTACATTTGGCTTTCTGAACCTTTGCAGCGTTTCTAGGTTGAACTTCTAACGTGTCTTTGCAACAGCGGGAGTTAAAACCTGATGGTGCGTGTGTATGTGCTAAGAAAAGTGAGATACCCACTTAATCAGCTCCTCTTGGGGTGACAAGAAATATGGCAGATGCTGCGAGGACTGATGGATCTTCTGAGATCAGCCCCAGCCAGGTGTCTTGGTCCTCTTCCACAATGCCAGTGGCTTTCTCCTTGCTGTCACTTCTCGCATTTCACATGTGCTTGTGTCCTTGCCCTAAGTCCAAGTTATTCTTGGTGTGGCACCCTCTGAAGAGCACCTGGGACAGGTTTGCAGAGCTGGCCCTTTGTTTTAGCCAAGTACGGCAGCAGTTTTCTACGCAGGCAAGGAAGTGTGGGTTTAGCAGCCCAGGACCAGGGAAAGCAGTTGCAGTTTGATGCTTTTTTTGGATGCTTTGTAGCTAGGGCAAAAAATCAGCTGAGACCAGTTGTGTGAAGACCTGTAAGTACCTAAAAACACAGGTTGATGGCTCTGTGATGTTTATTTTAATCTGGCTCTGAGTATTTTGTTCCCCATTTGGGAAATAGAAAGAAGTGTCTTTTCTCTTTCCTTTTATTAGTCTTCTCCAACCTGACAGCTCCTGGGGTAGGAGATGTCCCCGTATATGTATGCATGCACGTTGGAGGCCCTGATCTCAGCTGGAGACTTGTACCAAGTCACACAGAACACGCTCTGGAGCTGAGCAGCCTGAGATGCTCTTTAAGCCTTGCAGAGCCACATGTAGAGGAGGGTATTTTTTGCCTTGTTGAGTGTTTGATTCCCCCAGCACTATGGTGGGAGGGGGATACCTGCACCAACTGGATGTTCCTCCATCACTTGCCGCAGCCAAGCAGCACCCGTTTGCGACCAGGGCTTCACCTTGGAAAGCCCTGAGGGATGTCAAATCCATTTGCTGCCTCATTTCTCTCCCAGTCTGCATGTAACAGCCTGGGAGATGATTACCCCCACCCACCCCACTTGCCAGCCAGATGTTAGAGACAGTGATGGATATAGCTGCTCCTGGATTAAAAAGCTGTTTAAAATGCATTCCCAGCCAGCTGTGGCCCTCTGCGCTGTCAGCTTCAAGCATTCCTGTGAAGAAAAACTCTTTTTTTTTAACCTCAGCCCTACCTTTTCCTACAGTCTTCTCTGTCTGTTTTCTGCCTGGCAAAGCCCCAGCAGCAACCCCCGAGCAACATGGCACGTGGAGTGGAAACGACTTTGGCTGACTGGGATGCTTTTGCAGGGAGCCCAGGTGCTGTACACAGTACAGCAGGGAGAAGAAGACGCCTCCGGATGCAAGTTAGAGATCTCCTCCCCCTCCCTTTTTACTCCTAGATCCAGCAATTCAGCGGTTGTGTCAGCAGAACCCAGCAATGTGGGGATAGGGAGGAGCCAGAGCCTCCGTAGCATCAAGCAAAAGCCTCACTTTGCTCTCAGTTGCCTATTGCAGGTACCTATTTCTGTCTCCTGCTTCCAGAGAGAGAAAAGGAGCTGCAGGGATGCGCCGGTACCCGCGCTCAGACCGAAAGCAGGTTGGCTGCCCTGTCGCCTGGGTAGATTTCAAAGTCTAAGAGCAACAATGCTCCAAAAAATACCTTCTCCCTCGGTAGGAGATCTGCCTGAGAATTCTGTCTCGGAGCTGATGTAGCACTGGGACAGGGATGCTGGGATGGCAGCATTGCTGGGAGACTGGCCGTGCCTGCGTTACCTGTGGTGGTGGAGGGGAAAGGAACATATATATTACACGTGGTCAGTAGATAGATAAAGCATTACTTCCACCAGCACTGTACATTAGGCCACGTCTCCCCACCTCCTCCCAGGTTTTACCAGCCAATACTGGAATTTTCTGTGCAATACTTTTTCCCTCCCCCCCCAACTAAGACTTGAAGGAACTATATTTTCAAGCAGCCAGTGACAATTTTTTCCCTAAAACTCTCAGTTTTCCCCGGAAGTCAGCTCCAAGCACCTGTCTCTTGGAAAACCAGGCCCCTTTAAGATGTCTCAGGCTGCTTTGAATCACTAATTGCTTCTGAATAGGCAGGCCAAATGTTTTATCACTTCAAACTCCCATAGCAATGCAAATCTATACAGCTGAGAAGCCTCTTTCCATGCATGGGGGTGATGGGTATAGATAAGGATTAAAAATGGAAACGCATTCAGCCCGGGGGTCCTCTTTGTTCCTCCCTGCCCTCCGTGGGGTTGCCAGGGCTACATTTGTTCCCCTGCATCTTTTTCTGGATGGGATCCAGCGCCCCTTGAATGCAAAGGCAAGAGGTACAGAGGCTGGAGAGGGCTGGAGGAGGTCCTAGGTACATACATATTTCATTGCCCATGCCAGGCTCTGTTTTGTCTTCCCCCTCTGGTTTCACAAAGATGGTGTTTTCTAAAACTCCCCCTCGTCCAGGGTGACTCGCTCCAGGCTTCCTCCCGTCTAAAGTTTCTCGCTGTTCCGTTGTTTTCTGCTTTCTCTGAATGCCGGCCGGGCTTGTTTCCCATGCCTGATGGGAAAAGGGGGGATGCTTGGTGGGAAAAGGGGGGATGCTTGGTAGGAAAAGCAGGACTCGCCAAAGAGCCGTTTGGAGGTGGCGACATCTGCCATGGCATGTCCTTCTGGGGACCGGGGTGTGTGGTTTGGGGCTATACTGGGTCACGCAAGGTGTAGGAGATGAGCAGCGTTCTGCAGAGACTCATCAGTGCTGGGCTGTCCCTGACTTCTTGAACTAACCCACAGCCCAGAGGCAGATCTTGACTATTGACAGGTGGAAAATCTTGATGACCAAGGGCAGCCTAAATCCTCCTTTTTGCTTAGATCGCCTGTTATTAGAGCTGTGTGCTGAGTACGGCTGCGCTCGAAATTGCCAAGAGCTCAGCATTATGGAAGCGAAAGCCAATTTACTGAGTTTCCAATAGAAAGGAAGATACATGCTGAATGTGCATCTGTTGGCTGATATTTCTATTTTGGGCATGTTGCTGACATACAAATGGAAGAGTAACTTTCTGGGCATGGTTTATGTAGTTACTAGAAAACCTTGGGTCAAGAATAGAGCAACGTTTTGTGGGCATCAGGTGCTATTGATTCTTAGTGTAGCAGGTAATAAAACCTATTTTCTCTTTGGCTTTCCAAGTGGATTGAGATACATTACCTAACCTACTCAAAGTGCTCTGGACATGGGGAGCAAATAAAGTACCTGACAAATGATACCTCTGTGTAAAATCAATAGGTAATAAGAAATTAGTCCCTTAAATATAATAATTCATCTTTGAAGTGAAAAGAGATGTTGCAAAATTTTGTTGAAGAGAAAAAAGAAATATCTCTGCTTCTCTTTATTTAGGTATTATTCTTCCTGTGTTTCAGGTGCATATAAGGACCCAAAATAACTAAGGATAACTCTTGTTATCTTCATTGTACTTATACAAGAGACAGGGGGTAGGTGCTTTCCCACCAGGCTGGAATTTCCAGAGAGGAAGAGCTGAACTAGGAGGATGTGACAACCCCCACCTACCTGGGGCAATTTTAGACCTCTTCATCCCTGTTCACCAAAGAGATCTGAACAAAACCCAGGCTTAAATCCTGCAGGGGTTTGAGTCTTTGGTGATGGGTTCCAGCCCAGGTGTAACTATCTTGCTGAACTGAGGTCTTCGTACATAACCCTGGTCTTCCTAGCTGGGGGGAAAAAAGAAAAGAAAAAAAAAAGGAGATGGTTTTGAGTATAAAAATGATACAGGACAATTAGAAACTAGAGAACATGCTTGTCCTTTTCAGGCTTGTGTCTGGAGGTGGTCTTGGATTTCCACCTCAGTATCCAAAGCAATTTGGGTTTGGGACCCTTCTCATTTCTGGCCAAGGTCCCCACTGAGGTACCACCAAGGCAGAGAGCTGGTGCAGGACTGTGCTGTGCTCTGATGCCTGGCACCAGTAACCGCAGCAGAGCAAGGCCAGGGGAGAGGGAGGACCTTTGATTTGGGTGGTATGAGAGTACTGCGAGGCTGGAGGCGTGGGGCTGGCTGTGTATAACATGGGGGTTTCTGGGAGCACAGGCTGGCAGTTGGCTTCTGAGGCACAGTGTTGGAAAAGCAATTTGGGACCAACAGGTATGGCACAGGTAGAGAGCAGGAAAAGGTGTCCCAAAGGGTGGAAGCTCCTCCCCAGGCTCAAGTGCCCTCCCAGTGAGAAACTGGGAGCCCAGGCAGGGAAGGAGGGAGAAAGGCTGCAGTGAGAACTGGAAAAACCTGTTCACGCCAGCCCAGGATTCACATTACTCACACTGGTTTAAAACAGGTCAGGTTCGCTCTGGCTTCAAGGCTGAGATGGCCAAACTGCCTAAAGACTGTGTTCAGTCCAGCTCAGAGCAGGTCTGAGCTCCCACGTGTCTGTTTGCTCTGTCACTGCCCCCGTGCCCTCCTAACCCATCGTCAGGGCAAGGTCTGACCGGGGATTTAAGTCTTTCTAAGCAAAGGCTGGGCTAGGAGCATGCACACAGGCATGTTCCTCAGCCTGCCTGAGGGGTGGTAACCATGACCAGTGGGATCACATCTGGGCACTCACACCTCCTGACCCACAACAGGCTTTGAAGAAGCTCACACAGAGAGTTTGCAGGTTGAAGCTGATGGGTGCTGGCTTCTGGGGATGCTGCCCGTTGCAAAGGAGGAGGCTTCTGCCTCCCCCAGATGCTATCACAGGTGAGAAACTCGTAGCAGTGGTGCAATTTGAAGCTGCCCCTCTGCAGGTCTCATCTGTGTTAGCACCCGGGCTGGCTGCACCACACTTCTTCCCACCAGAAGATGGGCCAGGTGGGTTGGCCCCATATTATGTATCAGGTTATTATAGTCAACTGGGTGTGAGTATCAGGGGTGAAACCATGCTGTTGTTGGGAAGAGGGAGGAAAAAAGAAGCTAACTGAGTTAGAAATCAGATTGTCTGAGGATCATGGTGATATCTGCTTGCGAGGCAGAAATAATAATAATTTACCTTGGAATCACAATAATTCATCAGAACACTTTGCACCTGCCTCATGAATCCTCACTCCTTATCTCACCCCTCTTGGGCATCTGAAAGCACTTCATAAACATTAATTAATTATTCCTCCACACCCCTGCAAGCAAAGTAAACATTATCCCCATTCTACAGCCAGGGAAGTTGAGCTCACCTGAGGAGATAACAACTGGACTTTACCCAGGGTAAGTCAGACCCTCACCCCTGCACGTTCCCGTGCTTACCACCAAGTTCAGGTGGCAGGAAAGGTGTAAAAAGGGTGAGGGCTGCTCCTGCCTTGGAGATGCCTGCAACATGGAGCTCATCACTGCCTCACCACCTTCCAGCCTCCACCACGGGGACCAGGCACCTGCTAGTGGGAAGCACCTGTCATTATTCACAGTAGGACTCTCCCTTTTTTAATGACTACGTTAATGACCCTGAACTGTTGGTGTGAATGTGGTTAATCCCACAGCTCTAAGGACTGGCAGTTCAGAAACTATTCCTCTCCTGCCTCTTCACACCTCACTTAGTGTCCTAACCTAACGCCTCAGCGCTGGGATGAGCTGGTGGGGACTTGTGCAAAGCAGAAGGCACCAGTCCTTGTCCTGGCTTGGAAATGGGGCTGCTGGGAGTCAACATCCAGAATACAGCAGCAACGAGTCAGGACACCCATCTCCAACCTCCCAGCCAGGGCATGTGACATGTGTAGTGCCATCCTGAAACAAGATGCTGGAGGTTAAATCTGTGCTCAGGGGCTTTCATGGATCTTGGTCCTTGAGGAAGAGGCAGCCTGGCACTGTGGATGTGGTGTGTGACCAAGATGTAAATTAGGGGGAGGATGTCCTCTGGAAATAATAAGCCTTGGCACCAGAGGGGACAATGAGACACCAAAGGTCCATGTGAGGCCTGTTGGGAGGGTTTTGTTTTGTGTCTTTTTTTTCAGAAACCTACAGTTAACTTGTGGAAGCCAAATGGCTGCCAGCATCAGAGCGGCAGGAGGGTCATGTTTCACTGACAAGTCATGCTGGATTAAATGTAAATGAATCTGCAGCTTGATGGACAAATGGGATCAGTGCCGGGAAACCCAGCTCCTGGTGGGGGATGGATTAGTAACGGGTACTGGTGCGTTTGCATGTGGGGAGGGGATGAATGGCAAGGCAGGGAGGTTTCCAGCATTGCCCTGCCCGTAGCACTGCAAGAAAGAGACATCTCTGGGCAAAAAGAATCGAGGTCAAGCCTAGATAAACACCAGCTTGGTCCCCCATCAGAGAATCACCAAGGCATGAAGAAAAACTTTAACAGCTGCAATGCTGCTTTTGAACCTCCCAGTAAAAAGGAGGGCCAGGAGGTCAAAACTTTCAATGCCTCTGGGAAGGAGAGGACTTTTCCTGGCAAGCCTTTGAAAAACCCGCACTAAATTAGCATGACCACACTGCTAAATGCTTGGGAAAGCCGGACGGTTTGGGTCACAGGCTCCCCTGGCAGCAGAGTGGTGAAGAGCTATTGCATTCCCATACTTCTCAGAGGTAATTAACGGGGCTATTTCCTGGGCGAAAGGCAGATCTTGAGAATCTTACCCAGCACCTGCACGGGAAATAGAAGCTTATGGGATGTGCCCTGGGCATCCTTTCTCCTCCCGGCATCATTGCCCTTTCCCCTTTCTGTTTCTCCAGTCCGTTTTCTCTCCCTTCACTCCCATCCAGCGTAGGTTGGGCTGTTTCTTCTTTCCCTGCTCCCAGTGTTGCGTGGCTTGACCCACTGTTGAGGTGGGGAATGGTGGTGAGGCTGGAATGACCCAGCCAGATTCTCCCCTGGGGACGCTGGACAGGAACACAGGAGCTCCAACCTAATTACATCCCTTTTTTTTCTACTTTTCATTGCAAAAGGGGTAAGCGAGAGTCCTGCTCCACATTTTGAGTTACTTTCTCCCACTTTGAAGGTAGATTTTACTGGCTTGGGCTGCTTGCAAGAGCCGTTCTAGCAAAAAGCAGGCAATGCAGGTTTCTGAAGGATGTCAGGACCTGAGACTTCTCACTCTGACCCCATCATGGATTTTTACCATGCTGCCTTTCCCCTTGGCTCCCATTTGTCTGCACTGTGAGTTTCCCGAGCTCCACTTTTCACAAGACCCTTTGGAGGTCACATCCCTTCACAGCTCCCACCACCATAGTCATGGACAGGAGATGGGCACGTGCGGACACCTCAGCTGCCGTTAGTGTTTTTGGGAAGGTGCTGCATGCCTGCAAGGTGTGAGCTGAACAAGTGAGGAGAACAACGTAGCCGAAAAGTTTACTGGCTAGGGCTGCAGTCCTGCAGGGTGCTGTTGAGCATTCCCATTCCTCTTGCAGCCACAAGAGACAAGTGCTCAGCAACTTCTGCAGGCTTGAATGAATACTGTACAGAATAAAGCAGGAGCACAGGAAACCAAGTTTCAGAGGCTAGAAGCTCAGAGGCCACCAAGTTTCAGAGGTCAGAAGGCCTGCCCTTGAAAGAGAACTGCTGGTCTTCCCACCAGACCAAGGTCTTCCTACCGGACCAAGGTCTTCCCACTAGACCAAGGTCTTCTTTCCTGAAAGTCCTAACCCACGCCAGGCTGCGAGTGGGAACGGCGAGGTGTGGTCCACGGTATGCCGGCAGTTAGCTGCAGTGGCTCTGCGGTGCCGAGCCCTGATTCAGCTTTCCCATGTTGCTGCAGCATCTTTTCTTTCTCATGTCTCTTGTTGTCCTAGAAACAGAGGAAAAAATTCTTCCAGACAAGCCCTTTTGTTGCACTCAAGGCAGCATTTTCTCTTTTTGCAAAACATGGTACGGTTGTGTAATAAAACCCTTGCCAGAAAAACAACAGTGGGTTCAAAACCTCCTGAAGAAACCTGGAAAAACTTCACACCTTCCAAACTTTCCCACAAGTCCTAAGCGTGCTGAAAGGGTCAGTAGGCACTTCCCAACCCTGCTACAAGTATACGCTGTGCAACAGGAGGCCCTGCTCGTGTATATATACTATATATACACACACACATATTTTTTTTATTTTAATCTGTATTGATATATTTGTAATTCTATATTATTTATATTTATATATTTTTACATAGAGAGAGAGAGAGGTTCTCACTTCTGGCTTTGAATTACAGCTCTTGAGGTAGGAGGGGTTTGCTGGAAGAGAAAGTCGACATGACATATGGTACTGGCCACTTTCCTCTCCCAGTGCCAGGGCTCCTCTGGAAATGCCAGGGTTTTGGGGGGTAGTTGTCTTTATTTGAGAGGGAAGCTTGTCTTCTGGGGGAAAGGTGCCCTTCTGTGGGCTGAGCCGGGCAAGGGGTGCACTGGGTAGGTTCTCTGTAGCACATGCAATGTCGTAAAAGGATGGTGACACAAATTTCCTGAAGCTCAAGGGTCCAGAGACACATTCCCAAGGTCTCAAGGAGTCCACAGCAAGGGGAGAAGGAGAGGAAAGCACCATGGAAACCATGTTCCCCAGGAGGAAGAAGAGAGCAGCTACTGCCTCCAGCAGTGCCTGGTAGGAGATGGTGAAATGACAGCTGACCTTCAGGCCAGCAAGAAGGTTTGATAGCCATGATGCCGACCGTAGCCAGCTTCTGTGGAGACCAGTGGAGGTGGGGCATCTCTGAAAGTCTGACTTCTCTCTCTGCTTTTGGAGATGGGCCTGAAAAAGAAACTTCCCTCTACTCTCCCTCCCAACAGCAGCTCAGAAGATTTGGGCTTTCAACTCCAACAGCTCTGCAGACTCAGGTGCCTCAAATACCTGTTGTCCCCTCATCACTGCCACTGACCATGCAGTGCCACCTAGTAGTATAGGTGAACACTGCTGTGCCTGAACTGGCTTGGGTGGCCCTCTCAGTGGAGATGTGCTCTGCTAAGGGAGACACACAGTGACCTGCTGCTAGCGCACAGTCCTCACAAGAGTGGAGGTTTGTGCCAACACGTTCTGTACCTCAAGAAGCCTCAGAGCACAGAGTCTTCTTGATGGACTCCAGAGCTCAACAGGAGAACGGCATCATCTTCTCTGAGGAAACTCATATAGGGCTTCTACCTCATCTACAACAGGGAGGCTTCTGGAGAGACCAAAGAACCTGCTGGGTTATAATCCAGCTGCTCCAGGTGCTGAGATAGCTCCACTCTCCTCCCGAAAGCAGCTTGGCTGCTCAACGTGCAACAAGCGTGTGACTTTGCACAACTCGAAGATGTTCCTTTAGACAACCCATCAAGGAACCAGCAAGCACAAACCCAGAAATCAGCCAGAGTCACTATTCCCGGGTCAGTCCCTGAAGATGGCCTCGGTGCCACAGGAGCTTCTGAGCTTTGGGAGTAAAACTGGAGGTGTGCTGAGATACTGCAAAGGTTGGAGGAGGTGGTCTATGAGCTCACCGGTACGAAACTATCCCCTGGACACTTTCATCCACCTCCACTGACAGACTGTCTGGAGAACTTTCTGTAGGGTAGAGGATCAAGGGATCACGCAGCCAATGCAGGTGCAGAGTTAGAAGTTTATTTATTTTTCGCAGCTTTACCTTTACAAGTGAAAAGAGATTTCCAATCTTTTTCCAAGCTACTAAAGACAGAAAGATGTAAAACTCAAACTCTTTTTTATTGAAAGAAAGACAACCATCCTCACCAGCGGCAAGCAAACTTCTGCTCAGTTCGTGTCCGATTAGGATCTCAGAGGAGCATCCAAGCTAATAAATAAGATACGTATCTCCTGAGAACAGCTTTTGTTGTTTTCTTCTATAGATCTTTGTTCTTCCTGTGCTGTAAAGTCTCCAGGACATGGCCCGTGCTGCGGAACGCCAGATGTATTATCTGATTGTAGGAGTTCATAATTACGAGGAATATGTCAGAACAACAGAAAACTTCATTAAAATACCCAATTAAAGCTGCCGAATGACAGCTACATACTAGCATGTTGCATCACCTTCTAATCCCAGGAGCTCGGATGTGGAGAAGCAAGCAGTTAAGGATGTAGTAAGCCTGATGAGGTCCACCAGAGATGGGGATTTTTCTGACTCTAAAAATGAATGCAGGTTTCGTGATGGAGCAGCAGCCCTGAGATCTGTTTTAGAGCAGCCACTTGGGGACCCATGGTCTGATGGGTGGGTTATCCTTTCTCATGAGCAGGAGGACATTTCACAAGAGCTTCTGGGAAAAGAAATATAAAGGTACCTGTGTGCACAACACAGTGTGGGAGATGCTCAGCAGGCATGGCTGGAGCACCCTCACAGCGAAGACCACCAGGATGGGACAGTGAGGTGATGCCACCACAGCCATCCTCATTGCTTGGCAGGCTATGGAGGAAGGGCATTGGCAAGCAAGGTGGGGGGAGGTTTCAGGTGGGTTTTTGGGAGCTAGGCTGGGAAAAGCAGGCAGAGGGAGGAGGCAAGGAGTTTCCAAAGCCTCCGGCACGCAGCAGGCACCTGTTTCTTCCCAAACCAGCCAAACCTGTCTCCCGCCCGTCACCTCTCTGTGGTTTTAGGGTGTTCGAAGCTCCGGACTGGGGGTGTGGGGGCTGCACCCACCTCCCCAGCCAGGTCCAGCTCTTCTTTGCCAAAAAGGGGTCGTGTCCTCCACCCCCCCCGGGAAGGTGGAGGTCGGGGCTCTACCCGTGGATGGGCACGGGCTTGGGGTCTGGCCAGGAATGAGCTGCCCACGTGGCCCTGCAGGGTTGGAGCTGCAGGTGGATAAGTAATGTGTGGCTTGGGTTGGGATTGTTAAAAAAAAGAGAATTTAAACCTTTTTTTTTTTTAATTAAAAGAGATTCTTTTAAACCTGAT
>WUAM01000272.1:850790-874064 GCA_024336885.1 Actenoides hombroni | reverse complement strand
GTCGGTTGCTCCGCTGTGTAACCAACCGGTGCCCTTCGTTGGATGCCCCATCTTCTGGGCTGAGTGGGGTTTTTGTAGTTTTGGTGCCTGGTTTTCCAGCTGGTTATTGCACGGCTGCATTGCTGATGTGTTGCAGAGGTGTTCACCGTCTTGCTGCCTTTCTTGAAGGTCGGTAGGTCTTGGCACCTTTTGTTGTGGCTACGCACAAAAAAATAAATAAAATCTTAAAAGTGCAGGAGGTTCTTGGTTTGGTTTGGTTGTTGTTTGGTTGGTTGTTTTGACTTTTCCCCGTGCCCATAAGCAGCAGGGAAGGCTGTAAAGATAGGAATGGTGTCTAAGACTGATGCTGAAAGGGAGCTCCCAGCAAGGGCAACTCTTCCTCAGAAAAGAAGCCGGTTAAGCAAGAGGAGGATGTGCAGAGATGGAGAGCGTTTGATTCCCAGCTGGGAACGGAGCCAGTGGCTTTGGGGACTCACCTGGAGTGTGCCTGCTGCTTTGAGGTCCAAATGCCCAGCAGCTCCTCTGGGTGAGGAGATGCTTCAAAAGTGCTCTTGCAAAGCCTGCACGTGGCTTCGTTCCCATTGCAAACCCCATGAGGAGTGTGGTGTCAGCTCTTGGGGAAGCTTTGGTGTGGACAGCTTTGGTCCTGGAATTTAAGGTGGATAAATTTAGGGCAGGGTTAGGATGGGGGAAAGATGAAGTGCTTCCTTACTTATCTCAGGATTCATTTTCTATACCTTATCTCTTAGGTTTTTGGGCGCTCCCATTATTTAAATCGTTGCATGGGCAGTTCTGAGAGTGGTATTTAAGAGTTAATTGTTTTGTAACTTAAAGAGGGGGAAGCTGGGTCTAAATTTAGGTTTGGAGGGCTTTTTTAAAGCTCCCTGCACATGCTGTGTTGGCACTGCACTGCTCTGGGCTGCAGGAGCCTCTCTAATCTCTTTCCCTGCCCAGTTCCTCTTCTACCTTGGAATGTGGTGGTGATAGATATGAGTCACACCATACCCAGGTGTTTTCCAACCGGGTACAACCATGAGTTTTCCAGCTCTTAGTTTCTTTTCTTAAAATGCAGCTTCTGAAATTGGAAACAAAGCCAGATGCTTTCTGACGTGTGATGTTGGTTTTCCAGAGGGAACCGAATTGTTCGATCACTTCAGAAAAAAACCAACCACCCAAACACTCCAAAAACCCCAAGAAATAAAGCAGATGTGCCGACAAGAACCGAAACTTCGTGTGTCTGAATATTTAGTAGACAGAAATTTAGTTATAAGTGCTCTTTGGAACACAGCCTGCTCAATAATTGCCCATGAAATTAGATCAGCATTCAAAACCACCCTGTGAGAAAATCCATCCGACTTGTTTGCTTTGCCTGTGTATAATCCCAAACGTTACCCGGGCGGATTACGATAAATGCCCCGTCTAGGAGCTCTTCTGCCTCTGGAAACTAGCGACTCCCACGAGAAGTTGGTGGTGGAGGAGATCGGTGGGCGCTGGTGAGCAAGCTGCGTGCGGCCGGAGAGTCGCTCGCTGCTGTCGGTGCCTCCCTTGGCTTCGTGTCGGAGTCAGGTGGAGCCCGATGGTGTTTCAGAGACCGTGGTGACAAACCCACGCTTGCCTCGTAGCTGGAACATACAGTGCATTAAAATCCTGGCCTATGGTAACACATAAGGCTCTTGGTTCAAAGAAACGTTTTGGGAAGCACTCGTTCGATTGAACACTCGTTCTGGAGGAGGCACCAAGTAGCCTCTGTTCTCAACACCGACAGAAAACCGTGTTGCTAATCCGTCTGGAGGGAAGTGTTTTAAATTGCTGTGTGACTGTACAATTACAGTGACTTAAGGTGGCTTGCTGTGAAAACGTAATCTGGGTTAAGAGCAGAGCCCGGGCGTATGACCTGAGCTGTGGTGGGCACAGGGTGCTTGGTGCAAGCCCTGCTGGGCTCTGCTGTGGTTGTGCCGTTGAGAAGGGAACCCGGAGCTGCAGCTTTATGTTTTATTAAGCTATTATGAGGTTCTTCTAAGTGAGAATTTGAAAAAAAGGGAGTGTGAAGGAGGAGAACGGTGACCAAGTGTGCAACCCTGAACTCAAATGCTGACCGTGCCGTGCGCAGATCACACACGTGCGAGTGATGGACCTGCCCAGGGAACTGAAGCGGGATTTGCTGTTGGTGGTGATGCCTTGTGCTGGTGGTACTGAGTCCAGAGACAAGGGACCTCTGGCCAGGTTACCCTGCATCCGCATTTGCCAGCTGCCTTCTGGGGACTCATCCTAAACCACCCTGAATAGGGCTTTCTGAGTAAGGTGCAGGAAAGAGGATCGGTGATGCGAGAGCCTCCGCTACTGAAGGGCTGTACCCAGAGTGCTGTGCACCATGGGAGAGGCTGGGACAGCAGCATGGACAGGTCTTCAGCACCCCCAAACTGAAAGCAGCTATAGATGCCTCAGTCGAATGGCCTTTGGAGGTAGCTGCTTGATTTTTGGCAGTCTGGGCTTTTATTTTACCGAAGTACATAGTTGAGGTTTGCCCCAGGGGAATGAGTACAATCTCCTGCTTCACCAAACTTCTTGGTTTACATAATAATGATCACAATAATCACAGTAATTGCTTCCTATCTGGTTTGTATCTGCTGATTCCAGCTCAGGGAGTCTAGAAAAGTTCTGCTGTGGTAAGTGCTGGAATGAGAGCTGGGCTTTTGTGCAGGTGCTCATCTCTCTGAAGCGTATCGTGCCAGGGTTTGTCTTTCACCGTGGTAACTTCTTCAAAATGCTTCCATTTTCCCATAAGGAAAAACCAATAACTGGGGAATCCTGCTTATTGGTTTTAAACAGCAGAACAAGGTCTGATGTTGGATGTATGGTCAACTTGAGTTTCCTTCTTTGTTGTTGTTGTGGTTTGGTTTTGGGTTTGGTTTTGGGTTTGGTTTTGGGTTTGGTTTTGGGTTTGGTTTTGGGTTTGGTTTTGGGTTTGGTTTTGGAGGTTTTTTTTTTCTTCAGAGGAGCTACCCAGCTTGGAGAAGGCTGTTTGTAAAATAAGGGTTGTACTGTGCTCGAAATCTCAAATCCAGTTCATCTCGCTTGGCTTCTCCTTGTCTCTTCCCTGCTCTCCACAGAACAGACTTTTGGTTTTTTTACTGTCAGGATGTGAAGACTTGATGGTTTGCTGCGATACCAGCTTTTCCTTAACTCCGAGTTGTGCCTCCGAGCAAAGTGCGAGCTTGTGTTTGCAGCATAAATACGTCAGTTTAGATTGTCAAGTCCCCAGTGCTGATTTGTTTGCCTCTGTGCTTAAAGGACGCGTTTCCCCGGGGTGGCAGGGCGAGAAGAACCAAAGAACTCTGGCGGCTGTTTCCTTCCAGAGCGCTGAAGAGCTGCACGCTGCTCGGAAATGGAGTTAAGGACACGTTGGTCAGAACTGTGCTTTGTGGGAATCACTTGAAAAAGATCCTTTCCTCCCTGTGCTTATTGCTTCGCTTTAAGGAGAACCAGGGAGAAGGAAGGTGGTGGTGGTGGAGTGGGACTGGTGCTGCTGGTCCGTGCCCTCAGGTATCCTGGCTCTCACGCTGCCGCGGATGCGGCGTTGCTGTGGCCAGCGTAGCTTTGGGGAGGGTATTATATAATTGAGTTTCAGTCTGAATAATTCATCCGTACGCACTGCTGAGATGTGAAACGTTCCTTGTGTTCCTCCCTAATTTTCTTTTTCAGTTACATCATGGAGTAGCTGGCTTTTGATGAGTCTGCGTGTTCTCAGCCAACACAAATTGGTTTGGAACATGCTCTTCTGTTAAAAAGCCACGAATTTAGCTAAAACCTAAACCTCTATTTAGGCAAGAGTCTTACTGAAGTTAGGAGAAATCTTTACCACAAACCTGGTTGCGTTGAAGCTCGATCTTTAGTCTTTTTAGATTTTATTTTTTTCCCTGAGCATCCTCCAGTTGCAGTTTGGTCTGGTTCAGCAAAGCCTACACTTTTAAGACTTTTAAATGCAGACCTTTGCTACGTGGCTCTAAAAAGGGGGGTATGCAAGTAAAGACACACATCAAGAGCACTTGAATAAAACATCATGTTTTCTTCCAAAAATCCTCTTAATATGCAAGATATGTAACCGTGGAGCAGGGAGAGTGGGAGAAGAGCACCTGATTGAAACTCCTTTGTCACACTTGTAGAAGAAATTTTTTTGTATTGAAATCTGACATCAAGCTTTATAAGTGTCAATTAATTCTATTTCTCCATGACTTGCTTATGGAAGCTGCAGGGATCTGTCATTCTTGATGCTTTGTAGCCTTCTCTCTGCAAAGCTCAGGTTTGGTTGTCGTTGTGAACGTGGATCGTGAGCCGTCTCCCGGTACCCGTCAGTTTTATTGCCTGTCTGTGCTAGCACACAGCAACCAGTGTGATTGCATTAATATGCACCAAATCAAGGCTCCTCCTTCCTGGGGGATAATAGTTGTGAGGTCTGAGACCTCTCCGTTTCGTGACAGAGCTGTGAATAGGCCTTTTTTTAAAAAAAAGACAAAATCCATAATCTCTCTACCTTCTTTCTTTTCAGCTGGGCAAGAGAGTATTTTGATTTGAAACACACATTGTCATCCTGTTAAGCCTTGTGCAAAGGGCCCGTGCTCCTTTTCAGTTTGGCAATTTATAGCTAGTTCAGAGTGGTTCTGGTGTTTGTGGGGTTTCTGTTTTATTTTCAAAGGAGGTTCTGGTTATACCTTTCACAAGCAGCTGGTTCCACCCGGCTCAGTAGGGGTGTGAAACTTCACGCCACGGTAACTGCTTACCTGACTTGAACTGGGGAAACCAGTCAGTGGTGTGAGGAGCATTTGCTGTAGAGCAATGTCCTGTCTACATGTCCCTTCTGCGACATTCCGACACAAGAAGGACATGGATCTGTTGGAGCAGGTCCAGAGCAGGGCTGGAGCACCTCTCCTATGAGGCCAGGCTGAGAGAGTTGGGGTTGTTCAGCCTGGGGAAGAGAAGGCTTCAGGGAGACCTTCTTATGGCCTTCCAGTATCTGAAGGGGGCCTGTAAGAAAGCCAGGGAGAGACTTTTTAAAAAAGCCTGTAGTGACAGGACAGTGGTAGTGGTTTTAAACTGGAAGAAGGGAGTTTTAGATTGGAAATAAGAAGGAAATTCTTCACTCTGAGGGTGGTGAGACCCTGGCACAAGTTGCCCAGGGAAGCTGTGGATGCTCCAGCACTGGATGTGTTCAAGCCCAGGTTGGATGGGACTTTGAGCAACCTGGTCTAGTGGGAGGTGTCCCTGCCCAGGGCAGGGGGATTTGAACTAGATGATCCTTAAGGTCCCTTCCAACCCAAACCACTCTATGATTCTACTGTTCACAGCTCAGCAGATGTGCTGGCAGCTCTTGGCCGGGCTGACACCCGCTCTGCTCGCGTAGGTGGAGCACGGCCTGACTGAAATCGGCCTTCTTGCAGGGAGCTGCTTCCCAATGTCCTGCCATGGATGATGACAGCCAGGATGAACTGATCAACAAGAACGCTGCGCTGGGCAAGGGCAAGCGGCAGGGTCTCGCGCTCCTCAGTGAAACAGGTAAGTGCAGCCTCGCCGCGTGCCCGCATTTCTGCTTCTGGCTTGGAGGACCTGTTGGTTTAACCTCCAGATAGAAGAAAAGAAATGTTTGTGACCATTAATTTGTTAGCTTGTTTGTTTGCTTCATGAGTTCGAAGTTCCTCAGAACAGGCAGTTGGATACCACCGAGGAAATCTGGGTTTTCACTTCACATGTAACATCCTGCATCCTTCACTGTCCTCTCTGCCTGCACCAGATATCTACTTCCTCTCTTCTTCTCCTTTCTTTTTAAGAAAGCAATGGTGGAAATAGCTGTGATTCAGAAGATGATACCGGAAGTGAGGAGGAAGACAACAACACTGAGGAAGAAGGAGGTGAGGAGGACAAGGAAGAAAGTGAAGATGAAGAATTAGAAGGTAAGTCTGTTAATGCGCATTAAGAAATGGGTTTGGGTTTTTTTGTAGCAATTGGAGGAAGAGTTTGGTGAAAACTTTTCCTCTGGTTATGAATCATGACTTGTAAATCCACAAATGCTGCTCTTAGGCTGGTGCCCAAATCCTACAGTAGTAAACAAACAAGTAATACTCCCCAGTGTGTAAGTTTTTGAAGCCTTTCTATGTTTGAAGATGACCCACTAGCCCAAGCGCTGCAGTTAGAGGCAGTTGGAGTGAACTCTGCCCCAGCAAAAGACTCCGAGGTGCAGCAATGACTCATGCTGGTTTTTCACTTGTGAAAAGCATGTTTGTTTGTTTGCTTTGGCATCAGCCTCAAGTAAATGTTGTGACGGGGAGTTTGGGATATAAATTACTATTGCTGTTAAGCCCGGGGAGGAGACTTCATTCATTTTAATTTGAAAAAGGAGTGTGGAGGTTACTTGGACTTGTTAATTTTAGTGCAAACATAGAAGTACGTGCATTTACAGCCTGAAACTGCTGCACTCAGTGTTGTTTGGATAGACAAAAATAGAGGGGTTTTTATCACATTCCCTTGTTGGGCAGGCAAGAGCAAAGTTTTCCAAGTTACTGGTTAGACTGATTTGAACACAGACTAAGAAGTGGACACCAGGTGCCAAAAAGCTTTATTAATCTATAGCTCAGAGTGTTTTGTCCTATGCCCAGACAGGTGAATTGAATAGAAAAGATGAAAGACAGGGGCCTTATTTTCACTAATAAAAAAATAATCAAGAAAACAACAACAGCCACCTGCCTCCACCCCCCAGGAAATACCCCAGATAAGTGAGAGTGGGTTTTAGATAACTCTTTGCTGCTTCTTGATAACATCAACTTAATTCACAGGCCTTAAGGAAAAAGACTATCACATGTTTCTGTATTTTGTACTAAAAATTAAAACACCTTTTAAGAATGCTAAGTGTTTAAAATCAGTTTTGCTCAAACCCAAGCTTTGAGCGGTTTCCAGCTAGGCACCCAGTTCCCTTGGCTCTCAAAATCATGATTTCCTGGTGAAATCTTTCATCTGCTCTCTGCAGGTGAGCACATTGCTGCTTCTTGTCCTCCGGAGTGTTTATTGAAAAAACAAAACCAAAAAGGACAAGTTGGATGCATAACTTCATTACAGCTTTTATTTTTTACCATCGGTGTTCAGCGGTAGCCTGACGTATCCTACTCTCTTGTTGTTTTGATAATCTGTTGTTTTTCTGCTGTCTGTCCTTTTAATCTCTTGCAAGACTAGTCACATTATCAGGCTTTATTTTTTGCCAGAGTAATCCATTGCTTTTTAGTGAGGGGATTTAGGAAAAAAGAAAACAGCAAAAGTTATTGCCTCAAACTGGGCAGGCTGTGCTTCGCCCTTGCAGCCCCGTAAAATAAGCTTACTTGGAATTTTCTGTGAACTGGTGCCCCATGCTGCCCCCCAGCCCCCGCCTCAGCTCTTGCTGCTGAAGATTGTTCTTCATCTCTCACTTTTTAAGATTGCGAAGATGAGGAGGAAGAGGAGGAAGAAGCTGAGGCCGCTGCAGAGGGAGCGACTGAGTCGCTACAATTAGAGGCGCGCGGCAACAGAGCGAGCGTTTCCTCCGACGAGGACGGTGAAAACTGCCCCATTTGCCTCAACACCTTCAGGGATCAGGCTGTTGGGACTCCAGAGAACTGTTCCCATTACTTCTGCTTGGACTGCATTGTGGAGTGGTCGAAGGTGAGCTCTTGGGTCCCTGCTCTCCCGTGCCCTTCTCTCTCCTCTCTGATCGTGCTGTTCTGCTGTAATGAGAAGGACACGCTGTCATATTTATATTGGCTTTCTTAAGCTCTTTTACGTAGACCTGGGTTCCTGCTCCATCTGGCAGGATTCATGTTTGTGGATCTGTTTTTCTTGTACTCATCCTGATCTGTTCTGTTCTCTGAAAGCTGTAGTGTCATAAGCAAGTGTCTTCCTAGGCATCTAAAATACTACTTTTTTCCCAAGTCAAGTCACCAGTAATGCTGGTTTTCATTGTGGGTGTGTATTTCTCTGTGTATTTATCTTTATCTCTTGTTGAATTCTGTGTTGTGACCGTTGGATGGGGTTGCATTTAAACGTAGAAGAGATAAAAGAGCATTGGCTAAATCAGCAGTTTGCTCTGAACTCTGTTTCAGTCAGTTCCTTGCCACCTAATTGTAGTTCCCATATTCATAATCCAGCATGAGAATTACAACAGAACTTACTGTGTGTGCAGCAGTAGCAGTGGCAATTCAATTAAAAATTTTTTGTAAATCACTTTTACTGAATAGATTTGTAAGCAATTCCCAGTTGCTCATTTATATGATCAAAAAAAAAAAAATGCCCTGAACTAGGAACACTGTTGCAGGGCAGCCTTGGGAAGAACTTTGATGTCACTTTGGCAACTGAGTAACAATTAAATGACTTTGATATAATAAATGCTTTTCTAAAAATGTGTGTTTCCTCTGCTACAGTAGGTTGTTTGTAAACCAGCTAAGTCCTATTTAAGTACTTAAAATGTCAGGACCAATAGCTCTTAAAATGTTGACCGCATTAATTTAATGCTTATTGCATGAATAATTGAAGATTTCCTTTATAAAAATTGAATCAAGAGATGTGCTTATTAACTGTATATGGAAAAGTTTGTGGGTTTGTTTTGTTTTTTTTCTTCTAGAACGCAAACTCCTGTCCAGTGGATCGGATCCTCTTTAAGTACATCAGCATACGGGCACATTTTGGTGGTAAAATCTTAAAAAAGGTGTGTTTTCCCCTGTAGCAAACACCAAGGCCTTTTCCCACAAAACAGGTTTTCACAGGTTTAGGCTTCTGGCGTGATTACCTGATACTTGGTATTTGGATGAATTATTTCTTTCCTATTTTGAGATTAACCTTTTAAGGAGCCATTACAATTTCCCTTCCTCCTTAACCACGTTTTCTGCTATGTCACTCGTGGCTTGAAGTGTGGCATCATTTCTGGTGGCAAAAAAGGTGGTTTTCATAATTGCCTCTTTGCCTAATGACCATTTTGACTCTAAAGGAGAATGTTCTTCATGGATAAGCCTGTCCCTGTGGGGAAATGCCCCATGTGCTGCAAGTGCAGGTGTAGTACAAGTAGGAGTAATCCAGGTTAGATGTGATCTCTTCCTTGTGTCTTGCTGCCAGCTGTACCATGTAGAAGTTGGGCTCATAACTGGGGAGAGACGTGAGGCAATAGTAGAGGCCCAAGCCGAGCGTGCTGGTGATTCTCTCTCAAAAGAATTTCCAAGAGCTGTCATTGCTCTTTATTAATATCAGAAACATGTTGGATTTCAGGGGATGTTTAGGCATTCAATGCTCTTTTTTTCATAAACTGGTGATTGGTAAGTGTAAATTTGCACTTCTGTTAAAATGCAAATGTTTAAATTGTATGTTGGGAGGGGAAGCTAAGTTTGCTCTATTCTTTTGGCTTGTTTTGGGGGATTTTTTTGTTTGACTACTTTGAGGAATTTTGTTTTCACCTGTTCTTAAAATGCGGTTTTCTGTAGTTGTTTGTGTCTGACAATAGACAAGAGGAGTAGATGTTTTCAAGCATTTGATCATGTCCTAGATGTGTTGAATGAACTGAGTGAAGGTTCTGGTATGGAACAGCCATTTTGGTTCCTTCAACTTTTAGATTTTACTGCAGGTACTGTTAACATGACGCTGGAGTTCAGGAGTGCTGCATGCTGCATAAAATATGAATCCCCCTTTTATTTAGGTTCCTGTTGAGAACACGAAAACTCAGGGTAACGATGGAGAGGACGATCCAACCTTCTGTGAGGTGTGTGGCAGAAGTGACCGGGAGGATCGCCTGCTGCTGTGCGATGGCTGCGATGCAGGGTAAGAGGGGCTGGACTCACTGTAGCACCCATGTGATCGCAGGTGGCACTGTGGAACTGGCCACTCCTGGTCTCCTTTGGTCCACGGGCACCATCTGGTCTGCAGGCTGCCCCTTGGGTTCATCATGGGGCCAGGTTTGTATCTCTCTGTGTGTGTGTGTGTGTGTGTGTGTACTGCAGACATCCCCGGGATGCAATGGATCCTTTTCTGATCATCTAGCAGTGTGTCTGTGGAGAGTCCTGCATACACCAGGGCTGCAGACCACCAGAACAGGTGACCTTCAAGTGATGAAGATGCTTGTGCTCATCCACGCAACATCTGGGTGCATGGAGGGTAAAAAAAACCCCATATATTCTTTGTCTCCTTGAGAGGGAGCATGACTTTTCCCAGCTGATCGGGCATTAGTGTTTCTGGAGAAGAGACAAAATCAGGAATACTAAGTCTTCTTAAGCACGTCATCAGAACACTGAGTTTAAAATACTTAAATACTTAAGCAAAACTAGTGTTTCATAGGTCTTCTCCAAAATCATGTCTTTCAGTTCTTTCTGAACTTTCATAAGCCTTATCTGAACTCAGGGTATTGCTTCGGACAGTTGCTTCTGACAGAATGAGTGTGAATAAAATCAGTTTACTTTGAGATTTTTTGGTAAAACAAGTATTGCCATATCTTTCTCTAAGGCCTGGCATTGAGTTTTGTTAAGAAGATTTTCTTTGTGATGGGCTTCCTTCCCTATCCAGGGGACTATAGAAAACTGTTGCAGTAAGGTCTCCAGTGTCCAGAGTTTTCGGGCTGAGAGTCTTTTGCTTGTAAAATGGGTCATAATGTGACTTCAGAACTCCTGGAGATAATTTGTAAAGCATGCAATGAAGTTGTTGCTACGAGTACATTTGTGATGACTTTGGCCAGAACCAAACAATAATACTTGTCAGGATGCTACTTTGGGAAAATGATCTCATTCCTGGTGGCTGGCAGTTGGAGCACTAACTCTCCTTTCCCAGAGAAGGAAGACACTTTGCTGCTCTAATTTTAAAGTAAGGATTTATTCTAAATGTTGTTTTTCAACTTCACCATCTTAAGTCTCTGGAAGTGTAAAATCTCACCTGCTAAGCCATGCCCTTTTATGCAAGAAGGACATGATCCTCCCTTTGGTATCAACAATTAATATATTTTACTATAAAGATAACATTGGCAGCTTTAACAGTCTAGCTGCAAATTGAGTTTCTCACAATGTCAGGAACAGGTTTGATAGGATCTGAAGTTGGAGCGATGGGTGGAAGGGGAATTGACAGTTGTAGTTTCTCTCTGGGGTTTTTTTTGGGCTTTTTTATTTCTTTTTTGTATTGCTATAAAATGGGATTAGTGTCACATAGATGTTCTTCCCTTTCTGTACTTTGGCCAGGCACTGAGATATGTTATTCAGACAGTGAATTTTGGCACAGGGAGGTGAAACAGAGAGCTTCACTCTTTTTCCTTTACTTATTTCAGAGTGAAACACTGTCCTGCATCAGAAACAATAGTGGGAATCCCCCTTTTAGGAAAAGAACAAAGTTGGTCAGGGAAATGTTGCTAATGTGAAGCTGAACCTCTGACTTGAAGACTGTGTTCTCCCTGTGTCCCTTGCCTGGGGAACTTGGTCTAAGCACTTGCTTTTCATGGGAAGCATCTCATTTACTTGAGAAATCTGGTTGAATTCTTTTTAGTGGTGTAACTTGAACACGAGTTGCTTCAAAAATTCTGTGCTCCTCACACGTGTTGTTCTGGCTGCATTTTAATTGCTGAAAATGGAATGGGGTAAATTATGGAACCCAAGTTGGGCAACGTGGAAGGGTTTTCCTGGGCAGTTTATCTGTCAGCAGTTGGTGGGACTGTTCAGTGTAGCTGCTCAGCCTGTTGGGTAGAGAACATTTTGGTAGGCCTACCTATGGGAGCATTGTGCTCTCTTTTCTGCCTTTGAGATTCTGTGTCCAGCTCTGGAGCCTCCAACACAAGAGGAATGTGGACATGTTGGAGCAGGTCCAGAGAAGGGCTGTAAAGATGATCAGAGGGCTGGAGTGCCTCTGCTCTGAGGTCAGAGAGAGTTGGGATTGTTCAGCCTGGGGAGACCTCCTTGTGGCCTTCCAGTGTCTGAAGGGGGCCTATAAGAAAGCCAAGGAGGGACTTTTTACAAAAGCCTGTAGTGATGAGATGAGGGGGTGATGGCTTCAAACTGGAAGAGGGGAGATTTAGATTAGAAATGAGAAGGAAATTCTTCACTCTGAGGGTGGTGAGACCCTGGCACAGGTTGCCCAGGGAAGCTGTGGATGCTCCAGCACTGGATGTGTTCAAGCTCAGGGTGGATGGGGCTTTGAGCAACCTGGTCTAGTGGGAGGTGTCCCTGCTGAGGGCAGGAGGTTTGGAACTAGATGATCTTTAAGGTCTCCTTCAACACAACCCATTCTATGATTTGATATGGATAAGCACAGTTTTCAGTCAGGGGGTGGTTGGAAGTCAGCGTGGTTCATCTCCAGCCCTGCAGGCAGCTGTCTGAAGCCAGTGACTGACCAGTGCTCTCCAGCCCATCACGTGCAGAAATCCTCAGCACCAGTTGACTTAATGGTGTCAGGTCTGAGGGGCACGATGCCTTCATTCAATGGAACAAGGCACTGCGGCTGACCTGTGTCTAGTCACGCAAAATGAAGTGGTCCTAAGTACCAGTAGCATTAATACCCTATTGGTTTGCAGGAAGCTGGTGGTGTTTCCTGACTGCCCATCTCCCCAGGACCTCAATGCTTCTCTCCTTTCTCTTTGCCACCATCACTTTTGGCTGTGGGTCTTTCTTGCAGGTTGGGTTCAGAAGGCAAGCAATACACCACACAATGAGGGAAAAGTGCTCACTTTTCTGAACTTTTTTTGAGCCTAAAGTAAGCAAAACCCATCTAGAATTGAAGACCCTTATATAACCATTAGGTCACATCATTTCTCTGGAGATTGGTAGAAGCAGATGTGTAGACCATAGTTTCAAGCTTAACAAAATGTGTCCGCCTTACGTAGCGTGTGGATAAAGGTAAAAAGCCTCTCTCCCCTTGGTAAGGAGCACGTCGTTTGAGTTTTATTTCACTTCTTTCTTTTCTGAAGGTATCACATGGAATGCCTTAATCCACCTCTGAGTGAAGTCCCTGTAGATGAATGGTTCTGTCCAGCCTGTGCCCCCATGGGTGTTGGTGCTGCTGCAGGTAAGGGCTTTGTGGGATCTGAACACAGGAAATATTTTCCTCCTGACTTGGCCGATGTGAATCATGTGCTGTTTCGAAGAGATGTTTAACCTCTGGTTTCATCTGTTTGAAATAGTTGTCAAGAGGGGTTCTCTCTGGAACCTAAAGAGTTAACTTGAACTCTTGACTGATAAGAAGATCTTGTTTATTAAGATTTTTTCATCTGCAGTTGCAACCTGTGGAGCTACTTCTTATAGGCATTCTGTAACCTTCCTGAGGCAAGCCCAGCACCTTAGTGCCACTGCATGTGTTCCATTGGAGACAATTTCTGAGTGTCCTGACCTCTGATTGCTGAGGTGGCAGCAATTTCTGTTACCTGGAAAATCATCTATCTGTGTAACAGCCTGAAGCAGTGGTGCCTGTGCTTGTTTCCTCCTGAGAGAATCATGCCTGCCTTTGGAGGCGATTGCTTCAAGAGAGGCAATACTGTTTGTTTGTTGGGCTTGGGGTTTTTTTTTTCCTGTCCGAAATCCATGAAATGCTTTCACCTGTAGACAAGTTACCTGGACTTCTTTTCTTTCAAGATACAGACCACGTCAGTGAAGAAGAGGTCGCTGCCCTGGTGGCTGATGTTACTCCTACCACCAGTAGGCTACGCCCGCCCGTCCGAACCCGAGCCATAGCCAGGACTCGGCAGAGCGAGCGGGTTCGGGCCACAGTCAACAGGAATCGGATAACAACAGCACAACAAATCCAGGTATTGAAGAGGATTTGCTAATGAGCCTCTGGGAGGACCTTGTGGAAGAGTTGAAATAAGGCCCCCCTGAAGCAGCTCAGCTCTCTGGGTTCACTGTCCATAGCACAGTGGTTGGTAGTTGGGGAGTTCTTTTCGACTGAGATGTAGAAGAGGTGCAGACTGAGTGCAGCACATGACCAAGACTCTCTACTGTGAAATCTGCAGTAGCTTCCTCTCTTAATCTGCATTTTTATCACCTTAACTGTGAGCAAAATGTTATTTTCCTTCCCAGTGGCCGTTGATGCGCAGTTTGAGCTCTGCTTCTGGGGTTTTAGTGTGCTTTTTGCAGAGTTATTTGCCATTTATGGTTATTTGGCGTTTGTGCGTTTCCTTGTTTGCCCTCCTACCCCCCTTTCCCACACCACTAGAACCTGTTGGCTACCTTCAGACAAGCTGAACTAAAAAAAAAAGGTAGCATTTTTAAGGTTTCAATGCTTGTGAAATTCAGCCACTTCTTGAAGAGAAACCCCCCAGATGCTGGTGTCCTCAGTGATGTGGCACCCTGAGTTCAACCACGCTAACAAGATGGTACCCCAGATACCCAGGGTCCCTCAAATCTTTTACTTACTGAACTGTTCACTGAAGATGGCTGCAGCTGAGATGTTTCTGGATGTTTCTGTTGGCTCTAATAGTTATTGTCCTTTAGAAAAAAATTGGCTTGCTGCAAATGGAGAACTTTCAGACTTGGGAAATCTCCTGCCTGCTTTGCCCTTTGGCTTTAGCCAAAGCACCCTGCCTGCCACTCACATAAATATACAAAGCCTTAAATTGCACAGGAGCATATGGTGTGACTTAGTGTGGAAACAGAGCCTGTAAATAACCTCCATGGGACTGTTAATTGGTTCTTCATTAAAGTTGCTGTTGAATTTGGGAGAAACATGTGAAATACTACAGCACGGATCTGATGTGTGTGCTGCAGTAGGAAATAAGGACAGTGAATCATCTGTAACATCAGAAGCACCTTTGCATCTGCTACACTCTCATAAAACAAACCTCTGCTGTTTGCCCATCAACGAGGCTTTGTGTTCCCATTCTGAAGCTGGTGGTTCAGAATCCATATGCTTCAAATGTGGCTGAGCCTTCAGTATAAGAGAGGAAAAGGAATTTGAACCTGGTAGAAGTAGCCCCTGCTAATCACAGTCAAGTGGTGCTCTGGAGGGAGACTCAGACCTGCCATTTCTGTGAGGTCCCTGAGGGGTGTGTTTGAAGTGCTGCCTCTGGACGTGTTTTCACAGCATCGGGTAAATCTGACCTAAAGAATGAGGTGTTTAAGACACTGTGTTGGCTTTTCAGCCTTTGCTCATTGTGCTTTGGTGTGTGGTGAGCCATAGAACAGTTAGGTGGATTTGGGAAAGTTCAGAAGGGGACTTTTTCATTGAGGAAATGTCAGTTGTGGGGATTGTTCTCCTTTAAAGGGACAGAGCTAGGCTGGGCATGGCTTGTGATGGGAGGCTGAAGAGCAAGGTCATGTTCTCCTTAATATGACAGTCAGAGAAAGGTGACATAAGTGCTTAACTGGCACCTTGGTCACACGAGAGCTTTTCATTCAACTCTCAATTTCATTTTTCATCAGATGCCTTTATGTCTGACTTGACTTTTAGATAAACCTATATCTTGTAACTTCTAATCCCCCACACAGCATGTGCCAAGGTACCTCATGTCCTCTCTTCTGGATGAAACAATTGAGGCAGTCGTTGCAGGCCTAAACACAGCCATCTACCAGCGTCCTCTTACCCCACGGGCTCCCACTAGGCAGAAAAGAAAAACAGGTAAGAGCATCAGACACCTCCTCTGCTTCCCATCTGCAAGAATAAAAGCTTTGGGAAGATAAGCCCCAAATACTCTCGATCAGCTGCCATGGCCATGCAGCTACAACAATATGCCACCTGTATTTTCTTCTTTTCCCACACTGCCTCTACCCAGAGGTGTCTTGAAGGTTGCTTTCAAGTAAATCCTAACAATTGCACTTTTTCTGCTCTGCTGTTTTGTTCTGCTGCAGCCCCACTGTAGGTCTGTGCCATGGGGGAATGGACAGGGGAGTGCAGGGTAAAATGCAGCGCCAGCACTTAGCCAGCTACTCGGTTGTCTTTTGTCCCATCAGGTAGGAGGAAGAAAGTAGGAGGCAAAAAAAGAGCTCAGACAAAATCTGCTGGGAAGAAGAGTTCAGGGACACAGCTGAAGAGACGCAAACGTCTGATAAAGAAGAGAAGGGGGAAAAAGATGAGAGTAAGATCACATGTGAGTCTCTGCTCGTGTCACACTCTGTCATTTTTCAGCCATCTGTAAAAGCACTATGAAATGGGATTCAGTGGGAAAAAATACTATCTTACAATAATAGCAGATAACAGTTTTCTGCTGGGAATAGGTACAGGATGTGTGCAGAGCACTCCAGAAAGATGCTGTACCTAGAAATGAATTGCACCTTCCAGGCAGGCGTGCTGGGTCTGCTGACAAATCCTGTTCCCTGAACTGCGGAGATCACACCGCAGAGAGTGTCCTGCAGGCCTTGCACTGTGCCTCGCCGTGTTGACTTGGTACTGCTGCAAGAGCAGTTAAAATTGCCCCTGCCCATTCTTTTTAATAGGTTGTGGATGTTTGTGTTTGTTGTAAACCCAATTATTCAGCCGTAAGGGCTCTTAAAATCCCTTTCAGTTTGGGTAGCGTTTGCACGTGAACTATGCTGAGTACTCTGCTCCAGCCTGACTTGTGTCCTCAGCTGTCCTCAACTGGAGTTGACATCCTACAGCCACAGCTGTCCCTCCAGCCTTTAGTAAGGAACTGACAATTCTGAGTGACATTATTAAGGATTTTTAGAAACTTACCCAGTCACTTAAACCTGATAGGTGCTGTCTCTGTATGAAGTGACATATAGGCCATAGCTAGAAGTTTAATAAATGCATTAAAACAGTTACAGACAACAAACACAGATCACTTCTGCTACCAATGGTAGTAACCCGATGACTGTACTTGGCCTAAGTGAAGAATCTGGGGCTTTAAACCTGGGGTACATAGCTGCCCTAAGACACAAGTAACCCAATCCCTTTATCTCTGCAGGTGAAAAATGAGGTTACTGCTCGCTCCCGTATCGCAAGAACTCTTGGTCTCAGTAAACCTGTGCGTGGGGCCTCTCTTCCTTCCATGTACAAACCGACCGAGCCCTCGCTTGGCCTGATGAGAGCAGATATTGGTGCAGCTTCTCTGTCAGTGTTTGGAGACCCGTATGAGTTGGATCCTTATGAAAGGTGAGAGATCTCTGGATCGCGATCAGGGACCTGATAATTTCAAGTGTCAGGTTGTTTGTACACTTGAGTTTTTTGCATGAGTGTAGGTCTGGCATCTGAAGATAGCTTTGGATCCACATCTGGTAATAAATAACACATTGGCCTCTTCTTTCTTTCTTTCCTTCTTGGCCAAGTTGTTGAGCTCTTAAAGAGTCATCCTCCTTTAAAAAATGTTGCCAAAATAATAGGCCTGGTGAAAACCTTTAGGATCTGTGGGGTTATTCAGTGGCTAGAATCTGAAGGAGTGGGATCCTAATCATCCATTTCCTATTTACTTTTTTTAAGTGAAGACAGCATATTTGGTATGCAACAAACAATGACTTCACCTACAAAAGATTCCACAGGTCCATTTAATTGTTTCTCTTTTTCCCATCTTCACTTTTCCAGACACTTTAAATTTAGTTGGAATCTTACTTTGCCATAGTTTGTGTCACTCTTCAGCTTTGGGTTTTGGGGAGGTGTCATCTGAAATGACTGTTGGTGAAATTTAATTTTCCTTTCGTAAAAGGAATATGCTTTTAATATTTTAAAAATAAAACTCTCCATTTGAATCTCTGCTGACTGAATTATGCTGTTCTGTTTATATAGCCACAGGAAATATGTGTATCACACAAAAGTTTTTTTAATGTATCAAAATAAAACAAACAATGCTTTCTAACCCTACCTGTCCTAACTGTGTTATCTACTTCATCTATTCAACATGAAAAACATTTAGACAATTTCAGGACTCATGGGTTTGTGTTTTACCCACAGTAACGAAGAAGTTCCAGTGAATCCAGATTCACCAGTGAGTGCCAAAAGGAGAGTTCTCTCCCAGTCAGCACTGAGGTCTCACCGCCCTGTAGCTAGACCTATTTCAGTGGGACTTCCCAGGTAAACATCCAGCAAGTTGCTTATTGTATTTGTCTTAACTGTCTAACGACCTTAACAAAAGAACAAACTGGCTGATTGTCCTCATTTAACTCTTTTCTTACCCCAGCTGTTTTGAGGGTGTATGCATATGCACACGTGCCTGTGTTTTGTAGATAAATAACCACAGCATTCTATGCAAGAAGTTTTGGGTTGCTTTTTTCTCTTTTTAATGTTGAAGGGCACACGCTTACTCTTTCCTAAAAGCTGTAATTATGGCATTGAAATTCCAAAGTGGTATTTCCACCCTAGTCTGGCTCTTCTTGCTTTCCATTTTGGGATTGTTTATTAACCCCATTAGTGTATTTTAAATCCTTGTCTCCTAACCTTTAAAAAAAACCCCTTGCTTATTTGAGGGGGCTGGGGAATCTAATTACACATCCAGAGGAGGAATTGTGGGATGTACCCACCCTGCCCAATTCCTCTGCCATTTGTTGGAGCTAAGAAAATTGAGAGAAAACTTAGTTTGATGCTGCAACCTAGCAGTTGTTTTGCTGTCTGTGTCTGACCAGACTGTGCACCCCTGTGCCCACCTCAGCCAGGGAGCATTGCTGGGGCCTCCCACGGGCAGCCATGGTGGGTGTTCTGGGCTGGGGTGTAGGACCAGTGCGGAGAGGTAGGACATGGGGAGCAGGAGCATGATGAGAAGAAAAGGGATGGGGAAAATGACTGAGGCAGGTACCAACCAAGTCAACTGCAAGGCTGAGGGAACTGAAAACTTGGAGAAATGAAGCTTAAAATGATTAAAAGTGTGAGAGGTTTACTTGGCTGTCCTCTGATGCATCTGACTTAGAGTGAAGGTTGGTGTCTCAGGATTAAGATATATTTCTATGACAGGCTTTTAGTGTATGTTGTATTTGGAAAGCCTGTTTCCTTGTCACACAGAAAGGAAGTGTAGCTCCCTCAAAGAGCTGGGTCTGATGGTCCTTTTTGAAATGATTTTGTTGTTTGTTTATTTTTTTTAACAACAACAACAAAAATCCACACCCTGACACCAAAAACACTCAAACCTTTTCAGCTCATATTTCAAGAGCAGAGAACTTCTGGTTAAACCACTTTCTTAAGATTGAGTAATGCTTAAAGGGGAGTGTTTGTTGTCCCCTGTGTGAGGGCATTGCTGCTGTTTCAGTGGCATTCCTCCAATGCCATGCGCTTACGTGTATCCTGAGTGGAGCTGAGCACTGGTTCAGGCTGCATTGCTTTTTTTAGATAGCAGAGTAGGTCTGAGGAATACATTTGTGATCAGGATATAGTAGGGGAGGGGAAGAGAGACAGCTGGAAATATCTCTGGAGTGCTGAACAATGGATTTCTGCTTCAAAAATGCATCTTAAATGCACTGAGAAGTTAATCTTGACACAGAACATAGTGAGCACTGCTCTTAAGTAAGCCTTTGCTTACCAGAGGTCTCTGGTGTGATCACCTGCTTTCCTATCCTGTGATGTCCCTGTGGGAGGTCAGTAAAAGCTTCCCCTTCTGTTTGTCAGAGGGAGATGGAGGCTGAATGACTCTACTAAAGCCAAAACTACAAGTGAACTTCCCTGGCTGACCTCTGTTTACACCCTTGATTTTGGTTTCTTTTGAATGTAATGTGTGTGTATAGAACAAGTGCTGTAAGAGTAAAGGAAATATAACCCCTCTGAAATATGCAGAAGCAGCGTCCCTGCCTTGAGTCCCGATCACGAAGCAGAAGCTGCCCCTGTGCCTGATCTGTTGGGGAGTATCCTGTCTGGACAGAGCTTCCTCATGATGAGTAGTTCAGATGTGGTCATCAACAGAGACGGTTCGCTGACGGCGAAGAAGGCAGGTAAGGGTTTGGCACTTCATAGTGCAGTTAGCCTCTTTGTTTCATCCCTGCCTGCCCTGGTCCTACAGGCTGCCCAGCTTCAAATACAGGGATACATCTGAATATGTAGGAGAGATTCAGGACTTGCCAGCAGTAATCCACCTGATAAGATTCTTACCTATGCTCTGCACTAGTGTTGCTCGTCTCTGTTTTAATCGCAGAGCTGAGAGGTTACTGGAGGATTTTAGTTTTAATAGGTAGTTTTCTTTCAGCAATACTGTCCTGTAGCTTCATGCTTTTATTTTATCTTACTTTTTTTAAAAGGACTGGATAGAGCAAGGATATCTTAGTACCCAGTTTTCCTGGCATTTGTCATGTGTTGCTGCCACGCCTGTGAACTCTACTTCGTTTTGAAGAGCAGTGATGAGAACCTTGGCAAGGGGTTTCTTTGCAGAAGCAGAGCTCTAGAATATGTGCTGGTGTCTTCAGCTGTGTATTCCCTTGGCCTGGTGTTGTTTGGGAAGAATCCCTTCAGACTGAAATGTAGAGCTTTATTCTTAAAATCAGTACCTATAACATTGTCTGTTTTAGTCATTTTTATCAATCAGGAACTACAGGGTAATAAACATGAATCTGGTGATGTCTGCAAAACAGAGTAATTTCTTTCCTAAACATTAGTGTTTACCTCAAAGGTGCAGTTGTCTGGCATTAAACCTTGAGCATCTGAACTATCAGACTGCTTTATATCTGTGTGCTGTGTCTGTGAATCAAAGCGGAACTTAGTTATTAACTCAGGACTTCTTTTAATGTTGGGGAGAAATGTCCAGACACGTACTGAAAAACTCAATTGGTTTGCTTGTGTGCCACAGCTCCACTTCAGAGAAAGTCAGCGAATGACTCAAGAGCGGATGATGGTTTGGGACATAACAGCCAGCCGAGTACAGTGCACTCAGGGACCACAGCAAGCAGCTCCACTGCTGGACCTTCCCTTTCCTCGGGACTGAGTACTCGCACCAGACCCTCCTCCTCAAGCTTGTTTCCATCGCCTTCGCCCTCCCTGAGTAGGGTTGAGCCTGCAGCAAACCCTGCACAGACTACATCAGAAAAGGCAACTGTGAAGTCAGGATATTCAATGACACCCAGGTCTGTCCAGACTCAGAACGTAGCTACTCTGAGCAGGCATGGCTCCAAGGTGGATGAAATGCCCAGATTTAATGGAAACTCTAAAAACTTTGTACCTACTGACTCACCTTTAAAGCCCCTGAGCTGTAACCTGAATTCTGGCTCAAAAGCTGTAACTCTGAGGCAACCATTAAAGCCACCTCCCAAGAGAATCGACATCTTTGAGCTTCCCAGGATACCAAAGATTAAAAAGGAAACCAGCAGCAAGCGGGTGGAGCCAGAACCTGCAGGAAGCCAAAGCTGTGACATCCCCAGCTCCTGTATAACCCAGCTGACGGGCAAGGAGAGCGCCAATCAGCCGGGGAAGGGCAGCAAAGGGGGCAGTCAGAAATCGAATGCCAATGAATCGCAGCAGCAAACGCATACGAGCGGCGCGTCTTTTTCTGCCACCCCAGGCGCGTACGGCAGCTCTTCGCTGCTGGGCTCTTCGAGGAGCAAAGGCCCGAGCTCTTTTGAGAGCTTTAAAATCAATATCCCTGGAAACGCGGGGCAGCCCGGCAGGCTGTCCAACCCAGGCTTTTGTAACACCTTCCGCCCCGTGGACGACAAAGTACAACAGAAAGAGAACCCTGCGCCTCTTTTCCCAGTTAAGAAAAAGCAGGTCAAAAGTGAAATATATGATCCCTTTGAGCCCACCGGGTCGGACTCGAGTTCAGCGAGCAGCAGCCCTGAGAGGCTGGGCTCGGGGATCCCGCTCACTAATATCACCAGGACTATTTCCATTGAAAATCCTAAAGTTCAGACGTTTCAGACTATCCGTCGATTCACCCCTTACCTGGTGGAAAATATATTTGGATCTGAGGCTGACTCTGACGCGCCGCCTGGTAACACCGAGCCTCGTGATGATGTGACGGTGAAAAGCAGGATTGTGGAACAGATCTCGGATACGGAGGACAATGGGGATGAGGGAGACTTTCTAAGCAGTCCCTGCACTTCATCTGCTGTTAAGCAAATTTCTAACACCGAGGGTTTAAAGGAGGAAAGCAGAGAGGGCCCTAATGTGTTCTTTAATGCTGAAGAATTGATTAGACCTAATATTAATGTGAAACTAGAACCAGATAGCCCCTCAAAGAGTGATGGGCAGCAGAAAGTAGAACAAACAGCAAGGCGATCACGTTCCAGATCCCGTTCGACCTCCAGCTCCCGAAGCAAGAAGAAGCTGAAAAGGAAAAAGGCGCTTGTCAAAGAGCGTAAGAGATCCCGATCAGGGTCTAGAGACAGAGCACGCTCAAGGGACCGAAGCTCCAGATCTACCTCTTGGTCAGGCGGAGAAGAGCAGAACAAAACACACACCTTGAAACCCAAGAGCAGGAGGTCTTCTACTGACCGATCCAGCAGTCACGAACGATCCAAAAAAAAGAAAACCAAGGATAAAACCAAGGATAAAAAGGCAAAAACGTCTTGGTCTAGGGAGAGAAGGAAATCTCGGTCACGTTCGGGTAGTCCTGGAAGTACTTCTGATTTCTATGAAAACAGGAAAAAGAAAAGACGGTCTCGATCAAGGTCAAGAAGGAGGGAACGTTCCCGGTCAAATAGCATCGAGAGGACTAAAAGGCGGAAACACAGGAGAGACAAAAGCTATGAGAGGCATGATAAAGATAGTAGCGTGAGATCAAGGGACAGAAAGAGATCGAGATCCAGGTCTCGGGAGAGGAGAAAGCGGAGGTCTCGGTCTCGGTCTGCATCTCGATCTCGGGAGCACAAAAGCAGCAAATCAAAGGAAAAAAGACCACGATCGAGATCACGCTCCAAAGAAAGAAAACGCAGATCAAAAGAGACCTCTCTTCCTCCTCCACCAGAAAAGGATCAGAAGCCTCCAGTTGAAAATGCATCCAGGTGTCTGGAGCAACCCCATTCCTTCAAACAAGAGCCAAAGGAGGAGCTGGTACTAGAAGAGCTTTCCATAACCATCCAACCAAACGTCAAACATGAGGAAATAGAGGCCGGGACCCCAGCTCAACTGAGAGAGGCCCAAGAAACTGTAAAGGTGGAGCCCATTTGCCAGGAAGTGACCAGTGAGACTGCGTTCCCTGTGTCAGAGATCAGGAGTGTTTGTGTTCCGGTTGGCAGCATGGATTCTTTTGCTGAAATGGATTTAATGAGCCGTAGTGATCCAGCAGGGCTTGGGAGCTGTAGCAATACAAACCTGGAGATCACGGTTAAAATAGAAAATACTACGTTATGTCCATCCCTGATGGAACCACCCCCCAAGAAGGAAGTCATCATTCACGCTCCGACGGAGGCCGCGCTGGGTCAGAGCTCGTCCCAAAGCAGAATAACCGACTGTGTGAAGGAGGTCAGAGATGAGTGC
>WUAM01000272.1:836642-850690 GCA_024336885.1 Actenoides hombroni | reverse complement strand
GGACAGGGATGAGTGCCGTGCCGCGAGTGAGAAACCCGATAGTCTCAGTAAGCCTGAACTGGAGGTGGTACCTCAGGGTCCGGCGTTGAAATCGAAAGCGCCAGTGAAGAGAGTCACCTGGAATCTTCAAGAGGAAGCGAGCGGCACGTTGTCTGCTGGAAAAGCTCCAAGTAAGTCTCTCGTTTGGAAAGCCAGCAGCAGTTGAAGCAGGCTGTGTAAGGCTTAGGGCTTCGGTGCCTGGCTGAACCTGCTCGCAGTGCACCGGCCCTGTCACCTGAGCTGGGCTTTCCAACCCCAGCTGGCATTTTGCACTTGCTGAAATCCCGAGGCGAGCCGCGGTAGCGGACGCGCTGTCGGCACAGCTCAGCCAGCCGGCAGCGGCTTGTTCGGCCGTGAAGCGCGCGCTGCCGCCCGAGCTCTGAGCTGGCAGCCCCCGTGCCACCCTGCCCGCGGTCAGCTGGGGGGCTTGCTTTGCCTCCAGAGTTTGTGTCTCGGAACCGAGGAGCGTGACAGATCTCTGCAGCTCCTTCCCCTGAGCTCTGCTAAGCCGAAGCCGCTAGAAGCGGTTTGGCTTTGGACCCTGTGCTCTGTGTGTTGACGGAGTTGCTTGTGTGGTTCTCGTTGGTTGCTCTTGTGGAAGCCTAGGGAAAAAGCAGTTGCTCAAGGGGATGGTGAGTCCTCTATTATCAGAAGCTTTAACAGGCTGATGACTGCTAAATGAAATCCTCTTATAGCTAGCTTTGTGGCTAGGTCATCTGTATCTTAATTTTTTAAAACATAATTGGCTTTGGATCTTTGACCAATGAGGTTTATTTTGTTCTTGAATGTTTTCTTTTTCTTGTCTTTTCCTTCTCCTGGGGAACCTAGGGATGCCATTTTACAAACTTCAGCGAGCAAAAGAAGGGGCCTGGAAAGCAGAGGACTTGAACCAAACGTTAAATCAGGTGCAGTTAAATGAGCCTCCTCCAACCAATTATATGATTCCTGAGCCTATGTTTCCCGATCTAGATTCCTCTCAGGTTGGTTCCTATTCCAGCACCCGAGTCTCATGGAAGGCATCTCACCTCATCTGTGCCCTCGTTGTGCAACACCCTCCTCTCATGGCAGAGTTCGCCTTCCTCTGCGCGTGGTACATCTCATACAGCTCATACACCTCAGCAACCCTCTGACATCCAGTGTCTGCCGTGGGCCTTGCAGCTGAAGCAGTGCCTTTCCTTTTCAATTCTGCTCCGTACATTCAGCTTCTGTTTCCAGCGGTGACTTGGTGGAAAGGTGGTGCTGTTGGAGAAGCTGTGAGCTGCTCCCAGGTTGTGGGCAGGCTGTAAAGGTTGGCCTGGTGGCACCGGTGCGTGCCGGCAGTCTGTGCTGTCCAGCAGTTAAAGGTGAGCTGGGCTGGTGCCAGCTCCTGGTGCACAGATGCCTGCTGGAGGGCGGGACGTTAACCTCCCCGATTTAAACTGGTAGTTACTTGCCTGTTGGAGTGGATAAAAGCTGCTCTGAAAATCCTGCTCTGATGCTCTCTCTTCTAAGTACAAGCGTTTACAAAATCGTATCTGTCTTCCAGGTGTACTGTCAAAATACACCCCTGACACCCCCTCTGCCCTCCAGCCTGCCCCCCTACGCCCCTGTCAGCCAGCCCACCGTGCAGTTCATCATGCAGGGCAGTGTCCCAGCGCTGGGCTGCGTGGCCGGACAGAGCCTGACGCCGGAGCCGGGCAGCCTGGCCACCGCCTCTGAGCCGGGGATCCAGGCGGCTTCCGTTGGCAACGCCGAGGAACAGATCAAAGCACCCAAACCTCCCGTGGATAAAACGAAAAACGAGGAAGTGAGTGAATGCCGTCAGGTTGCAAGTGCATGGCGTGACCGAGCCGTTCGCTTGAGCTTGTAACGTTTGGGGCTTTTCAGCTTTCTCTGTCCTGTGTTTCCCCCGCCCCTGCGGCCGCTGTTTGCTTTGGTGACGCTGACTTGGGAGCAGCAGGCCGTCCTTTCTTTCAGTTCTTGTGGGGTTTGCTCTGTTTGATGGTTCCAGTTTCTGCTCCTTCTTCAGAGTAAGGCAGGCAAGGATTAAAGCATCTAAAATACATTCTTAAAATTCTGAAACTTTCTTGCATGAATGTTTGGTAGGGACTTTCCAGAAGCCAGAATGTCCAAATTTCTCTCAACACCTGGTTTTCTCTGTTTCCCCTTCAGCTTTGAAATGAATGTCAGATCTTGTAATGGTCCTGCAGAGAGGCAGGACTGTGTCTTGTGATTTATCAGCACTGAAAATGCAGAGAGAGTGGAGATTTTGCAGTTCTGAGTCCCTTGCTGCTGAGTTTTGGGTTTGCCGTACAGACCATCTTCTCTAGCACAGTGGATGGTAACACAAGAACAAAAAGCTTCTCAGCCAGTTATTTTACTCTCTGCAGAACGAAACAGTAAGATGCTTTTCCCAGCAAACCTCCATTTATGAGCAGCAGTTTTTATGAGCTTGTTTTGATACGCTGTGTTCCGATGTCATCTGTAACCCTGAATTTATAGGCAACTCTGCACGTCTCGGAACGCCTTCAGAGCTGCCTGAAGCTTTAGATTCACAGCTGTGACTTGCTGCTGCCTGAGGATGGATGGATGTTTACTTCAGAGCCCTTGGAAGGAGGAGAGCAGAATTAATAAGTGGACATTGTAGTCACTTGCTTAAAACACGTTCTCTAAGGTGCAGAGCAAATGTTACATGAAACAAGGGTTCCTTGTAGCACAAACTGGTATTTGTTTCAAGCCTGCGGTTCCCAGTAAAGGAAACTCCTTTGAGGCTCTCTCTGCTTGGGTCGTTGAAACCGTGAAATGAGTATTTTCATTGTCAGAACTTTCCTAAGAGAAACAGATTCTGAAACCATTCCCAAGATAGCACAAGGTAATGAACTTCTCTTTGCTGTGCAGTACATGAAGAAGCTTCACATGCAAGAAAGGGCTGTGGAAGAAGTGAAACTTGCTATTAAACCTTTTTACCAGAAGAGGGAGATCACCAAGGAGGAGTACAAGAGCATTCTTCGGAAAGCAGTGCAGAAGGTAAGGAAGGTGGCAGTGAACTGGAGCAGGGACGAGGGGCTGTGTGGAGCATTTGGCCCATGCTTGCCAGCCTCAGCTGTTCCCTGCAGATCTTTGGGCTGACTTTAGCTCCGCAGTCTTGCAGTGCAGCAAATAGTTGCTTTAAGCAGGACTGAGCAGTGCTGTTGCTGAGAGCTGCTCCTTCTCAGGGGTCCAGAACATTACTGAGCTTCAGCAGCCTGAGCTGAGATGCTCCCGTGGTACGTACCTTGGGTGAGACTGGGCAAATCTCTCCCATTAAGAACTTTGGCCAGAATTATCAGGCTGTTCCTGATAAAGTGAGAAAATACTTGGTGTGTGAACTCCCTCGGCATCTCTGGGGTCCCTGAACTTTGGAAGAGGGCTTTGTAATTTGGTTGATGTTGACTTTCGTTTCAGATCTTAGTGCTGACTCGATGGTGGCTAAAAAAAAATACCTGTTGTCTTGTAAGAGCAAGTAATGCTCTTGTGGTAAAGGCAGTTAAGTATGAGAGAGAGAGAAAACAAGAGGCCCAAGAACTTTATCCTCTCTGTGCTTTGCACTCGTTATCACTGAGAAACTCAATCATAAACCAAAATTCCTGAGCTAATGGCTGCCATCTCACATCTTCTGGGTGACCTGTTTGAACCTCAGGTGTGGTCAGTAGGAGAACTGAGCAATGCCACTTGCTGCTGAAGTCGCTGTGAACTCTTCTGTTAACTCTGATAAAATTCTTTCTCCCCTCTCTCAAAATGGGCCCTCAAAACTGCCAGATTCTTTTGGTCTGAGAATCACTTCCTCATGATCATCAGAAAAATGGGAAATCGACACTTCCTTGGTTGCCATGTATCATGTAAAACTGGCTGGATGGAAAAGCCTAGAGTGAAAAGGAATAATTCTGCTTTCAGAGGTGCTTCTGCATTCAGTTGGTGCTCAGTAGATAAGCCCTGGAACATTTCTGGAATGCCTGAAATACTGCTCTGATCCTCATTGAGTATCCTGCTGTGAGACTTGAGGGCCTGTGCAGGAATTGGTGGTTCTGGGGAGCTTGGGGCTTCTTCGTCGTTTGTCTCTTGCCTTCCTCCACTGCTGTGATGCTGTTAATTGACCAAATGCCTTTTCTGGTCCCTTGTAGATCTGCCACAGCAAAAGCGGAGAGATCAACCCCATGAAGGTGGCCAACCTGGTGAAGGCATATGTGGAAAAATACAAACACATGAGGAAACATAAGAAATCCGATGGTGAAGATGCACGTGAAGTGGAGAACTGAGAGCAAAGCTACAGCCAGCGTGGCCTGGGCCGAGCGTGCGCTGGGTGGGGACGCTGAGCTGGAGGGAACAGATCTGCAGCTGCATCTCACTGAAAACAAAGCTCAGAGAGGGGAGATGAGAACAGAACTCACCTGCAGACCCTTCTTTTGAACTGTTTCCATATGGGAATGAACCCGGGTTCTTTGGGTTTGTTTTTTTGTTTGTTTATTTGTTTTGGGGGGAGTTGTTTTTGTTTTGTTTTGTTTCATTTTGCTTTTTTTTTTTTTCCCCGTTTGTTTTTGGGGGGGGATTACCTACAGATGTAGAACTAAATAAACAATCAAACGCCTCAGACCAGCAGAGTAATTTGAGGGGAAACACAGAAGCAATTAGTGTTTGGGACTCCTGGATTGCTGCCCATTTCAGGGTTTCTTGGATCACATTTTTGGGCCGCGCGCCCCTCTTGCTAAAAGTTTCAAACTGGAGGTCACTTTTCCTAGGCAGGCTCTGGAGAGCTGTGTACTGTTCCCTTGTGTTTATTTATCGAAATACAGGTTGTCTTTAGGAACTTCTGATTTCATACTTGAAATGTTGTATTTTTAGCCTGTTGGAGGGTGAGCGAAGCTTTACTTTGCTCTGTCCTTTGGGGATTGCAGAAATGAGCTAACCTTTATAAACTGACTTCAGAAACACTGCTCAAGCCCGTGGTGTTTATTTGCATTCTGTTGGAAGCATCTCGTTAGCGAAAAGTTTAATTTTTGGGGGTGGGAGACTGTGTTGCACTTGTGTAAATAATGCACTGATGGCCAGTTTTGTGTCTGCCTTTCAGGAAAAACAACAAACAAACAAACAAAAGAAAGAAACAAAGAGCAAGCGTTGTGAATTTCCAGTACCAAGCTGGAGGGCTGAGGTTGAACTGATGTACAAAGCAGAAATGTGACAGAATTTATAAAGTTATTTTGAATGGTTTTAGTCCTATAGCAGGTGTCGTTTGTTTGCCTTGCAGCTGCCCCTTGCCCTGGCTGGTCTCTGTAACCCTGCGCGCTTGGCTCCCGCGTCAGGAATACTGTGTTTCTAGGAGGGGAGGGGAGATGGAGAAGTAGTTGTTCCTCTCCTCGATGGGAGGACTGGTTTTCCTATCGAGAAGCAAAGGAGTCCAGCTCAGGTGCTGACTTCATCTTGCTTTCTTAAAAAGCACTCCTTGTCCGTGGGTACCCCAGAGCGACCCCTCTTTCCAGTGACACCTGCACTGCAGCACCCCCTGGACCTGACCAAAACCATCGTTCCCCTTCTAAACACGGTAGGGAGGAGATGTTTAACAGGGAAGGTGAGAGAAAAGCAGTGACTTCCACCTTAGAAAATGGTTTTCCCTTCATCAGGGAGGGGATGTGCGTGGACTGTTGGAGCAGATGGCAGCAGCATGGCTGGTGGGAGGGCTTTCCTCACCTCCCCCTGAAGAGGCTATTCTCCTGCAGGCCTTGCTGCTTGTCTTCGAAGAGGAAACAAGGGGACTCTGGGTTGAGTTTTACAAAGCAAGTAATTGCAGATCTTTTTTTTTTTTTTTTTTTTTCCTGATGAGCACAGAAAAACTCAAAACCAGTAAGACCTTTGGTCCTTGCTGGTGTTTTCCTAACTCCCCTGTGAACTCTGGTTTTGATCCTTGGCTTTTGTAATTTTGGTTGTGGTTCCAAGTAGGCGATTTGGGGACAGTTTTTATTTAAACAAAACAAACCCATATACCAACATGGTCTGGACTGGCAAAATGCTTCACTCCCATCATTCCCAGAAGTGTTTATGGGTGTGCTGTGAGCACTGTGGAGTTGATTGTCCTTGGCTCTGCTTACCCGAGGGAAGTGCAGCCCAAGTGGGCTGTAAGGAATTGAAAATTTTGGGCTTTCTTTGAAGATTTTTGGAACAAAGGCTCAACAGAAGGAAGCTTTCTTTTTAAAGCTTAAACTTGTAGCTGGAATAAATAGCCAGATGGTGGGCGTGGGGCTGGAACTATAGACACTGCTGGTCGAGTTCTTGACAAAGTAAAGTTCAGTGGCTGTTGGCACAGGAGCAGGAGAACATGATCTAGTGAATACACTTAGGCTGAAAATGGGACACCTTTGCATGTATCAGAAGAATGATTCTGGAACAATCTGCCTGTGTGAGTGAAAAAGGAGGGGTGGTGATGAAAAGGTACCTTGGCCCGTAATAGAAGCACTACATTGTTGACCAGGAAGATGATGTCAGTCTCCCGTTCCTCAAATGCCTCACTGCTTTAAATTCCCACTTAGTTTTAGCCTTGAATTAGCCATAAAGATAAAGCAAAAAGCCCCTTGCAGCATCTACCAGGAGGGCGTGTGCTGTTAGGACTGGGAAATTTCAGTTGCCTCCACCGCTGCCCGTCCCTGGAGGAGCTGTGAAGCTGGCACCTTCTGCTCATGCTTTCCCTGAAGTTACGTGACCAAAGCTACTGGTTCTTTCATCCCGTGTACCACTAAAAACAAACCCATCCCCTTGTAAGCTGCCCCTGGGGAAAGGCAATGAGGAACACATCTGAAAATGACTCTTCCGGCGTGTTCTAGGAAACAGTTTCTCCCGGATGCTGTGTATACTACCTGGATTTTTTAATTGTTTTTTTTCTGGTTGACCCTCTTGGATCAGGTGCTTCCACCTGTTCAAGGGAGGAAATCTTCTTAACTCATACAGTAGTTTGGCAGTAGCATAACCTCTTGTTCGTGCCCGTTCTCTCCAGCTTCAGCAGTGGTTAACACCAAAAGCTCCTTTAGCAAAGGCAGGGATGTTGCCATGCCCCAGAGGTTGGCCCAGGAGCTACTCTGTCACTATCTTTGTCTTGTAGGTGATCTCCGGAGCTGCTTTGGGGATGTACCCATGGCCCTGGTATCTGGGCAGAGGTACTTGGGTTGTTGGGAGCTGCTCTGAGGATGGATGGGGAAAGAGAGGGTGGGGTTCCTGGGCAGAGCTCGGGGAGGCGGGGAGCGAAGCGCAAGGAGGAAACGAAAGGGGGAGGCCAAGCGAGCGGGAGGATCCAGCCGGAGCCACGGTGCAGGGCCATGACCCAGCCCAGAGCCTGTGAGTAGCTGCCCCAGGTCTCTGCCACTCCAGTTCAGAGTGGGGGGTGGGAGCCCTTTGGCTTGTCTCTGATGGTGCCCGAAGAGAGGCCAGGGCTTGGGAGAGGTGGGAGCTCCCTTTCCTGCTGGGCTCCTTGCATGTCCCAGGCTTAGGTGGTGAGAACTGAGCATGAGTCAGTGCTGAGTGGGGGGCCTTGCGCAAGGAGATGCCATGCTCAGCGTCTGCTGAGGAAGTGAAATGAGGGCGAGGAAGGCAAATCTGGCCATGCTTTGTTCTGGTATCGCGTGAACCTCATCCCACATCCCCCTGGAGCTCTTCTTGCCTGCAAACCTCTCTGCTCTGAACCCTCTTCTTTTGGGGATGCTCTCGGCCATCGCTGCATCCCTTCCTTTGCACCCTGTCCTTGGGGGGGGGGGGACACTGTCCCCACGTTGGTCCCCTGGTATCCTGGAGCTGGGAGCGTCTCTGGGGAATTGCAGCGCACATCGGGAGCAGGGGGAGGATGTGAGAGAGGAAGTGCTTGAACTCACTGGCATCTCCCCGACTGTGGTCAAGAGCTGGGGGTGGGCTGGGAGAGTTATTTGGAAAGCAGCTCTCCTCCTGATGTCAGCTCTGCCCTGCCAGCTCCCTGCCGCGATCAGAAACCTGCCGATGCATCTGGGGCTGGAGATCTCGCAGCGCTTTGACAAGAGCAAAGCTCTTAATGTGACACTTGGGCTACAGGTCAATGTCTGGTGGGCACCATCTCTTCCTGTGTCTTCAGGTCCAGCCAAGATCCTTGTGCTTGGCTTTGGCTCCTCTCTTGAGAGGACACAGGAACAGCTGTGGTCACGCTGTTCAACCGGCTCCTGTGTTTTTTTTGCCTCTGCTTTTCCTTCCTGGCCAAAATGACCCTAAAGTCGTGCAGAGCTCAAGGGAAAAAGTCTCTTACCCACCTTCCCTGTGCCACGTGCCCAGGTCAGGAGCAGGAGGAGGGTCTGCGGGAAGTGACCCTCTCCACGCAGAGGCTGCGCGTGCTGCCGCCAGCGATCCTCAGCAACCCTGCACTGGAGAACCTCGACCTCGACAGGAACAAGCTCCGGAGCATCACTGGCATTTCTAAGCTTTGCAACCTGAAGAAGCTGATACTGTCCAAGAACGAGATTGTGGATTTTCCCACTGAAATCCAGAGCCTGGTCTGGTTAGAGAAGCTTGAGCTGAATCAGAACCAAATCCGGGTCGTCCCCGAGGGGGTTTTCTCCCATCTCCCCAGGCTTAAACACTTGCGGCTGAACAACAACCGTCTCGGTGCCCTCCCCAGGGACCTGGCAGCTTGTCGGGGCAGCCTCCAGTACCTCAATATCTCCAACAACCTGTTCCGGACCTTCCCCCAGCCCGTCCTGCAGCTGGCACACTTACAGGAGCTCCACGTGCAGAACAATGCCCTTCGCCAGCTCCCCAAGGAGCTCTTCCAGGGACAGTCCCTGAAAATGTTCAAGGCCAACGGGAACCCCCTGCGGGAGCCACCCAGCGAAGTGTGTGCTGGTGGCATCCAGCAGATCCGGAATTACTTCAACCAGCTTGAACACAGTTCAGGGCAGGAGGACAAGAGGGTCAAGACCATGTTCCTGGGGGCCTCGCTGGCAGGGAAGTCCACCATCTGCAAAAGCCTGAAGCAAGGGCAAACCAAACTGGTGCCCAAGGAAGAGCGAACGGTTGGGATAGAGATCAGTGAGTTCCGGATCAAGGACTTCACATTTCTATTCTGGGACTTCGCTGGCCAGCTGGAGTACTACATGACTCACCACGTGTTCATCACCCCACAGGCACTTGTCATCCTCGTCATCAACCTCCACATGTAAGTGCTGAGCTGGTTTGGGTTCCAAGTGGAGTAGGAGAACTAAATAAGGGGCTGGGAAGCTTTCCTCTGTATGGGTTCACACCATTTCTGTTGGACCTCTATGCCTGGTCTTGTCACTGCTAGAGTAGCCAGCCCTCCCTTTCCCTCTTTTGCAGATCGCACTTCAAATTAAGCCACTAGATCTGTCATCACCTTACCAAAGTTCTCTCTTTTGAGGGATTAAATGAGCATTAACTTAATGGATCCCTATTGAAACAGCTTTGCTTTCTGCCTTGGAGATATCCCTCCGAGCCCTATTCTGTCTTCTGGTGCTCCCTGAATGTGGAGGGAGCATCAGGCTTGGGTTTTGTGGTGGTACAAAGGGATTCTCCCATCCACAGCAGGGACGGACTCTGCTACACCCCATAGCTTAAGGATGGGAAACTTAAGGAAGAGCTTGGATACGGCCCACGACAGCTTAGGAGAGCCGAGCTCTTCTCCAGTAAGCCCCTGGGACAGCACCAGCTGCGTGGTCATGGGACAGCTGGCTGGAGATGCGAAGGGTTGGATGTGGATGTGGGATTTTTCTCTCGCTCCCCAGGTACCAAACTAATGACAAGACTTTCAAGGAGCTTGTCGGTTTCTGGATCAACAACCTGTCCATGCGGGTCCCAAACTCGGTGGTGCTTCCCGTGGGAACCCACGTGGACTGCTGCCGGGAGGAGGAGGTGGAGGAGAAGAGGCACGACATCATGGCCAAGATCGCAGCCATGCTGGCGGAGAGAAAAAGCAACCTCGCTCACTTCATGGACAACCTGGAGGGCAGCGAGGAGCCTGAGATTTACGTGGACCAGTGGGAGAGGCTGAAGGAGATGGAGAGCTGCACCTTAACCGTAGGACTGACATTATCCTGGTTCTTTGCTGTTTGCGGTCACCCTGTTGTCTCTGGCAGCCCGGCGTGCTACTGCTGATGGTGACCTGGTGCTGATGCATCAGACTGCTACTGCAGCCACACCCTGGGGCCGGGGTGGTCGTGGGAACCCCTGGCTGTGACCTGCTGGGTCCTTGTCCCTGCTCAGTGATGGGCATCTCCTCCTGTGGCCTGTAGCAAGTGCCTGGGGAGGAGTCTGAGGGGGCATTTACCATCCCCAGGTGATTTTCTGGGAGCGGCTGCAGAGCAAAGGTGTGAAGGAAGCACTCTCTAAAGCTTAGCTGGTGGTGTGAACCATGGAGGCAGGTGCCCTCCTTGGCACTAGGTCCCTCCTTCAACTCGCAGGCTGAAAGACCCCTCTGGATGTGCTTTTGGCAGGTGTGTGCTTTCTCTCTTCCAGATCTTAAACTTAGTTGCTGTCAACTGCACGGATCACCATGATATCAAAAAGCTCGAGGCCACTATTCTGCAGCATGTGAAGAACGAGGAGCTCTTCCCCGAGGTCATCCGAGTGCTGCCGCCTGTCTACAGGCAGGTGGAAGCTGCCATCATAGATATTGCACAGAGCGAGGAGATGGCAGGCCATGGTGAGTGGTCCATCACCCCCACCATGCCTTCCTGGGAGAACCTGCTGTCCTGCAGCTGGGACAGGCTTTCCAGCACTTGCTGCACCTTCTGCTCATGTGGTGGTGGGGTCACTGCTGAAGCCCTTGCGATGTTATTGTTGGAGCTCTGATTGCTACTACCCTGCTCTGTCATTACGAGCACCTGCCCCTAAGGCAGGTTCCTAGGGAAAAGCACAGGAAAAAGCCAAGTGTGCCTTCACCAAGAGGCTCTGTCAACATCTACCAGCCTATGGCTGGAGGTACCCTGAGCTGGCCACATCGTCTGCTTTCTTTCTTTCCACTAGTTTCTCACTTTTGATCAGTGTAAGCAATGAAAAAAAAAATCTTGCAGGAAGGAGCTCCAGAGCTTTACTGTTTCTGTGTGGCTTCCAAACCTATGTCCTGCTAGCTGCATTTCACAGAATCACTGACTGGTTTGGGTTGGAGGGACCTTTCAAGCTCATCTAGTCCAACCTCCCTGCAGTGAGCAAGGGCATCTGCAACTAGAGCAGATTGCTCAGAGCCTCAGTCAACCTCACCTGGAATGGTTCCAGGGATGGGGCAGCGACCACCTCTCTGGGCAACCTGGGACAGGGTCTCATCACCCTCAACATCAAAAATTTCTTCCCTGTCTCCAGTCTGAATCTCCCTCTTCCAGTTTAAAACCACCACCCCTTGTCCTGTCCCAACAGGCCCTGCCCAAAAGCCTGTCCCCATCTTTCTGACAGGCCCCTTGAAGTCCTGAAAGGCCACAAGGAGGTCTCCCCAGAGACCTTTGGGTGCTGCTGGTGTTTGTTGGCTCTCTAAAGCATCTGCCTTGGAATGCTGGCATCCGAGAGATGTGTGCCGAGCTCCTGTGTCTCCCTCTAGGCATGATGGACCTCCAGTACCTGCTCAGCAAACTCTCCCGGTGCAAGCATCTGGCCAACCTGGGCAGAGAACTTCTCCAGGACATCCTGCGGTACCTCCACCGCGTTGGGCTTGTCGTGTGGTATGAGGAAATCAAGCACTTGGAAAGCACTGTTTTTCTCCAGCCTACCTTCCTAATAACTATGTTCAAGGTGAGGTGGGGGTCAGGACCATCTTCTCTGCAGGGCCCAAGCTTTGCAGCTTCACTGGGCACCTCTTATTGCCACCTCTTCTTTCTTCTTCCTGCCCAGCTCCTCGTGAGGTACCACCTAGTCCAGCAGCTCGAGAGTATCTCAGTGGACACGTTGATTGGGGAACATGCCACCATCAGAGACAGGGCCAACTGGGTGTGGACTTTCAAGTCAAAGGCAATGCTGTGTCACCGGGCTGTGCGTGCCTTGGTGAAGCACCAGCTCTGTTCGGAAGGGATGTGGGACGTCTTCGAGGAAATCATGGGACACAGGCCCCACAGAGAGAGAGGGAAGCTCTTCAGCCTCCTGCAACACTTTGAGCTGTGCCTGGAGGTGAGGCACGCCAAAGCGCTCGACCCACAGGCCAGCGAGTTTGTGCCCGGGAAGCCATGGGAGACAACGCGGGGCCGAGGCGAGCCCTGGTACTTGTTCCCAACCTATCTGAACCAGACTGAAGAGGTCTCTGAGGTGTGGGGAGGAGATCACCCTGAGGACCTCCACATCCGTGCCTACTTCTCCCCTGAAATACCTGAAGGTTTCTTCCAGAGGTAAGCGGTGGTGTCCAGACCCCCACAAGGCTGTGTGGTCGAGGGTTTGCTCAGCCCAGCACGGGCATCACTGTTGGCAAGCCCTTGGCTGTTGAGACTTCATCAGCTGCAGCATGAGGCTGGGGCTCAGGACACCAGGGTGGTTTCTCAGCTCTGCTGCAGGCTTGTGGAGCTCTGGGTGATCAATTCTGATGTTTGCTGCCTGGATGTGAGCAAAGACCATGCTCCTCTTGGTTCACCTTCCATCTGAGGTGATTTGTGGCTAGTCTGCACTCATCCAGGCAGTCAGAGGTCTCCCAGTCCCAGCTGAGGACAGTCCAGTTTCCATGGGTGCTGGCACTGTTCTGGTTTCTGAAAAGTCTCCTGTACCTGGGGGGTTCTTGACTCATGTCCAGAGTTTTATTTGATGGTGTCATGGTTTAACCCCAGCCAGCAGCTCAACCCCACCCAGCTACTCACTTGCTCCCCCTAGGTGGGATGGGGCAGAGAATCGGAAGAGTAAAAGTGAAGGAACTCCTGAGCTGAGACAGGAACCGTTTAATAATTGAAATATTATAATAACAATTAAAAAAATGTAATGGAAAGGAAAATAACACCAAAAAAAGGAAGATAAAACCCAAAAAAACCAAGTGATGCACACGAAAAAGAGGTGCTCACACCAACCAATTGATGAGTTACCAGCCCTGTTTCCATCACAAATCCAAACCACAGCCCCACACCAGCTACTGGGAAGAACATTAACTCCACTCCAGCCCAAACTAGGTCAGATGGACAACTCTGGCAAGCAGCTCTTGGCTTAGGAGGCTGCTTCTGCTGCTCGTGAGTTCTCAGCAGGGCAGGGTCTTCATCTGGTGTCTGCCTCTGCTGAACTGGGGTTGCTATTTTTCATGGCCACCCAGTGCCTCGCTGCCTCCCCCCACTAGCAATAAGTGGGTAGGAGGGTGGTGAAAGCTGTGGGCCATCTCCTTGCAGGTTCCTGGTGAAAGCTTGCTCCTTCTACTCCACACACTGGGTGGCCAAGGCGACCTGCCTGCTCATATGCAACGGCAAACCTCTGCTGATCAAAGAGAATAACCAGAGGGCCTACAGCTACCTGGAGCTCCGGTGCAGAAAGCCAGCAGGAAGGACAGGTAAGGCTCCCTTGTGCCTTAGTTCATGACTCACAGCCACATGTCTCTCCTTCGCACCCTTCTGCCACCTCCGCTCACCTGGGTGCAGCATCCCTGAAGCCTCTGCCACATGTCCCAGTCTGGCCAGGGTCTGCCAGCAGTTCAATTAAAGGTTTCCCCTTTCTCCATGTAACCTGGTCAAGATTCCTCTCAAGGTATCAAATGACAGTGGAAAGTCAAATTTTCAGTCTTCTCATAGAACAAATGGGTCATCCTTCCCCATAAGGTTCCGGCAGAGCACAGTCACAGGCTGGGTCTCCAAGTGATAAACAAAAGGCCCATAAGAGTTGGGGAGCTCTTCCAACACCTTAGAAGGGAAGTGAATCCCTTTGAAGGCCAATGGGCCTTGGTTAACTTGAGACACGGAGCTGGCCCAACCATTCTGTCTGCAATCTGGCAGGCTGAAGGCATCACCACAGCATCTCCTAGGCTGCCATGGTCAGGTGGCTGGGAGTGAGACATTCTCCTTTTACCTTGAAGGTTTCCAGATTACCTGGGACTT
>WUAM01000272.1:778865-829514 GCA_024336885.1 Actenoides hombroni | reverse complement strand
GGGTGCTGGGGGCAGCATCTCCCCCCAGCCCAGAAAGGGGAAGAGGGGAAGCGGTGCCCAGCTGGGGCTGCAGCTGGTTTCCAGGAACGCGGGCCCTGGGCACAGCCAGCTGCAGCAGAAAACGGTCACCCTGTGCCTCGGGCCAGCGCCGTGCAGGGGATGGAGATGGTTTTTTGCATTAAATTAGAGGAAAATTAGTGGATAACTGTGGCATGAGGCAGGTCACAGGCCCTCATTGGTCTTCCTCGAGTGGGAAAACAACCCCGAAGCCCCTGGGGCTGGGTGGAGGTTCAGATTTATTACCTGCGGCAGTCAGGGTGCCGGTGCAGGAGCTCGTGGCCTCCTCCCCAGGCTCTTCCTGCTTTCAAGGAAATTTCCCCCTTTTTCCCCAGGGATTTCTCCCTGCTGCTTCCTAGGAACTCCTGGGTGGTTTTCCAGGATATTGCCCTTTTGTTTTCCAGGAAATTTCCCCCCCTTCCTTCCTAAGCACTCCCCCGGTAGCTTTCCAGGAAATGTCCCTCTTGGTTTGCAGGGTATTTCCCTCTCACTGCTTTCCAGGAAATTCCTCCTTTGCTTCCTGGGAAATTTCCTTGTTGCTTTCTAGAGCCCTCCATTGCTTCGGAGGAATTTCCTCTCTGCTTAGAGGACTTCTTAGAGGATTACTTTTATCAGCATGGTTTCTTTAGGGGAACCCTCCTTGTAAACCACAAATGAGCAAAGAACGGGGCACCTTGAATTTAAAAAAAAAAGAAAGATAAAAAAAAGAAAAAAAGAAAAAAAAGAATCTTTTTCTTTTAATCCACCCAAGGGGAATCCAGAGCAAGAGCAGCATCACAGCACTACACACAGCACAGACATCTATCGTCGCCTTTGCACAGATTCCTTCCCAGGTTACACGGAGAAGTCATTAAGGAAAAAAAAAAAAAAAAAAAGAAAAAAAGAAAAAACTAGATTGTGGTTTTTGGTTGTGGGGGAGGGTTGGTTGGCGGGGTGGGCACTGGTGTTGCGTCTGTGGGGAAGAGAAAAGGTAGGTATCCTCTATGTTCTTTAATTTTGATCACTATTATGGCTTTTCTCTATCAAAACCTAGAATCTCTACAATCAGGCACGAAAGTCCTACTTTGAGAAATCCCATTTCTTCAAACTTCACTACCCATCCTGCATCATGACTTGAGGACACTTTCCATGTAAATACAGAAATGGTAACTGATGTGAGGATTTTATGCCCTTGTTTCTAGGCAAGATTGTAACCCATCTCCCTGCAGCTAAGCAAACCAATTGAGGAAAAACGTAGTGCAGACCTATAGGTTCTCACAAGGTTGTAGAAAACCTCACATGGCTTTTCCAGCTGACTTTGCAGTTGATTTATAGACCGTCACCAAATCATCAGTCAGAAGCTGACACAAAATGTCTTCTGCAAGCTTTGATTCCTTATTCATTGTAATGTCGTCTTCATTTATATTCCAATGAAACAAACAACCCAGGATTTCCTCTCCCTTTGTTGGATAGCTTCCTGTCCCTGCAGCTGCTTTCTGGAATGTCAAAACATGAGAGCTAAGTGTTGCCTGAGGATTATGTTGCCCAAGTCCACCAAAATAAATCAATTTGAGTGTTTGATCCTTTTAGCATCTCTGAATATCTGAGTTTAAACAGCAGAACCTCCTGTAATGAGACAACTCCTCCCCTTCCCGAGACAACTTCTTGACAAGTAAAGATTCAGTATGACTTGCCTTGAATCTTACATATTGCCATATACAGAAAGTTTCCTGTTATCTTTCCTCCTTTACTGTAGCAGAAAAAGACTTCTACTGCATCAAAGTCTTATATAAGCAGCTTTCACTGTATGGATAATTACATATCTTTCTTGCCCTCTCATCTAAGCTAAATCAATTTTTCTGTTGGTAGAGTCTGTGCTCTGACTCTGTATTTGAATAAAGCATCAGTTGTATTGAATGTGCTGGAACTGGCAGACGGTTGGTCAGTCATTCAGTTTGATATTAATTGCTTCTTTGAGATTCCTTTCAGAGAACTGAGGACAAAATGCATAGTGTCTTATTACATTAAGAAAAAAAATCACATCTGAAATTCTTTGATGGAAGATTCATCTGCCTGGCAGACAATGCATTTTCTCTTTAAGAGTTAAAATGACCAAAAAAGTCCATGATTTAAAGATAATCTCATTTCCTTCCGGTGAGTGAAAAAAGTCAGACATAATTTTGTTTGGAAGAAAAATTATTTTTTTATTGCTTTTTTTTTAATCACCCTAAATATTTTTTAAGAAGAGATAATCAGTTAAAACTGGAGGCTGTCTGCTTCTGCCACTGTAACACTGTTGTAGCTAATCAAGCTAAATGCCTTGTTTCAAAGATAAGTCTCTCTAACATCAATGGACACAAAATTCCTATTCCATTCGTATGTTCTCCCTTCTGCACTTTTCCCTGAGTCTCTCCATAGTAATACTTTCTTATTCCATAAGCACAATGGACACTCCAGTTTTCTTCTTCTCCTATCCTACTTCTGAAGACACAGTGGATAATGCTCAGACATTGTCAATCATGAATGTTTTTAACATCTGAAGCCTATTTACAAACAACTTGGAGGTACAACAGTAACACACCTGGTGTTTCTGAGTAAAATCCTCCACTGAGACTTGGGGCTAGATCCTGAGCTAGCAAGAATCACATGAGCTCCATTCCTTTTAAATGGACAGTAGAAATTTACACCAGCCAGGTCTTTAACTTCAGAAAGTCACAAGTCTCTTGGCACTTCACATGCTTAATCTGGAAAGATGGATAAACTTGAGGCCAAATTTAAACAAAGAAGAGATTTTGCCTCTGAGCTGAGCTTTCTTAGGTAAACAATAAAACCAGTTTAGTCGTATATTGCTGTATTTTGCTCTACAACTGCAAAAATACACATTAGGCAGATATTGTTGACATTGGCTAAGGCTCTTCACTTAATATTTTACTACAGTAAAGTTTTGCTCTACAACTGCAAAAATGTGCATTAGCCAGATATTATTGACATTGGCTAAGGCTCTTCACTTAATATTTTACTACAGTAAAATATTAAGTCCGCATGGAAGTACCACCGGAACAGCACTGACAGCAACTTGGATACTGTGAGCTCACCATTCGTCAGCTCACATGGCTGCATGGGAGATGGGCCAGTTGGGTTCAGAGCACAGTAGGCCTCTTGGACCCTGTCTGAATGCTGCGACCTTGAGCTACCTCTTGCCTGGTGGATATCACCATTGTTGGTCCTCTTTCGTCTCATCTCCTCACCCGCAAATTAATTCTGCCAACAGTTGTTTTATCAGAAGAAAGCAGTCGACACAGAAAAATTCAATGACAGACTTCAAAACACCAAAACAAAGGCAGCAATATCAGCCATCCTTGAAGCTGGCTTTTAAAAGTTTGCTGGGCTCAGCCATCATTATTATGCTTGTAGAGAGAGTGAACAAACTGAAAAACTTATGATGACGACATCTTCAAGAAAATCCTGTGTCATTGTCACATAGTATTGCATCAAGTCCCTTTTGGGAAAGGTAGCTTTTACTCTATGTGTAGTAGCTCTCTTTTTAAAGTTGTCATATTTTTCCCATTCAGATTTACAGATAACAGCCATTCTTGTTATGCTTTTGACAATGGCTTCAGTGTGCTCCTCTTGTGCTACCTAAGTACACTGACTCCAGTAACAAGCCAGGTTCCAAAAGTAAAGAGACTTTAAGAATGGGACTCTTTATTACAGAGGTCAGGAAGATGTTCCCTAGTTAAAATTACTGCGCACACACCAGAGTAATGGTCAAGAGTGCTGCTTAGACATCAAGCAGCCATAGCACATATTTAGAGGAGGGAAAAATAAGGTGTGACCTAAGATGCTGAAAAGATTTCGGTAATACAGTGAGCTTCTCAGAGGGACTAATTAGCCTGGGCTTAGGGCTAGGCTGATGCAGCACTGCTGCTTCCATTTCTGAAGTTAGTGTCTGCTTGGAGCTAAGTTATGTGTACAGACCAAGTCATTCTGGGTAGCCAGGTATCTCTAACTTGGTAATTTATTCCATGGTATGCAAGCCCAGAGAGCTGCACTGAAGCTGACAAACACTCAAGTGGGCATAGTAGGACACAATCACAAAATTCTGCCTCAAGCTATTAAAAAAGGAAAAACTATCATATCAGCTAACCTGTTAATCATGCAGGTAAGATGACAAATGCAAAACTATGGAAGACCTAAGAGGAAAGATTCTTTTCTTCACAAGCTTACCTGTCCCATCCTTTCAGCAAAATAAAGCCAACAAATGAACAAGAACTTATTATCAGAGAGATCTGCTGGGAATGTCTTTAAACCAGAAGAAAGCACGTTCAGCCACAGCAGCAAAAGAGGACATTGACACACTCAGCAGAATTTCTGAGCTTATGAATAAAGATGACAACTGAGTGAGAACAGAGCCAAAACTCAGTAAAAACTACATAGCAATATTCACACCTCTAATGAAGCCAGTGAATTTCTGGCTCTGCACCTTTTGTGCTTTAAATTTGACATTTTTGGCATTTTGCCTCTTTGTGTGTGTGTATATTTTAGTACCAAATAGAAATCTTACCTTGAAAGAGTGTTTAATTTTGCATTTTCCAATGAAATATTCTGCTATCAAATTCTGAAGTTGAGGCCACATGAGCATCAGAGTGTAGGGCTCAAAGATAAGCAAAAATAAAATTAGACCAGAGTGAATTTTAGCTCCCTGAACAGTGTCCTGCCATGCACTCAAAGGTTATCCTTTCCATTATATAGATCCCTAATTTAGTTTTGGGCGTGCTGGCACTCCTATGTAGTTGTTTCTGGAGGTACTTCGGAGCTAAGCCATAACCAAAGTCACTTCTTACCAGCCCTATATATTTGTTAGATAGGAAAATGCTAAAATAACGTGAAAAATTACTCCATCAATTCCTGCTGCCTTACAAAACATATTGGCAGACTCATTTTACTTTCTTTAGGCCATCTTGCAACAAGTTTGCTGGAAACATCATGTCTGGACAGATTTACTGTTAAATTTTTTTCTAACTACACTTGCAACAATTTTAGCTTTTAATAAAGTGTGGACGGAAGTGAAGTTACACACAAATGTTTGTATGTGGTTAGAACTGGAGTTGCTCAGGGGACTGTCCTGGGTCTGGAGAAGATTTACCCTCATCAAGTTTACAATGACATAAAATGGAGGGGGATGCAGCTGATACAGTCAAGGGCAGGGCTACCATTCAGAAGGACCTAGGCAGAAGAAATGAGCAGACAAGAATCTCATGAAATTTAGAGAGGGCAAATGCCCTGCCCTGTGTCTGGGATTAGAATAACACCCCACAGGAAGCATACTGGGATTGTGTTGCTGGAGCGCAGGTCTGTGGAGAAGGGCCTGGGCATTCTGAGGGACAGCTGGGTGAGTCTGCACCATCAGGCTCCTGGCAGCACTGAAGGCCTAGGAGTTCCCTGGTCTGCATCAGCAGGAGCATAGGCAGAAGATGGGGGGAAGCACTTATTCCTCTTTGCTCAGCATTTGCTTGACCATATCTGGGAGACGCGGTTCACTTCTGGGCCTCCCAGCACGTGAAGGTTATCAGTAAACTGCACTGAGTTCAGCAGAGAGTTCCCAAGTCACCCAAGGTTGGAGCACTTGCCCTGTGTAGAGAGGCTGAGGGAGTGGGGCTAGTTCAACCTGGAGAAGAGATGGCTTCAGGGGACTTTCTGCCCCCATTACCAACAGAGGTTATTGAGAGCAGAGAGTCAGACTCTTTGCTGAGGTGAATAGTAGCAGAATCAGAGACAGTGATCATAAATCAGAATTAGGTGATTTTTCCTGGATATAATGAAAGTAATCTTACTACAAGAATAATTAAGCAGTAGAGAAGGGGCAGACCTGATGGGACAAAGCCCTGAGCTACCTAGGTCTGTCAGTATAGGTCTTCTGTTGGTTGCAATGTATTATCTTCCTCTAGCACTATTGCTTGTCCTGTTACCTCAGCTCCTCCAGCTGCACATAAATTAATTCCTTTGGAAGGGATGTAACTGATAAAATATGTTAGTTTAAAACAGAATATATAAGTAGCAAGAACAAAAGGAGCAAGTTTGGGGAATGGGAATAAAACCTATGCTACAGTGCTGAGGCAGCAGCAAAGAACCGTTCTATGCCTATATGGTTAGCAACTGAAATCATTTGTACTCTGTGATTAGATTAATGGACACCAACTTTGATGTATGCTGCTCATTTCATCTTTTAAAAGGATTTTTCATGAAACAATCTGTTTGCCCATTCTATATTCATCAGTGCTGAGGATTTTCCTCATTTCCTTCAAGGGCCTTTCTTCTTTATAGACAATCCTCCCATTGACAAGTTGTGGTGGTACAGATCTGCACCCCCCTACAATCGGCCACATGGCAATGAGGCTAGCTCCTAGGCTTACTAGGTGAAACTGGTACAATTGTTACCTATTTGTACAAAGAGACTGGAAAAGCTCAGGAGGCTGGGACTGTTTGGTAGATTCTGGTGCCTGGTACATTCTGACCTTGTGTGTCCACCTGGAACCAAGCAATTTCCCCACACCACCCCGAGACAGAGTCAGTGAGATGGAATAGCTGGCCACCCCACCCCACTATATCCATAACACCTAAATAACTTGGACAGGGGCCAAAGAAAGACTTCAGCCCCATCAGAAAGAGACAAGCTGGCCTGACAAGATTAATGGCCACAGTGAAAAAGTACTAGCCTAGTACTGACCAAAGTCGATCATCTTGCAACCCTACAAATACTGATCTTAAGTGAGGCCCACTGGAGCTCTCCAGGATCTCAGCAGGCTGTGCACCTCTATCTCCCCCTGAGCCAGGACACCTCTCAGGCCAGACACTGACTGCCCACTGCTAAAGCTGACAAAGGGAGACACCATCTGCAAAGACCGACAAAGGGTAACACTGTCCATTTGTAACACACCGATGAAGGGAGACCATCCGCTGGTAAGGCCAACGAAGGGAGACATGAGCATTCACTATCCCCAGGATTTTTGAAAAAATCTTACTTACAGGTTAACCTCTACAACTGTGTGTGTGTGTATGTGTGATTTGTTTCTGCTTAACAACTGTTGCATATTACGTGAGTCATTATGTTTACTATAATTGGATTTTGTGAGATTAAGCACTGCCAGTTTACAAATTACTGTATTAGTGTTAATATATCAGAACTTCTGCTATCACCTCAAAAGCACAATGTTGCAGTAAGCATTTCACTACAGTCCCAGTACCCCAAAATTCCTTAGACATAAACCATTGACCAGGTCTGGGACTAGAGGTAGATATAACCATATTTTCTGATGAAGTTCAGAGGGCAAGGGGATCTATTCTGAACCTTGTGACTGATATGGGGGGTTTCCCTTTACCTCTAAACATCCCCCATATCCCTGATATTCTTAGTCATAAACTACTGTCTGGGTCTAAGATTGAATTCAGCCACACCTAGGCTCCTCTCTGAGAAAGTTTAGAAAGCAAGGGGGTCCGTTTTGAAAATCTGGTAACTCAACTGGAGGGTCACACTTAACCACTGGCCATTCCCAAACTCCGTGAAAATCATCCTAACCCAACTCCAAATCATTCTTACTGTATAGAATCATACACAAATATTGTGATCATATTGCTTTCTTTAGTTGCATATAGATTTACTCACACAAACATCGTAAGCATATTACTTTCCTTAGTTGCATATAGATTTACTCATATGAATATTGTAATTGCATCGCTTTCCTTAGTTGCATACAAATTTATTCGCACAAAAATTATAATCATATTGCTTTCTTTAGTTGCATACAGGCTTGCTTGCACAAATATTGCAATCCTATTGCTTTTCTTTGATTTGCCTTGTAGCAAGCAATGTAGTGACCTGGCCACCAAATTGAACCTTGATCAATCTGTGTTGACTCCTTGCTATACTGCACCAAATTTAGCAAACATCATTAAAAAGTTAATATTTCCGAATAAACTGCATTCTCTGCTTTCATCTGAGTGAGGTGCATTCCACTCATTCTGTGGCAAGCAGTCTTAATTAGGATTCTGCAGCAAGTGGTTTAAACAATTTAAAGGGGAAGTGCTCTTTTACAGCCCCTGTGACACACAGGTGAAGAAGAATTTGACCCACATCCTTTAGTTTGGTACTTATGTCTGAACTGCTAGTGTGGAGTAGGCTATAATTATTTCTGCTTTAGGAAGAGGTCATGCCACCCTGCCACTGAAAACATTTGGAAACTTGTGCATTACAGAGTGGTCAGAATGGAATGGTAGATCTCTTACTGTGGCAATGAAGAAGCTTTAATGTTATCAGCCTAAAATTCTATTTCTTCTCCAGTCCATAGCTGGAAAATGCCAGTAGATATGCTTGATACACTAAAAAAATATTGGTGTGCCATCCTATCCCTAGCAGTCTATTTCATCCACTGATTTTACATGTTTTCCCTGTGGAAATTTAAGGCTGAACTGCTGAATGTCCTCTGCCAGTTCACTAGCACCTTCTCTCCCTTTAAGCTGAGGACATCTTTGGGATTTCACCACCTTGCAGTACTTCAGCTGCAGGGATACACGTGGGAACTATGGTGCCCACAGTGACCGTGTGCTGGCTGCAGAGCTGTCACTGCAGCACACGCTGCTGAAGAGAATTTCCTGTCTGAGTCAGTCAGAACTGTCCCCGGGGCTTTTCCTGCGGTAGAGCTCCTCAGCAAGCTCCGACCTCAGTCATAGCCAGGCCCTATCGGATGCTATTCTTATCACTGATGTAGGCTAGGAGATGTGGCAGCAATATGCAGATGGAAAATCCTAATTGTAGCTGTCAATATTTCCAGACTAAACGTAGAACCACTAACATTCAAAACATAAAGGACTGATTTTAATCTTTGAGTCACTGTCAACTTCTAGGGAATTACATTGAATTACCCAAAGAGACATTTTCCCCTAATCCTGAAACAGTTAACACAAACAGCCACAGAGCATCTATGTAGGTCATTGACTTTTTAGCTTATTTTGCATGTAGACTAACTTCACCTATTGGAATTAATGAGTGTCGATTCAATTTTACGGACAATTATTTCTTCATTGGCCCCAGATCACATAAAAATCTCATAAGAAAAGAGTTCTCTGATTCCAGGTGGTAAGAATTAGCTGCATCTCCATTCTCCACCTGCCTCTCTTTGTGTTAGGTTCATGTACTTTACTGTGGTTTTGTCACAAAAGTGAAATACAATTTGATACTTATGATTTAAGAAACAAAGAGCTTGTGGGTTTGGATGTAGAAAGTAGGACTGTCTGTAAAAGTAGAGGTTTGTGGAAAGTGATTTAGTATATCCAGTAAGGCTGAGCATTCCAGTTCTCATAGTTACTTAGACTAGGAAGACTCAAGACTTGTTTTCTTAATCGGAGTTTCATTTTTGTTCTAAAACATACATAATAAATGGTCTAGGTCGCTGCTAGCTACCAGTCTCTGTACTCTACACACTCTCAGATAGCAAAATGTTTTTTTCTCAATTATATTGAAAATAAACAACATTCTGAAACACTTGCACTTTTGCAAGTGTTGATTGTAAGGCAGAGACTAGGTAAAGCTGAGAAAGATCTGAGTGTTCTTCCTCAGACAGCTCTGTAATGAAGAACATGAAGTCTCTCCAGTCCCTCTTCCCACTGAAAAAGACCTCTAGAAGATAAGGCATGGATGCTTAGTTATGAAGCTTGGAAGACCAAGTAAGAAGCAGGAATATGGTGGGGAACATAGGCACTGAACAGCCTTATGGCTTGGTATGCTTTAAGAAAAGAAGAACTTCTGAAAGAAACCCAACAATCTTTGTGTGGTATAAAATTCTCCTTGTAATGTGGGTAGAACATTTGTGCTAAATGCAAATCAGTAAAAGATGAACTCCAGCACAGAACCACTGAAATTAGCCCTGACTTCACTTAGTAAAATTCATACTGATATTTGAGAAACTGAAAACTCTTTTCTTCTCAGAGACTTTCCAATGCTCTACTGTTTGCTGCAAACAAGGTAGAGCAATATAGCTATACAGGATGCTGCTTGCAAATTGAAGAACCCACAAAACCATAGTTCATTGTTGTGCCCTAAAGTATTCCCAGAGATATAACACTGTTACGCTCTGCACTTGAGCCTGCCTCTGTGCTACGCTATGGCATTGCTCATGACATCAGTGAGACCTGCTTTGCAAAAAATACAGAAGTTGAGTTTCAGTTGTAGCCAAGTAATTAAAAAAACCAAAAAAAACCAAACAAAAAAGTTTTTCTCTTGCACAGAAAAGAAAACAAAATAACAGAGCTGTGCATTCCTGAGGTTATGTTACATTTCTGCCTGTCTCTGCCTGTGGTAAGGTAACAACCTGCGTTTTTTAACTATCTTGGTACTGCAACCTCTTGTGTTAGTCACCTTGCTAAATAGTGGAGGTGGACTTTCAGATACTGTGATGATCAGCATACTACATAGAACCATCTTATCTACAACAATGTTCTCCTAATATCTATGCCAAGGCACTGGTAGAAGCAACAAAGCATTTCATAAAGGTAACAGCAAGAAAGATCTGGTCTGTAAGTACCACTCAAAAGTAAATCATGGTTAGAGGTCTGACATTTTAGGAAAATAAGGTTTTTTAATAAACTGTTCCTTTTCTTTGGATTTGGGTTGCCTTTGTTGCAGTCAAAGGAAAAGAAATATATATTATTTCCTCACTAGCTGTGAAGTATTTGCAATAAAAGCCAGTTTTGCTGAAAGATAATAACAATTTTAAGATTTCTTGAAATACAAAACTTCAGAAAGTTCTGTCCTTCTTCTCCTGAAACACTCAGTATTCCTCAAATTTAACATCTAGTCTCCATTGTATTACTGATGGGCATTAAGTCTTCCTTTTCTGTGAGCCATCATCTCCTCTTTCTCTGGGCTGGCACAGGTGGCTGACCATATAAATAGACCTATCGTCAGGTGGGTCCCCAACTACTACAGAAGTAATTTATGTAGTCTATTTGTTTCCTTCTTTGGGTTTGCTGAGGAACAAGGTAAGTTAAAATAACTGGATGAAGTAGGTTTTAGTTTTCCTTTGAATACAAATGAAAGCTATTATTTGCACAGCATGGTTCCAGAATTCTGTTAAAAAGCTGAGTCATCTGATAGAGGACAAAATTCTGCTGAGGAATATTAATTGCTTTTTGATGAATCCCTCATACTCAGTGGAAGCTGTGTTCATTACAGATGGGGTGCTTGACTGTACAGTACCACTGACAGTGAAACTACTTAAAGATTCATGGGCTGAGGACTGAATGAAGAATTGGACTGGTATTTATTCTTATCCTCAGGTAGGGCCTGATTCTGGTTTACAGGAACAGTTCTGATTGAACTGAGGAGGAGCAATATAGAGCCCCAAAATGACAGTTTGATTAATATTAACATCACAGTGATGTTCCAGTCTGTTTCATTAAAACGGATCCTGAAATTATAGCTATAAAGCTGCTGCTTCTCACTTCATCTATGTCACAGTATAGGTCTCCTGAAAATTCAGTAGCTAAAGAAATAAGTAGAAGCTAAAGGCCAGCAGGTCTTTTTACTGCTATATGCCATCACAACTGCACAAGGGAGTAGAAAGGCAACAATTTCAGCATTTCACACCAGCTGAAGCTCTCCACAGAAACATTTATTGCAACCTGGAAGAAAAGGCAGAGCCCGTATGCCAAACAGCGGCCTCAGAATCTTTCAGTTACTAATTCTTTTGTACCTAGGGAATGCACACGCACTAAGGGAAAAGCGAGAATGTAGGGAAGACGACAAACCAAACCATGGTGAATGTGCTGAAGGAAGGAAAAGGTGTGAAAAACTGAGTCATAATGAAATAACAAATGGGGCAGCCGGGGCGGGGGAAAGCCCATCACGTTTGCTGCCTCAGTAAAGTTAATTAGTAGGTGAAAAATGCAAAACAGGATGCAAAAAACAACACGTACCAAATACCAACGAGGTATCTAAGGCCATTTAGTGCATTTCCTACCAAAATTCAAAGCCATGCAAAAATGGAACTGCAACAAGCCATTACAGAGCACAAGGATGTTATTTAATAAATTCTGGTTTATGTGTGCTGGAAATTACCAAAGTATTTTTTTGCACAGAAGAAACTTGAAAGGTCTGTGACTGTGAATATTTTGCTCATCTTGAAAACACTCCAAAACCTGTTAGCTGAAGGAAAGGTGCAAGTTTCACATTGTTCCAAACCTTACTTATTGATCTGTGGGATTGTGAGCTATTTTCTAAGAGACAAATGTCACTTCTATGGAGGGACTCAGGAATTTCATTGCAACCCACTCTTTCTTAGGATCTACAGTAATACTATTCGTTGGGGTTGCCCAGGATTACTGCGTGTCCTGCTTCCTTAGCTATCTTTCATATTTGCAAGCAGGTATGCTGGTTGGGAAACCCCTACAAATGTATTTGCATGAATGTGTGCTTGCGTGTGTTTGCCAATACTTTTGGCACAGACAGAATGTATCTGGCTCAGAGAAACTGTGGGATATCTACTCTGAGAGCATTTCAGTATTAGCAATGACATTCAACTGAGGCCGACATATCTATGGAACAGTCATGCATTTGTCTGATCTTTTGAATCAGAGATGCTAACTTGAATTGGAAAGGGCAAGGCCCTTTCAAAGTGCTCATGAAGTAGCTGGGCATAGGAGATCTAGAAGGCTAAGTTTTTTTCCATCTTGTTGTTTGGAGCCTAAATATGCAAGAACGGAGCATAGCCTGAGGGAAGCTTTGCTCATGCCTAAGCCTTTGACCTCAAAACAGAGAGCTTGGATTCAGCTAAGTCACCCAGACAACAGAGAGGGGGGAAATGGAATTGGCATGCCATGCTACTCATTTCTTTGGATTACAATTTCATTCTCAAATGGGGAGTAAGTTCAATCAACAAACAGTGATAAAGAAGTGATCTCTTGTCCACCACAAAACCCCCATATATATTTATATATTCAAAGAACAGAGAGACAAAGTCTACTTGCGCTTGGGGGCATGGCAAGCAGTGCTGGTTGTGCCAGGGCAGGGAACAGCATTTATCTTGTGGCATTTTGGAGTCATCTTTGAGACAGGAAATGCCATCATGACCTGCAGCCGATAAGATAAAGAACTCTAAAGAGGGCTAGAGAGTCTTTATGAGAAATCAGTTTTTCAAATAACTGCCTATATTTTGTGTATTTAGAGAAGCTAGTATCATTTTCCCCACGTGGTTCTTACATCTACTTTGTGTTGTGGGGAAAAAAAAAAGGAATGTTTGGAAACTTGTAGAATCCATAATCAAAACAATTCCTGCCAACATTCTCTAATGCAGTTTCACTACCTAGTAAAATGAAGAGTTAAAGTGAAAGGAAATGGATATGTCCTCAGACCTTTTTCTGCTGAGGCTCAAGTCAAAGAAGTCAACTAGATCTTTGCTTGAGTAAGTACTGAGCAGAAATTAAGGATCGGCTTGAAGATGGGGTGTGTGATGATTAAGTCAATGCCTTCCATGTAATCCCAAGTTCTCAAAAGAGCAGAGAGAAAGAAAGTAAACTGTACCACTTAGCACTACCCATTGCCACCTCAGGCAGGAGAACTTTAGTATCGCAGAATCACAGAATGGTAGGAGTTGGAAGGGACCTCTTGGGATCATCTAGTTCAAGCCCTCTGCTATATCAGGTTCACCTAGATCACAGGAATATTGCATAGGAATGTGTCCAGGCAGGATATGAAAGTCTCCAGAGGAGACAACTCCACAACCTCTCTGGGCAGCAGTTCCAGTGCTCCTTCACTCTCAAAGTAGGGATTTTTTTCCTTATCCTTACGTACTTCTCATAGAATCAGGATTCTACAGCAGAACTGATAAAACATCATCAAAATAGGAACAAGACTGGGGCTGGGAAGTTGCAGTCAGGTGGCGGAGAAAGTTAAAATAAACCCATTTACAGTTTTGAAGGATTCCCCTCTTTTCAGAATCACTGTGAAGCACAAGGTTGTATGCATACATCTCCTCTACAGTGCTGAGCACACCACAGGGTTCCAAATGAGACTGTAGATATATACTGCAAAGCAATTGTCCAAGGATGTAATCCAAATGTTGATACCACTTACTTTAGTGAATTATTTGCCTGATTCAATGAAGTTCAAGACAGGGTTTGCAAAGCTTTCATTGAAACTATTGTATACCACAGAAGCTATGTAATTACAATAAAAAAAGTTACTGGTTTTACTTATAAGTATGGAAGCTGTACAAAGCGGACTGGTTCCACTAACACATACCCTGAGTTAACTAAATGGCAGTAGTAAAAATGCAGCACCACAGAACTGACCAGTTTTATGTATTCATGGCCATAGAAGCCAGAAAGAGTCAGTAATACTGAAATTATCTGATTGGACTGCACTTAAAGACAAATCTAATTCCATTGTTTTGCTGCCTGCAGCAGTAGTTGGGAAAGGAAAGTTATTAGTAATCCCCTTCTGCGTAGCTCTCACTGTAAATAAGTGTTTTAAGTGGATTACCTCAGGATGTAGATTTTGTATTTAAAACCTTTCTTATTGCTGTCTAAACTATGAGTGTAAATGAAGTTTCAAGAAATAATGGATATATAACCAAGAGTGCTCAGTCTGTAAGTTTAGCTTCAAAGGGCTTGACTAAAGACAGATTATAGCATTAGTGGGCAGATTTATATTTATACTGTCAGGTTGATCTGAAACAAACAAGAACTTTCTAAACAAGAGAGCAAGTTAAGCAGATTAAAGCAGTTTTGTACAAATATGCAAACAGTTCTGCTTCACCCCATTTTCTCCCATGCACCTCACTTATTAGCATGATTTATTTATTATATTAAATGTAGGAAAAAATGTTCAGTTGCTTAGGATTAAATTCATAAGGAACAGAAAGTGCTGAGGTAGGTACTCAATGGTTTTGTTGGCTCCAGTACTAATCAGGCAGCTGGAGCGCATCATCATTGCAGGCTGTGTCAGGAGCTGGTGTGTGACTACACTTAGAGTGAAGGGGAATCTCACACCTCCGGGGCCAAGTGCTCTGGGATGTCTTTGCATACCATCAGCTGACACAGGTGAGCAAATTGTCAGCCAAATGATTCCAATCTGGGAACTCTGACAGCAGGAGGAAGAAGAGGAGGCGGCAGAGAAGAGCCTGTCTCTGAGCTATAAATAAAGATGTTGCTCCTACAGGACTTGTAATAGATGGCTGCATTATACAGGGAGCTTCTAACAGAAAGTGAGACTTCAGCCTTGTGAGGTTTCAAAAGAACGCTATTTACTATGCAACTGGTAGCATTTGAAAAAGGCAGTGCCCTCTGCAGATATTTCTGCTTTCCTCTGCTCCCTTCATGAGCATTTAATGACATCATCGTTTTGTTCACATAAAAATTGCCACCAATTCTTTGTGCCATGCTCTTAGGAGATGCCTTCATGAATCATTTTGTCGGTAATATCTTGCCTCTACCACATGTAGCATATACATGTATCTGGAAAGGGACGTGCATCCAGAATATATGACCTCCCTTGTCGGCTGCATGATCAAACATGAGGTTTACACCACATGAGGCAGGCAGACAGAAAGGTTTTGGGAACAGCAAAACTCACAGAGGCAAAAAATGAGATTATAGTGTTCCTACACATATTCTTTATGTTCCCAGCCTTGTCATGGTTATCTAGCTTTCAGATCTGGGCCATATGGTAACTTGATGCAGAAATCAGTGTCTCTTTACAGGAAAGTGCAGTATGTATATGTGTGCATGTATGTTAAGTGCAAGACTCTGCACTGAACTACATAATGGCCATGACTCATTTCTCTAAGCAGTGCATTTTGCCGTAGCACAATAACATTCAGTTTAGGACACATTTCTAGGTTAGACTAAGAAAAAGCATCTGGTGCAAACACTTTGGGTTTAAAAATTCAAAAGTCACTTTCTAAGACTACTCCCCCTTGCCTGTATGCCATTTGATGGCAGATACATTTGCTCTTTTCGCCTACATATTCATTACCAAAGTGAGATGAGCAGGCTGAAAGGCATACTAATATAGAAGGCACGAAAGTATTTCTTACAAGAAAAGTGGTCTTAGATAACGGAAGAGGTAGATGTCTCCCTGCTCAAGTCAGGAACAAGGTTACAAACCTAAATATATCTGCAAATACTGAGACCAGATTCACTACATGTTGGACATGTATTGTGTACAAGGGAACATAATTCTGATAATCTCTCACAGTGACATCTCTGTAACATCCAAATTTAAAGGGCAAACAGAAAAAAAGTTTTGAAAAAGGATCTTCCACCTTCTGTCACATATCAAATTAGTTGTAGTTAATTACAGAATTTCAAGTGTTAAAATTGCTGCATACTAGTGAGAGTTTGGCAGCCCCTTCAAGGAACACAAACAATAGTCAAGATACACTAAAATATTATGTCAAAAACCTTTTACAATAGTTTGTTATTATATCTCTCTTTTATGAAGATGCTAGATGAACCACTGTAGTGCTCTGCACAGTCTGCCATAACATTATGGCATTCCTTTCCAACCACAGAGCATATCAGCTGGGGCTCAGCAGCTCAATGAGCTTAAAAGCCCAGAGCAAGCTGGGACATGGGTATAGCATAGCCTGCCTGCTCCCTTGTGGCACACCATAGATAAGCAAGTGGCCATTTTCGGGCCACAGTAGCTGAGCTGCCAACTTCCATAACCCTGGAGTGATATACGGTGGGATCTCAGAGAGGAAGTCAATGTACTTAGTAAAAAAATGCAGTAAGATCCTGAGAGTTTAACCAGGAAGTCTGAAGCTATAGATTTTACCCCAAGAGCTCTCACCCAGGAGCACAGCACATAGCAGTCTCAACTTCCCTTAAAAAAACAACCAAACAACCAAAAATAACCAAATTCCAGTTTACATTGAAAGAAGTGATTTTGTTTTAAAAAGCCTCCCTCAGCTATTTCACCTTTCCCTTTTGTTTCAACTGTTATTCAAATCTTAAAAGTTCTGCATCTGACCATTTTGTGGGGAAAAAAAAATCTATTCTGCAGAGAAAATAGAATGTAGATTCAATAAAAAAGCACACACTCAGTGAAGAGTAAAAATAATTTATATATTTCAAGAGAATATGCCCCTTTCAAAAAAACCCAAAATTATTCAATTGCAAGTGTGCAACTGATAAAGAAATCCTATAATATTTTGACTCGGAACAACAGCAAGGCTGATGAAAAAAGATCAAAGTTCATTGGCTACATCTGCTTTCAGAAAGCTAAGATCAGAATCTCTCCCAACTGCTATCTGTTCTCCTGCTTCATAATTAAATCTTGCAATCTTTCCTCAGATGAAATCATCCTCTGGGACTGCTGGCATTTTTGTATGACTTCAAAACTTGGCAATCAGCGTTCTCAGGAGGAAAATTTTTTAAGAGTTAAAAGAATACAGCTGAATCGCAAAGAAGAACCAGCCAGAAGTGGCATGACCTCATCCCCTAGCAATAGAAATCAATAACAACAAAAATAACATAATTACACCACAGAAAGGATTTGGAGGGCAGATTATGTCGAGTATTATGTTGTTAAGAACGAATGACATGTGAAAGAGACAGCATGTTTTAAACATGGAAGAAGATACAGAAAATGTGGAAGGTAGACATGAAAAAGAGAAGTACGAACATTGAATAAATTAGCCTGCAGACTGTTAAAAGGGAAAGAAAGTTATTCCCATTCCTGCTTTCACTGTTTTATTTATTCAGTGCACAGAATTAGATTTCAAGAGGAGCAGAGGAAGTAATTGTATTTCACAAGAAGCATCATGGAACTGGGGAAAAAACCCGATCCTATGATGACAGCCTTGTTCTGGAACTCTGGAGACCCAGTTCATTTCCTGCTTAGGTATAGATGGCCCATAGTACTTAGGCAAACTGTGGCCTTCCTGTGCCTCAGTCTCCCATCTGGAAAACAGAGTCAATAGAAGTATAAGGATGCAGAATGGAGATGGATCAGATAGTGTTGTAGTCTGGGAATTATGAAGAATTACCTACAACGGAAAGGTTCCTGTCTACACTGGCAGAGGACATATGTTTGCCTCTTGAACAATACACTCCACTTTTGCTGTTCAGGTTGCTCATATGCTGACAAGAATCAGGATGTTGTGATGGGATAGTCTTCCATTTCTCTGCAGTATTCAAAGTTCCAGCACCACACACCTGCCAGCACAAAGGTTATTTAGGAGTATGTTCAGTGATACAACTCTCTGCTAATGCTTTCATATAGCTTAGAAACACTAACTGATGTGGGTAACTTCTCAAGAAAGATACCATTTTAAACAAAGCTGACCAGTACCAATAAAATATTATCTGCCTATTTCTTTAAATAAGGAAGTAATGTCCTGCTCCCAGATCATCTGATCCCACTCCCACACTTACTTTTGCCTCTTCCTTCCCTCCCTATAGCCACTCAAGTGTACCATCACAGCCCTTTTTGCCTCTCTGTCAGACAGAGCAGTAAGATGCAGATTCCATCACTAAAAGTTTTCCTGAAGCAACCACCAAGTCATCTAGTTATTTCATTAACAGTGTCCAGACACCTTTACTTGTTCCTAGTCAATCAAGCCTACTGCATTTTGCCTTCTCACCCACTGACCACAGCAGAGGTGGCTCAGCCACTGTGACCATCCCACTGCAAAACCCGAGGCTCTCAGCTGTGTGAACATAGCTTTCTACCCAGGGCCCTAAGTAGGCTCTGACTAACATCACTCTGCCCTTTTCAGCCACATTTCAGATATTAGCTGAAATTAAACTACTTTAACAGAAACCCCAAATAAATAAATAACAGCAAAAGGAACATTGGAGGTTAATACTGCTGTCTCATCATGATTTCTACATGCTGATACGTGGGCTAAGCTACAGCCTGGTGAACTTGGTTTCTGAGTACTCAGGGAACTCAATACCAGAAACAGGATAAGGTATTTGTAGTAACATTTTTGTTGGGGCGAAGGTGTACACAGAGAAAATGATTTTCACTTATTTTTTCCTGGCATTTGTGAAAGCATCTTCTGAACCACAAATATATGCTCAAGAGCAATCTTAGCAGTTCAGCCAGTAATAATGGAAAACCCCAAATTAGAAAAACAGAGAGAGACAAAGAGAGTATTAGGATATAGATGAGGTGTAACTCATGCTGCGGGTTTTGCCTCAGTTAAACATTCTTTATTGTACCTGTTTTCATTATCCTTGTGCCACCTGGTGTGGTCAATATTTCTTCCTCTACATCAAATTTTAAATTGACAGGAGTCAAATGTCACACACTGGGAATACACAAACAGAGTTATATTTGAACACAGGGACTACATCCACAGCAGCAAATGAAGTGGTGCCAGGAACAGTCCTGGATACTGTGTCTCACTCATCAATGTTGTTAAATTGTTATAATTTTTCCAGGCACAGTTTTGGCCAAGGCTGAAAGCCCATCTTGCAAACAAGTCCTGGGACCAGTTCAGAAGCTCACACTGGCCAAGGGATCATTCCCAATGGCAACTGGGATGCAGCCATCCTGATTTGGAAGGTCAGAATGTTTAGCACTATGGATAGGCTTTTCTGTGCCATTTGTCCTCAAAGCCAATCCTGGGCACATTTAATTTACTTATATATATGTAATCTGTGACTGCTTATGCCTTATTACCATGGGAACCAAGCCCCAAATGTGTTAATATTCTCAAGGACTTCCTAATTCTTTTGATTTTGAGCTAGTTCTTCTTGCGTCTAATCGCTGCAGTTTCCTACTGCATTTTTTGAATTTTTGCAGGTGAGAGCCACAACTGGGCACCCATCCAGGCTTGCTTTGCTCTGGTACTCATCTTTTATGAGTAGCAGGAGCTGATAGCAGATCAATTATGGCCATTATTCCTGTCATAAGATGTAAACCAGCACAGACGGTATCTTATTCAACCTTAGAATGATGCAAACAAAAGAACTATTTTAACATGCTGCATAAAATCAGAGGACTTTCCACACTCTTTCCCAGGAGTGCCTGAGTGCTGGAGATTTAGCTATCCTGGCACCTACTCTACACCCACCAGCCAAACCAGACTATTTTTCCTTCAGAACAATGTATTTTGCAGATATTACTAAATCCTGCTTTTTCCCCAGCTTCATATGGAACTGTTAATCACAGCTCAGTGGATGGGAGAATCAATGCAGTGGATGCATTTTCGTAAGCCCTTCTCACAGCCTGCAAAGTCAGTCTCCTCTAATACTGGCTGTTACAGTTCCCCCATTTGAGCTGCTCTTTAACTAGACTGCTTTCCATTTATGTCACCCTGTTCATTTTTTCTAAATCTAAAAAGGTTTATCAAAGACTAATCAAGTCACTGATAGTGCCTTTGTGTGATAAAAGTGAGCCAGACTTTTCTACCAGGGCTCCCTGTTAGTTAATCTGAAGCAAGGTTACCTTGCAGGTAATTCAAATTACCTGCATTTATTAGCAGTATTTGAGATGAGAAATGCTTTTGAGGGGAGAGGCTAAAGAAAATCAGGCTGACATGAGTTAATGTATAATGTATTTTTTCTGTCTGGTAATCTTGCAATCTGCAGGGACACTGAGATTACTTGTATTAGTTCAATTTACTGGTGTCTATTCACGTGAAGTAAGATTTTCCACATGAAGTAAGAATACTTTGTTTTCTTTGTGGCAAGTACCGTGTTTTCAAAAAAAATCAGATGTTACTGCAATTTAATACAGAAGTACATAGTAAACAGGTAGAAAATACAGCCAATTCAAACTATGCGTAGAGTCTGTCAGTAACGAATTTACACAGAGGATCCTGTCAATTATAACATTCATGATTATTGCCTTTTGTGTATAATATTGGCATTCTTTAAGGATACTGCAGTTATTTCATAGGTTGTTAAATGGTATCTGCCTGGAGAAAAATTAAATTGTGATTGGTCTAGTTGGAGTTGTGGAGAACAGAAAATCCTCACTATTTTGTAATTCAATCTTAGTATGCTTAGCTGTTGGTGATAATGACTCTCAGTCTGTGAATGTCTGTGGGTGTCAGCTGCTAATAATGATTGATTTGATATTTTTCATTGTAAAAAAAAAAAATCACTGTAAACAACAAATTTCACTAATTTTTGGTCAACTTTTTTGTAAGGACTGTATACTTTAGGTAAGCCATCTATTTCACTGCCTCTATAAAACTCCTGCTTTATGTCAGAACCATTTAAAAATGCACCACTTCAGTACTGAATACATGTTTATATAAATGAGCATTGATCCACTAAATCATATATTTCAGTAGCTACAGGAAATGGCACCAGCATTTGATGGATCAAATACCATACACAAATCTCTACAGCTAAAGAAAATGTAAGTTATTGAAAAAATCCTCTCTGATTGGTTGAAACATTTGCTACTTTCCCTTGCCTGCCTTCTTTCATTGCTTTCACTGCTTTCATTTCATAAGAAGGCATGTTGTTGCTATTCTTGTTTCCAAATTCCAATAATATGTTCAAGATCACCTACATTTATAAAGAAGTTAAGTAACTTAGGATCTAATTTGGATGTACACAACAATATTTGTGCAATGATGTGAGGTAGAAATGCAATAGTTAAGATTTATGATTGAAAGAATGCTAAAAAATATTAACTGATTTGATGTACAGTAAAAAGGAAAAGGGTTCATGTCTTGAGCCGACTGAAAAAGTGAGAACAACACACTGTCAAAATCAGTGATTATAATGTTAATATTCAAGTATTTGCTGGTTTTCCACTTGCTGGAATCTGAAGTCCAATACAAAATCTTGTTTCATGTTTTACTGGGTTTTTGTTTCTCTGTGTATAGGTTTTTCCTTTTTTTCTTTTTTTTTTTTCTTTTTTTTTTTTTTTTTTAAATTATGGAACAATAAAAACAGTTCTTGAATGCATGAATGAACCAAATAACAAGAAATAAAAGTCTAAAAAAGTATAAATTCATCCAAACCATTTTGAGGGCTGAAGGGAACACATTGCTTCCCAAGCTTTGTTTAAAAAACAAAATCAAACAAATCAAAACCCTAAATACCCTTGCAATCTTTTAGCAGATCTTATTGTTAGAAGTGCTTTACTAAATTTTTCTAGAACATGGCTGTACAACACTAAAGCATGAGGTCACAAGGTGCTTGAGCACAGCTAAAGGGAGAAGGGAGAAGCTATATGAGAAGAATCACAAAGAACTTAAACAAAAAAGTATCTTTAACCTGATGTGGATGATGAGAAGGGAAACCCTACTACGAATATGAAGTTAATAACCATGTGATCTTGGAAGAGAAAAACAATGTACATTGAGGGACATAGAAATAGCATTATAATACCGGTAATTTTATTTCAAATGAGGCCTTGACTTCCTATAACTAATAATGCTGCAAGCGTTGCCAAGGAGTGATCTAGACTCTGTTCCTGAGTATATTTCCTAAAGAGACATCAGAGCATGGAGCTGTGCAGGAACGCATCCTGAAATGCCATTCACTTCTGCTCACAAGGGCCTGCAGAAAACAGGAAGTCAAAAGAAACTGTAGCTAAATTCACCCTCAGCATCTGTTTCTCAGCAGATCATTCCTAAGACCAAAGTAATGCAGGGGAAAAGCACTGGTATTCAAAATGAAGGGCCTGCCCTTGACTCTACTGACCCATCTCTCCTCCAAGATGGATATTATTTCTGAAATGAAACAAGAATATGTTTGGATTATATATGTATAATAAAAATTTCTCCTTCACTGGGAAGCCAAATAGAAAAGGCTTGCCCAGTTTTTGCCCATTGGCAGAATGTGCCTCTTGGAAGAACATATCTTCCTTGCCCCCTAAAATACAAAGGATGTGATTCTTGTGTCTTCAAATGAATAGCAGAACTAACTGCTGAAGTCAGTGAAGCTCAACAGTAAGGAAAATGAGAGCCACAACCTAAATGTCAGCACAATCCCTCCAGCTTTTCAATACTTCTTGGAACTTAGACAACCCTTTTTATCTAAGGAACTCAAATGGTCACTTCTTAGTTCAATCTTTTAATACCCCTGTGAGGCTGGTAAAATGTCCATCAAAAAGAACTTCAGTACAGAAATGTTAAATAACTTACTGACAGTCACACACAGTTAGTAGCAGAAACCAGAGGCCCAAATGCCCAGACTTGTGCTGCAAATGTAACAAGCAATAAGCAAATTCTGGCCATTGTCAGTAGATTTGTGTATCTATTCTTTAATGGAATGCATTGACTATGCATCCTTTGGGGCTTAAATGCTCACTAAATCAAACTGAGCTAAAGCTTGTTTTAAATAGATGTAGATTTCTAACACAAATAATAGCATTCACTCAGGGAAGCGGATCATAATTCCTGGATAGGCTGTTGTTTTGGAAAGAATAATCAGCAAAATGCAAGAAGAATTTTTACATTCTGGTCTAGTAACAGTTATCACTCCCATACCATATTACACTTAATAGTGAAGTCCCTGCTGAAACTGCAATAGCACAAATCCTTAAAATGCTTCTCTGTGGAGGACAAGAACCATTCCATTTAGTTTCCCCCCAAAAAAACCCAACCTTGATATCCATTTAGAAACTGGAAAAGAACAGGATTCACTTCAAACCAGTTCAAATTTTGAATGTCTTAGTTAATGTTATTAGAAGGAAAATGGAACTAAATTGCTACCCCATTTGAGAATCTGTCATACAGGACTTGCAGCAAAACTTGATGTAAAATCTGGACTTACAGTTCAGGACTTCTAGAATTCTAGACCAACATGCGGCACACATTACATCCTGTTTAGTAGCATTTTCATAAATAGCGAACTTCTAGTATTCATATGAATATTTTAGTTGAGTCATCAATCATTTACAATTATGGGAAATTTTGGATTTTTATTGTAATGAGTACGGATTATAGGAATGTGCTTATTAAATTTGCAAGTGGCATGGAGCTAGAAAGAATTGCGAGTACCCTGGAGGACAAGATTACAATTCAAAATGATCCTGCCAAATTGGAGAAATGACCTAAAAAAATTAGAATGTAATTCTAAGGGTAAATATGAGGATCTACAGTTAGGTAAGAATAATTAACTGCATAACTGTAAGATTGTAATAGGAAGGACAGCTCATTAGATGGGGATTCTTTAGCAATGATTTGGGGTTTATAGTGGCTCAGAATCTGTGTTAACAGTGTCATGTTGTTTGGAAGAAAAAGGGAAATATGATACTGGGATATATAAACTATATGCTATAGGAGTGCTGAGTGAAGTGGTAGGCCTGTGTCCAAATTTGAACTAAAAAATCATGAACAATGAAAGAGGGGAAAAAAGAACACAATTTGGGTTTTAGAAACACAACCTTGAAGGAAAGATTGAATGAACTGTGGTGGGGTGGGGGGAGTTGTTAAATTTGCAAACACACAGAAAGCTGCTGAAAAAAGAAAATCCATTCTCTGTGACTAATACAGCTTACAGTGCAGTAAGAGAGACTCAGGATGGGCATTGGGAGGAACTTTCTAACATCAAGAAAGTAAAACACAGCAGTAAGTTGCAGAAAGCTCTATCATCTTGCCATCAGTGGTGAGACATTTTCTATTAGGAATGACATTGGCACAAGAAAATGGCTAGATGACTTTCATAGGACTCTCTGATTGTACTATGCTGAAATAATTTACATTCCTTTACTGTTTTACATAAATATTTGCAGTATTCATTTTTCTTGATGTAGCATGAAAACTGTGCTTTAATCTAACTCTCCACTCAGGCAAAGATGGGGAGCATCTACCTGACCCAAATCGCTTTATAGATGCCCAATCTACAAGTCCCTTAACTACTACAGTGCCAACATGCTGTGGGGAATCTGAAGCAGACATTACTCTCAGAAAGTCTGTAAGTTTCAGTTGTAGATGTTACAATAAAAAACAATGAGCATGAGTTTGAACTTGATCAAGATAACACATAGTATTACTTGAAGCTAACTAGGGTGGTAAAAAGAAAATGACCTGGAGCCACCTCATGTGCAAGTAGATCAAACACAGTAAATGTTGTTGACAGAAACACCAAATTGCAGAGTTGAGCTGTGTTTTATCATATAGATCGTGTCTGGCTTTGACCATGTACATGATGCATCAAAAACATTTTGATTGGAAAGAACTGGCTGGATAGTTGAAACAGAAATGGAGGCACCCATATGAAAGTATTCAGTATCAGAGAGCCCCTGTATCCTACCCCTATCAGACCAGAGGCAGTAACCTGGATGAGGGGAGCAAATGGAGCCTAGTTCATGATCAAGGCAGCTGATGAACTCCTTCCTTGCCCACCTCATCCCTTCAGGTGCCACTAGACAGGTATGAGGCTCTGGTTGGGAAAGACCAGCCAAATAAAGATGTGGGTGAGACCTCAACTGGAGTACAGCATCCTGCTCTGGAGCCCTCAACACAAAAGGACATGGACCTGATGGAGCAAATCCAGACAAGGGACACAAAGATGATCAGAGGGCTGGAACACCTCTCCTGTGAGGACAGGCTGAGGGAGTTGGAGTTGTTCAGCCCAGAGAAGAGAAGGCTCCAGAGAGACCTTATAGGGGCCTTCCAGTACCTGAAGGGGCCCACAAGAAAGAGGGAGAGGGACTGTTTACAAGGACGTGTAGAGATAGGACGAGGGGCAATGGTTTTAAACTATTAAAAAGGGTAGATTTAGATTGGACGTTAGGAAAAAGTTCTTTACTATGAGGGTGGTAGAACACTGCAACAGGTTTTCCAGGGAGGCAGTGGAGACTCCATCCCTGGAGACATTCAAGGTCACGCTTGACAAGGCTCTGAGCAACCTGATCTAGTTGAGGACATCCCTGCTTACTGCAGGGGGGCTGGAGTAGATGACCTTTAGAGGTCCCTTCCAACCCAAGGCATTCTATGTTTCTATGACATACATGGTACACCCCAGCCTATATTCTTCCAAAATTATTTTTGCTTTTCTGCTTCTTACAACTTAAGCTGACAAAAGTCTTTACAGTAAAAGTTTAAACTAAGTTGAGATTTTTGATCATTTTCCAGCTATTCTCCCTCTGTATAGCTTTAAAATATCTATACTGGCCCTGACGAAGTAGGCATGTGTTGGATTATCCAGACATCAATTATCTAGAATTATAAAAGCTTTACTGAAAAGACATCCTCAACTGAAAAAGTCACCTTTTTTAAGACTTAAATTGTACTTACTACTTCAGAAAGGCTTCTTATTTTTGTGTACCTCCACATGTATGAAACAGAGACAGACTAACAGTGAAGGGAGAAAGAGAGGGAAAAGAGAAGAGGGGAGAGAAAAAAGAGGGGATTGAAGGGGTGAAGAACACTCCTAATCCTAGTAGCTCATATTTGGTTTTGGGAGACTCTGTTTTTAGTGTTGTAGACCTAAGAGGTACTGACAAATTCAAATCATACTAGAAAAAATGTTGTGTTTGCTCTGAATTCAGTAAATTTGTATCACTGTTAATGATAGAAGAATTTGGCTCTTAGAATTTTGGATGTTTATTTAATTTTCCTCCCATTAAAGCACTTCAAGCAAAAACCTCTTTTTATTAGACTTTGTGACATTCACCAACTTAAAGAAAAGAACTCTCCCTGCATTCCAGAATTCCTGGGTTAATTGCTTGATAAAATTACACTGATTCTAGCCCAAGGGTTTCTAGAATTAAGCACCTAATAGCTGCTTAACAGTAAAACACATGGAAGCTTGGGTCTCATATGTATGCTGAATGAACCAAGGCCATAGTGTATATATCTTCCATTGTGCAAAACTGAATGTGTAGTTAAATTAAGAACAATAGGTATTCATAAATCAGCAAGAGTGCCCATGAGAAACAAGTCTTCTAATTAAATAAGAAGAGAATCGGTCTTCCTTGTTCCAGGAATTGTTATTTGGTATTCAGGCAGAATATATTGATATTTAGTAGAGAGACAGTATTTGTTAGAAGAATTACTGGATTTAGTTAGTTATCAAAACTAACTGCCTTCCTACACACAATTAAAATTAATTTACAAAAATAAGTGATTTGGAGGCTTCATTATTTTCTGATCCTGATGCTCAATGCCTGTATCTTCACATGTGCAGTGAGTTATGCATTTTCCCATCCTACAGAAAGCGGTGCATTAATGTTTTCTAACTTGAGTCCTGCAAACCCAACTTTTATCCACCCACTATGATGCCTTGCAGATCCTAAGTACAAAGAAGAATCTGAGTAGGCTAAACTTGGTAATAAAATCAAGAACATGTACATTTCAAATAATGGGGACATTTAGTATCACATTTGCTTTAATGTCTTCAAAAATAAACCAGAAAAATTATAAAGAAACTCTCAGAAATTTGTCTACAAGTCTGCTGTTAAAATAAGCCAGCTGTTACAGAAACAATTTTTAGTATGCCTGATTGAGTGATTGAATCACATTAATCACAGATTGAGGGAAGTAACTACATGTTTCCTGTAGAAAGTGTTAGATCACCAGTTTAGAAATCAGATTCTGTTCTCACAGTTAATCTGAATTCCCTTTCAAGGCACACAAATCTCTTGTATAGGCATACTTATACAGATCTGAGTTGGCTTTGAGTGAAACTGAAGATAGAATTTCAAACTGCCTGCAGAATAGTTAATACATGTAAATTCTAGTTAATTTTCCTTTATGTCCCCTGATGTACAAGTTCAACACAACAAAATCCCACAAAGGCCTAACTTCGGATGAGGCTAAAACTTGATTTTGAGACTGTCCTCTACAGTATTTCCACTTTAATGAATATTAAGTGGCCAGGGCACCTTGCTTGCCTAACCAAGAAAGTACACACAAACTGAAATATATGGTGTATCTCCATGACACATTTGAAACTATCTTCACAAAGGATGATTTGAATATATTTTGTAATAAATAGTATTTTAGGGTATAAAATCATCTTTGCTTTTTTTTAATAGATTTCATGGTTTTGGGATTAATATTTTTCCACCCAAGCCGAGTCAGCTTCTAGACATACATTTTTGTCCTGTGAATTATAGCCCAAAAGATGACCTTTGCTTATTTTTTCCATTGAGGTTCCTCAATGGAAGGTGGAGTTAGTACTTGAATACTTTGGATTGAAAGTCCTGAAAGAAAAACTTAGATTTGAAAATTCCAAGTTCAAGCTGTTGTCTTCAACTGAAGCTTTATATGCCCCCTTAGACACATTGCATCCCTGGGTTTCGTACATTATTAATAGTGTTCTTCAACTCTAGCGTCAGTAAGTTGGAAATGAGGTAACTGCCATTGTACCAACTCTCTCTGTCATTTAACTCTGGCTAAGCTGTAAGCATGATCAGATTTCTAAAGCAGACTATCTTCTAATGCCATCACGAGTCAATGGGCTAAGGCACTTTTGAAAATCTTAACCTAGGGCTTCAGATCATGAGTCCTGCTGGAGTCCATTCAGTGTAACAGTGGAGGGAAAGTCTTTAAAGTATTCCCCTGCTCCAGTCAGAGGCTTCAGGGATGAAAATTTGTCTTTGTTATCAGCTTATTTCCATAATTCTGTGGCAGCTTGTAGAAGATTCAGTAATTTTAGACTTTAATCCATATTCTTGGTGGATTTGTGACCACAGAACTGTCATTACTGCTACTTGGTATCTTTTAACATGAGGCAGGCCTTTCACACAAGGCTCCTTGTAGGTGACCACTGTAGAAAAACTATTAACACTCCAAGTGTTCATATAGCTCTACCGTCAAACCTGTTGTGGGTCATTGTTCACTTTCTTCCATGCAAAAATCTCACTAAGGAAATGTTCCTGACACTTTTTTTTCCAGGTTTTGGGTGATTTTGATGGCACATTAAAAAGACAGAACCCAAAAGCACAAGGAGATAAAAGCAGTTTTGTAGTGAAAAGCTTTTGTAAAGGCTGCTTGTTCAAGACATTGTGTTCCACAGAAACCCAGAACAGTAACAGACCACACAGCAGTGACCATCGAGGTCATTCTTGCCTTTTAAAATCTTTGATATTCAGCCCTATTATTTTCACAGCCATTGTAAGGCTGTGTTTTTTTCTCTTCTTGCAGCATTTTCTACAGAGTAAACTAATAGACTGTGTCTGAGAATGTATGGAACAATTCATATAGAATTTTGCCATCATGTCACAGAGGACATACATTGTCACTGCTATTGTACCCAGCTCTAAACACAGGATGCTGGTCTCCTGAGCATGCAACACCAACTAACAACATTTTACAAGACCGAGGAAAGTAGTCTAAAGAAACTGAATTTAACATGAGGAAAAAAAAAACCCCAACCAAAAAACAACTGAAACCAACCCAAGCAAGCATAGCTAAACTGAAAGCCATTAAAGAGAAAAGATTAGGATGACATGACTATTTTTTCCCCCCATTGTTAAATGTAAACTAAACTAATGGTCAAAAAGTCGTAAAGGACGAGGGAGGGAAGTAGTGCATGATTGCTGCATTCCTTATTACGTCTCCTTTCCATCCTGGAGAGCTGGAACATCAGTGCAGTTCTCATGCCAGCTTCCAAGTAAACAACACGCACTTCCTGGCTACCTCTAATCTGGGCAGCAATGTGTGTGAAGGGAGAGTGCTGAGTGATCTGTGGTTCTGACCAGGTATCCTGTTTTGACAAAGGTGTTTGTCCTTTACCCAAGATATTACAAAAGTTATTCTTGACATTTCTGTGCTATGCTTTTTTGGGAAAGGCCTAATTAGGTCTTTTGGGAAAGATTTAATTTGGATTACTGAGAAGTTTAGAGGGCCAGAGGTAACAACTGAAAAAACAACAAAAAAGAATATGCATTAAATGTTTTTTGCATTCAACATTTTAAATTACAGTCAATTAAAAGATAATCTCTTTTCTCTAATTAATATTTACAACATATATTACTTGTCAGCCTGTGGTTCAAAATAAAGTTTTAAAGTTGCTTCTAAAAGTTTTTGAGGAGCTAATGGAATTGTTTTAGCAACTAGATTACCTTTCCATTCAACAAGTAAAGCTGCTTAGAAATTGTTTTCAGCAAAAGGCTTCTACTTTGGAAAAGGCCCATTAAGCAAATCCCCTATGCAATGGTAAGTAATGTTTCTAATGAAGGTTTGCTGGCAACATCAAGATTCTGAAGTGCATTTAAAAATGACCAGTGCACAGATTGGTGTAATTAATTACGTAGTACTTGAATGAGATGTGGTTCAAGGTCCACGTTTCACAGAAGGACATGCTGTCTCCCAAGTGTATTCTGTGCGCTAGAGAGAACTCCTCAGTTTGACCCAGTAAGTGTTTAGCTATATGGACATGAAGAGTGCCCACAAGAGAGTTTTGAAAGTGGCTGAACACTAGAGATCAGTGATTAGGTCATACAGTTGACATGTAGAAGATGTAGGTTGCTGTTTCTCTTCTGTCTAATGGGAGCAAAGACTTGAACATGAGGTTTCCATATCCCACCTAGTTGCCATAGCCATCTAGATATCTTTTTTCCATTAAAAAAATCCTATGGTCATACTGAGAAGTATTGATGTAACTGCATTTTTGTTTCCCAGACAGCTTTAGTGAAATGCTTTACAATATGGATAAAGTTTACATCTTCTCTATTGTTTAAATGGTGTAGCCCATCGCACACCAAAGACTTGCTGTATTTTATCCCTCTGATCTCTTCATAATTTGGACTAATCTGACAGCTGATTTTGTTGGAACCCACTTCATTGAATAAGATGGATATAACTATCCCAGTTGTGGTCCCAGTCCTAAACCAAAAAATGCTAAGGTAGGTTTGTCACTGACCTCCATAGGAAAACAGAAGCCTGTATTCCTCACAAAACAAATAACTTGTCATTTATGAACCTTAATTATCTGACTTGATCTAACATGCCTATAGATTTTACTCATGATAAATAGCACTGGCATCATGTCAGAGAAAGAGGAGACCAAAAGGAGGCAGGTTACTTGCATTAGAGGCATTTGAAGGATTTAGACAACCTCTGGGCTGAGAGGACATTTAGGAAGCTAACAATTCTATCTGCTGTGCTGAGTAGTCACAGAACTTAATCTTTCTCTAGTTACTACATTTACTGACAAAAAGAATTATTTTAAAATGGCTTTCAGATAGCTAGAGAACCTGTTCAAAATGGTCAACATTCAGAGAAACTGATTCCTCAAAACAAGAATGTCAAAACAAGCTAATAATCTCTAAGAATACCCGTGATATTATCATAAAGAAAAAAAAAAAAAAGCAACTTGTACTTTCTTTTTTCCTTTGAAGATGAATTTTACCTCTGAATCCTATGGAATTGTCAAACCATTCTACTGCAGCCAAGGGAAGGAAAACTGGAATGACAAGTTCTCCTTAAATTCCATCTGATTGCACAGTGGTGACCTGGGGATGACTTTGCTCAATTATTTTATAATTCTAGAGTTTTGCCAAATAAATTCCCATGCATTCAGAACCCCACAAATCCAAAGATCTGTGCAAAGTATAGAAATGTTAGAAATCTGCTCTGAAGTCCTACATTTCTAACTTACATATTTGAAAATCAAATACCCATGCACCTATTTTCTCTCAGTTCATTTCCATTTTGAATAAAGGCAGTCCAGAGGCACAAATTCTCATTTCTAATAACAAACAGCACATTTTATGGAGTGATATGTGGTAAATACAGGGACTGATAGTGATCTTACATATTGTTGGGAACTTAGTGAGTCAATGAACTTGGAGCAGACCTCATTAAACAGCACTAATTTGTTTTTTCTTTTTAAGGCAAAATTCCAGTTCCCTGAGATGTTCTAATGAACAGTGATTCCAGGAGTCCTCTGAGCACAATGCTGAAATAAGGACCACTGGAGGGAACTAGTTAAAAGGACTTACTTTGAAATTATCTGTTATGAACTGAATATATTAGAAATAATGAATCATTACAAGCTGATGCCTTAAAATGCTAAATCCTCGCTTTAGTGAAATATACTGGAGCTGCACAGGAATGATCTTGGAGGGTAATGAAAAGCAAAATAATGACAGATTAGTCAGTCCACTAACTTCGCTGATTACAATCTTTCTCGATAATGAGCAAGCCAAATTAAATGGAGGTGTGAGGTAAAAATATAAACCATACTTTTCTGTTGCAGTTTTAAGTACTTCAACAAAATTTGTGAACACATTTCAGATCCAGTGACCGGAAATGTAACTTGAGGTCTCTGCCTACATTTTACTTGGGATATGATGAAGTTCAACAAGTAAGGCTCACAATACTGAATTTTTCAAACTGTGACTAGAAGTCAAGATTTACAATTAATCCCATGGCTGTAGCAAATCAAGTAAGTGGGATCTTAAACAGGCAAAGCTTCCATGATTTAATTTCACAGTGTTCTGGAAACAGCAACTTGCAAACACAGGAAGTTAAATATCCAGCCTTGGTACCGCCCTAAATATTTTATTTTTTAAAAAATTTCTGTTTAGTGCATGCAAATGAAGATAATTAGCTCATTTGAGGAGCACCACTAACATCCCAGTTCCCACTGGAGAAAGATATGTTTTCCAACAAAATTCACAGTAATCCAATAATTGCTTGGAAAAGTCTGAGGCCCCAAACTGTCTTGCTCTCTTTTGGCTCATATGGTTTGCCTGCCTGCACAATCTACCTGGCAAGATTTGTAAAACTAGTGACCCTGCTGCATTCTTTATTATTTCACAGCCCCAAAACAGCCATATTTTAATTTCATTTACACTGCTGTCAGTCTAAATAAATTCACTCGGTAGCATCCTGACATTTCTTAAATCAAGGACAAATCTCCCTTCACTGAGATGAGGAGTTCTCTCTAAATCCAGTGGAGTTACTCCAACTCATATTAATGCTATCAGCTCAGTGTCTAGTCTTTTATATCCTGGGGTTACAGCATAAATAAGGCAACAATTAGAGATGCAAAACAAGTTTCAGTATCAATCTTGGAAGTAGAATGTGTCACCCTAGGAAAATATCACCAAATGATTTAAGCAGAACTGACAAAGGGAATATCTAGCATTTCACTAATGGAAAGAGTGAATGCTAGATGGTAGGAATAATTGGAAAAGTACAACAACACTTGAAGCCATATGACTAATTTATATGCACCATAATTTCAAATATATTCAACTGTTATTTCCTTTATAAGGGCTTTAGCAGAAAAGCATTGGTCATTATTTTTTTTCAGAGATGTCTCAAATTGCAACAGGTATGTGGAGACACTTTTCTAGATACTCTGTGTTTGAAAACTGTTTTTCCACCGTCTTTTGTTAAATAAGAAAGTCTGGAAAAATGACACACATTTCTATTTTCTTTTACTTGTTTTGGCTGTAATAATTATCTGGCACCATTTTAGGACTCAGAGTCAATAGAGAGCAAATTATTTTAGAAAGTGAACTAAAGCAAACCAGTGCTTCTTTGTTAGCAAAAATGTCTGCTTATACCAAGCCTATCCAAAAAGACTACTAGTTCCTGTTTATTAGGAGGGCTCCAGATTACCATGAGTTGCAAAAGGGTTGCACCTCCAAAATTTTCATTGTCTAGGAAGATTAACAGTTGGACTTTATGATCCTAAAGGTATATTCCAATCTAGATGATCATATGATTCTTTAAGATTTTATTCCTTAGAAAGATGGCTTTAGGCTATTATATAAGGGGCCAGTTTCTCATTCTGACACATTCACCGAGAATTTTTTGATTTTTAGATGATGAGTTGGACTGCTTGCTTTCAGGATGTAGTAAGATTTCTCCCATCCTTTGACTTTGTATAGATCTACCCTGCACAGGCAGTGTGGTTGTGTTTGCCTCCTATTCCATGAAGCATATGGGCAAGAGAGTCAGGAAACCTCACTAGCTGGCTATCAAATTTGAGGTTATCTGCTGTCTTCACTATAGTTAACTGCTATTACAGACCGACCCGCAATGAAGCTGAATCAAGAAACAGACAGGAGTGGGTATTTCTGAGACATAGTGCACTTCAGAGCTCCTTTTGCTGAGAACTGACCTTAAGGGCTACAATCTGATCCTTTTTTTTCAATTTGTCACAGAAATCCATAAACTCACGTTACAAGGAACACATTCTTTATCTGCATTCTGGCAAACAAAAAGAAATTATAAACTAAAATCCTACTTCTAATAAAGAAATTAATATTAGAGGTGAGTGAACCATGATTATGGTTCGGCCTTTTGGCATAAAAATATGTGACCACAATACACTGTGAAAGGGAACAGTAATTACTAGGAAAAGTAAGAGGTAAACATGCCGTTTAACTGTAAACCAAAGCATTCATCACCTTCAAGATCTTAATTAAACTTCTCAGCAGGAATTAGCTCAAAAAAAAGAAAGAAATTTCAATCCACCTAAGACGACTTTTTCCATAACACAGCCTGGTGGTCATAAACCATGAAAAGTAATTCAGAAACACAGTGTGAGTTTACAGGTAGATTGACAAGAAACTAAAAATCCTCAAGTGCAGATGAAACAAAGCCTATCTCTACCTCCTTCTTTATAGCAACAGACAAATCTGCCTCATGGTTTTAATGAAAACAAAATAAATTTTTCTCCATAACTTTTAGCTAGGAAATCAGTGCCTCCCTGTTACATTCTTAATGGTTTTACTTTTTGGTAATTTCTCTTACGCACTGGAGTCTTCCTTTTCTCCTGTATAGTCTCCTTTTTATGTAAAGCTCGGTGCATCACAGTTTATACATCCAGTCTGCACTCCCACAGAACTTGGTATGTATTTTTGTCCTTTACTGGATGGTATGTATGAAAACCGTTCAAGTGCCCTCTAGTGACTAAAACTCACAGTAAATTTATGGCTCACTATAGCAATGAGTATTTGATGGACCCATTAATAGCAGTAGTGTGTATGTGATGTGTTGTGGGCATCAAGCTTTCCCATTTCAACTTTTGATTTCCCTGCTGCTGTGAACAACACTGGGACATCTTACAATGTACTGCCTACATGCTACAGGGTAGAAACCATCAACCTGATGTAGAGTACAAGATAGATGCTAAGGTGACAGGAAACCACATATGTTTATTTCTTGGTCTATCTTAGGACTAACTAAGAGCTGTAAGAAAAAAAAATATTCTCAACAGTTTATTGCATTCTTCACTAAGTAACTTCTACTACTTTATTTAAGAAAATAGTGGTAGAAAAGTAATGTACTAGAATGAATGGTAAATACAGTTTTCATTTAACTATTTAGTCTAGAAAATGGATTGTAAAAATTACGTTCTTTGAATCAGTTCAGATTTTGAACACTTGAATGTAACTAAGTCACAGTACTATTAGTACACTAAGTACTATTATTTATCAATATATAGACTTATTAATCTAGAAGCTTAGCCACTGGCAATGGAGAACCACGTAACACTTGCATGTATTAGAGACAACACAAATTGATAAAACGTATACAAATTTTAAGCAGTAGAATATGAGTAATAAAAGCATAAGTTTTAAATTCCAACCATTTAAGACAACTTCAAAAAAAAGAAAAGAGCATGGAAATACATTTTTCATTTTAGGTCATAAGCAGCCTTTCTAGTCTAAATAATCAGTCAAATAAGGGCAACAAGCCACATCGTATGAACTATTTGGCTCACTAAAAGATATCCTGGTATGTGAGTTGGTATAATAAAACCAATCTGATTGAGGAATGAATTATCTGCTGAATATACAGGTGTTGGAGAAATAGAAAAAGATACTCAGCCTGCCCACGCCAGCATGGGCAAACCAGTTTTTCCTTTCCCACTTAAAGGAGGTGTACGACTCCTTTAGATACTATTGTTCAAAACAAAAGGGCATACTACACTGAATTAGCCACGGAAACCAAACTTATTTATGGCTCTCTGGAAGTTGTTTTATACCAGCTTAAGTTTGTTTGCATTTAGAAATATGTTTAGACATTGAAGCCAGCTTAAATTCTGTGAAGCTTGAAGAATGGAGAAAGTAACAAAAACTCAAAAAAGGGCAATCCTGTAGTTTTCATATTGGTAAGGTGTTCCTCTGGATACCCTTGGAGACCTTGGTATTGTCACAGACCGAACACTTCTAAAAAAGGCACAGTAAAGTAGGACAGCTGGCAAGTAATTTGTGAGGCAGAATAATCACTTCCACAAAGCATTTTGCAAAATATCTGCTTTCTTTACATACATCAGTTTTCATGAATTATAACAATAAATACCAATCCCGGTGTGGATGTGCTTGAAAATTTCTGTAGTGTATGCTTCAGTAAATCCAGAAAGCTCAGCAAAAAAATGCAAGCAGCCACAGCTGTATGCTTAAAATTATAGTGGACAAAAAATTTCAATGTGTATTAGGAGAAAATGAAGCTGTTCTAAGCCAATACACAACATCACAACAGATCCTCTACAGATATGACTGTTCTCTGGCTTATTGCTAGTGCTCTGAAGTGCTGTCACTTCCCTTACCTTTTACCTCTAAGTTTTTCAACCTGCAAACCATTCATCATATAACATTTTAATCCATATTGTCCTTTTTTGTTCTCATTCCTATTTCTCCCTTGTCAGCGTCCCCCTTAAAGCATTACCTGCAATATTATTTTCTTAGTATTTTCATTTTCCCTTTCTTGCCCACCCTTCTCACAATATGTAAGACAAAATGTTATATTACAGTCCTCTTCTAGAACAAACATTCCCGAACATAAATCAAACTCAAACTTAAGGTTGAAGAATAACCCCTAAACAATACAAAACTTTCACTGGTGTTGAAGGGTCTCAGTCTTTCAAAAAAAAAAAAAAAAAAAAAAAAGCCTGCAAGATTGGGCTTTAATAGGGATGTTTTATTGTTTTATGTATGGGAGCAGGACGTTTTATTGTAGTTTTATATTTCAAGTTTGCCTTAGAGAAACTTTGTATAATGCTTTCTTATCCCTCTTGAAGATCTCAAAAACAATCTTTCAGCACTACCGATTTTCCTTTAGCAGCAGGACAAGCTTGTCTACCAGTAAGCCAGTTTTTTGTCAGAATTCTCATCAGTAAATGCAACATCTTCAACACTGCATTTCAGTCTCTACAGTAATAACATAGCCCTACCATTGACTTGAAAATAATTAGCCAGCAGTATCATTGGTGTTTTCTTCATTGTCAGCACAGCTTTTCAAAGCAATAATTCATATCTCTTCAGGAGCATCAAGATCTTCAATTGAATAATGATGGACTTCAGCAAATACCAGTCTCAGCAGCAAGATTCCTACTGTGGAAACGTGTAATTCAGTTTTCTTATGTAGTAATCTAGTGTTTTTAGAACTACAATCAAACCCTCCATAAAAGTGATGTAATTGTGTGCAATTAAAGCAAAGTAGCTGAGATCTAATATTCTCAGGCCAGTGTTTTCCTTTCAACACATACTTCAAACCAGTCAGCAATTCCTAAACTTCTCCCATGTTACTACATTTGCACATCCCAAACAAATTCAGCAACCAGCTTGCTCTTTCTGCACTGAGTACAGGAGACAACACTGTTCCTTTTGTAACAACATGGAATTTCTTAAACTGAGCCTTTCTGACCTAGACTTCAGTCTTCTGAACAACCCATCCAATCACCTAAACACATGAAAGCCTCATGTCCCCAGTCCAGCACTTTGATCTGCGCTGCTTCAGAAATTCACAATATTTAGCTTCATTCTCATCAGGCTTCTTTTTTTTTTTTTCCCTGTGCACACTAGTTTTGCCATGAGCATAGGACTGATAGTATGTATTTGTACTTCAGTAGGACTAAACAAGGTGCTGTCCAACTTCCTCCAAGCCTGCAGCAATACTCCAAAAATAATCTGAGAAGCAGTAAATTCCTAACCTAGTGGAGGAAGCAAGTGAGGGCCATGGAGTCAATGTACAAGACAAGTCTGAAAACAGGTATTCGGTGAAAAAGCAGTTTAGATGTACTATAAAAACAGAAATTCTTCCCCTGTTTGTTGGTGTTAAGATCTGAAGTAGTTTTCTTTAAAGAGTTAGTGCAAGTCCACTTCTTTTTTGCAGAGGGTAATTTTCTTTCTGGAGCGTTAATCAAAATCACCAAACAAAGGGGCTAGGTATTTTTCTGACTTTTTTTTTTTTTTTTTAAAAACAGTTAAGGCTGAGTGTTTATGTATGCAAATGTATTTGAAATATTAACTGTGTAAATCAACAATTGATTTCCCAATTAAGCTAACTAGTCGCAGCAATTAAGACAGCAACTGGTAGGCTGCAGCAGTGCAGTCAAGAAGCTATCTCCATTTTCAAACTACATAGATTTGTGTGTGCCTTCTTAGTAAACAAGTAAATTGTGGTTTCTTTTACTAAAACATCTGTTTAGGTTTAATTTGAAAATAAACCTCTGAGCCAAGAAGAATGTCCTTTGAAGCTGGAAGTGAAAACTCCAGACACAGTCTGCACCCTTTCTAATAATCAAAGAGCTCTTAACATAGCACTGACACACAGTCCTTTAAATGGGGTTCTCTTTCAAATCTCCCTTGCAGTACAGCCCTCCTACCTCATTATCAGCACTACTAAAAGCCACTTGTCCTCTCCACTTTCCTGCTGATGAACAAATCACTTCTACTGATGTCTATGAGAAGGTTCTTCCCTTTCCTTCCTCTTAAAAATCTGCTTTCTTCTATTCCCACTCCAGTTCCTCACCATATTCTTCTCTGGCCACCTGCCAATTAGACAGAACTAGATGAAATTTGTCAGTTTTAAATACCTGATTTTTGGAGGGAAAGATAAAATTAAAAAAATCAGAATGTTCAGTCTGGCTTTTTTCCTTCCATTTTTGAACCCTTGATGTACTCCCTTAATGTCCATAACATGGAAAAAACTTGATTAGGATGGTATTCATAAGATCCCATCCACTTTGAACACGTCCTTTTCTTCACCTTGCTTCCTGCTAAGTAGAGCTGGTCAAATTTTCTAAGAAGACATAATCACCAACAGGAACTCGGATTGAAAAGAGCTGACTGGCCTCTTGGAAAACAGGGATTAATCCCTTTTATCTCAAACATATTACCAGAATAATGATGCTTCTAACAGTACTGATTCATGAATAGCATTTTCTTAGTTTGAGACAGCTACTGAAGCTCCCACACTCTGTTAACTCCTCCTTACACTGCTGCATGAAAGCAGAAACACTTAGGTATTGCTTTGCCTTGGACATGTTGTTGGGGGAACTGACGCTGCCTCAGGAGTTAATTCACAAATAGCGTTGCCATCCATTTAGGACTGGCTACTCTGTTAGCTATTCCCAGCTATGCCCTCATGAAGAATATCTAGGTAAGAAAGTCACTGTTGCATGGCATGTGAGTAATTGCTTTTGTACTTTTGCAGTTTACACTGTGCACCAGCCCTTGCCTAATATGAAGCAGTGAGGAAAAATCTACATACTAAGGAAGGTTAACTGAAACTGTAGTTTTTCCTCAGTCTGTCCTTAATTTCTGTCCAAGCATACAAGTCTTGAAACATACTTAAAACTTTAAAAAGCTTCTAAATTATTCTTAAACATACTAAAAGTGGAACAACTGTTTATTTCACAAACAACTCGGATGTTTAGGACTATGCACACTTGCTGTAAGCAAAACAAAAAAATAAACAGACAAGAGTGTCATAACAGGAAAATATGATGCAAATGCCTTCAACCATCACAAGCTTAACATTTTGATACCATTCATTCCACCCACAACTCAGTAAAACTGATGTCAAATAAGTACAGAAATGGCAGATTCACTTGAAATTAAGTAATTTGAAGTGAGTGAAAAAAAAGTGTGTGGAACTCTAAATCCACAAAATGCAAGTTGCCATTCATTTTCTTGCAGTAGTGACTAATGAGAATGTAGGTGGGGGAGAATCAGGGAAATATTAACAGAAATAAAAAGTAAGACCTAGCTAAAAATATGGCAAGCTCCAATTCCAAGTTTATTATTTTATGGCAAATTACAAGGCTAATGTATTAAGATTCAGTCTAGGTAAAAAAACAGGCAGAAAAACCACACAACAAGCCCAGCTGCACAGAACACATAACCCATATTTCTCATTTGCTCAATAACTCAAAGATTACTTTCCACTTGAGCAAGCTGCTCTTTGTTCCCTTGCATACTTGCCTTCTTCCATTAACATTTTATACTAATTGCTATTTAACTTGAGGTTTTCCGTTTAAGACATCAGAACTGGAAATTAACATTTCTGAAATGAAATTGCCTCATCTTATCTGCAGAACACTTCATTCTTCAGCAGCATAAGCCACCATTTTGTTTGTTTATTGGACTAAAGGACAGGTTTTTTCCTATTCTATTTAACTGAGCCTACTATTTCATAATTATTTTCAAACAATCTTGTTTGCAACAAGTTCTTGTAACTGCTTTATACTAACTTCAGAAAACATACATAGAGAGTGAGAAATAATTGTCTAAGCCATTGATTGATGAGCAAATGTTTATAGCCACTACAATTTACATAATAAACATATGACTTCTGTGCCTTTGAATACCTATCCAATTCACATCTCAACAGCTTTACAGTCTGTCTTTCCTATTTTTGCTAATTTTTCAGTGTGTTTTCACTGCACTACATGATTTGGGGTTTCTGTGCAATTATTCAGTTTTGCCATAACTGGCACCTAATTGCCTTATTTATAAATGTGAGGTAAACCAATCAAGACTATGTCAAAACCTTACGTGACAGCTACAGGTCAATTTACATGACACAGATTAGGTACAATGAGGGTTTTAAGCTATTGTTCCTTAACTAAATTAAGTTTTGGGTAAAGGCAGTAGAAGCTTTGCCTGTAAGACTTACAGTCACATTCTGTCTCAACTCTGTGCATTAAATTCTATTTGGAGAAAACCACCTTCTCACAGCAGAGACAGTAGCAATTAGAGAAAGAATTAAGAGATCAATGGAAAAAGATTCATTAACCTGAAAAAATGTGAGTATTCTATACTAAACAATTGGAGCATCTGAGAAGCATGAAAAATTAATCCCCCAACACCCTTTCACAGAGGTATTTGGAACACAGTGGGAAAATAAAGCAAAGCTGCAGCAAGATGTTAATTCTTGAAGGCACTGGAGGATAGGAAAACTAAATAGTCAATATCTTTACCATGAAGACAGCACAGTAGAACATTTAAACTATTCAATTTCAGATCACTGTCTTATTTTTTATATAATGGGGTAAAACCAAACAAACTGAACAGAAAGTAACAAAATTTCAGTTTAACCATCTCACAAATTCCATGGAATATGTACTGCAAATGTTCATTTTTGCACAGACAGATCCAAATTAATGCGTTACTGAAAGAGTACGGTGATGATTTTCAGACAAGGTGACTAGTTCTCAGGGCAGGGTGCATTGCACTCATACTTCTCTGACTCACATTAAGGCAGATCCAGGAAAAGCTTATTAAATGGTTGCACTAGTGAATGACTCACTTATTCATCACTGTAACCCTGATGCTAATCAGGAGAATAAACATGAAAGTTCTGTAAAATGCCCTGAAGTTGCAGTTAGTCAGAAGAAGGTGAAAACAAAATCTCAACATCTTTTTCCTGGAATAGTCCTGAGGTTACTACTGGTGATGCATCACCATCTCTTTAAAGTTATGACTGCAGGGAAAGTGCAGTAGCCAGACTGACTTGATACATAAAATGACAAGCAATCACAGAGAGGCACTGAAATTGCACTGTGCTATGCTGCATTTGCATATACTCACCAGAACAGGGACCAGCCACTTAATAAAATTGTTGGCAACAAGGAATTCCAGCTATTTCTCAGAGAAGACATAATTTTTAATACCGATCACTATCCTAGAAAGTAATCTTTTTCCTCCCAAAAGCAGAGTGCTTTCAGTTTCTATTAAAGAAAATTTAAAGGCAAATGATCTTAATCCCAGCAACCTTTGTAGCCTGTGGAGAATTAGCACTGCTACTAGTTATGATTTGACGATGGAACTTCACTGTGTATCAAGTATAAGAAAAACACAGAAAAGATGGTCTCTGTCTAAAACAGCTTGCAATCCAGACTGAAAAATTTGAAATGGGAGCCAGGCATGATAAACAGCAAGGCATCCAAGAAAACAGATGACAGGCTGAGATAGTGAAAGGATTTAATTCACATGTTCTGAAAGTCACACATTGAATCATTAGGCGAAAGTCCCATTTCCTGCTTAACTGTTCTAAACATAAATATTGAGTTACCTATGGTAGATCATATAAGGGACATATTAGCATGCAAGTAAAAATTTGCAGCATCTCATTCTTCAAAATATATATCGAGCTCATGCTTCAGTACTGAGACCCTTATAAATGACTGGCAATCAGAATGATAACCTACTGGCATGAAAATGCAAGGAGAAATTTCTAGAGAGAACCAGCAGGAAACACAGGATCTATCTGAAATCCTGCACCTCTTCGGGGCTTGAAGCCTTGAACTAGAGCTTGGGCAGATGCCTGAACTCCCTCAGGATTAAATGTCTCCTGAGAGTAGATGCTTACAAAGTTTTTTTCAAGCAGGCGAGCAGGGTTCACTTTTGAGGATGCAGCTGCAGAAGGAAATAAATAGAAGCTCTCCTATTTCAAATGGTAGCCTTATTTAGAAATTATAGTACTCAAAAAGGACTTCTGGACTCCTAGAAAAGCACCTAGTCAGACAAAGTGTGTGTGAGATAGGAAAGCATACTTCACACTTCTAGTGACTACCATGTCCCTGTGAAGAGTTATATGACGATCCCAGGGCCATGAGAGAAGCATAGAGGTCTGACAGGTTGCTGTCTGGCCTCCCAAGACTTTGTGTATGTTTAAACTGTGAAAAAAGAAAATCCTGGAGGAAGACTTCAGGACTGGCCATGCTCTCCTGAATTCCCCAGTCATTGGCCATGCTCTCCTGAATTCCCCAGTCATGGATGTATAGACTCACATCTATCCTGTGCAGATCAGTGACAGTTTTGTGGGTGCTCATGCTTCAGATTGATCTACAAGTGCCATCATGCCTTCCCTGTGTCCTTTGGGAATACCTTGTAGTTTCCTCTCCGAAAAAAACCAAACAAAACTAAAGATTCTTAAACACTCAACTAGCATTCTCTGTTGAACTGTTCCTTAACTTCTGTGTCCCTAGTGCTGATTAATGTTAACAGAATCTTCTGTGAAAGCACAAAGGGGACCCGAGGCCACTACTTTGTGCCTGGAATTGTAGGGTTTCCATTCACAGAAATTCTTTTCTGCTGCAGTAAATACGGCTGTCTCAGTAGAAAGGTACAAGTCAGTGTTGAATTACTGCCTAACATGATGTGAGAGGGCAGGAGCATGTGTGCATTTCTTGTTTTGTTTTGGTTGGTTTTTTATGATGGTATCTTTTGAATACAGGCATAAAATTAAGACCACAACCATTTTAAAGATAAGACACCCCAAAGTATTTTTAACACAATTGATGGTTTCATTCTTAAGGCCATTTCAGATACAATACCCTGCATTCTGTTTAATGTTGCCTTGACAGCTCCATACCTACTGGGGATATTTCAACACTGGATAGGAACAGCAGGAGTTGAAGGGTGACCTCATGCTTCAATATTAGTCAGAGGTTTGAAAAATCTAGAGTTGAGTTCTGAAGTGAGAAAATGAAACTTCTTTGGTGAAGTTGGATCAGTTGCTTAGATACAAGTTCAAAGGAGGTGTTTCATGACTAAACAGCAGCCACATCAAAACTGTAATGCTTAAACCTATGATCTCCATCAGGCCCATCTGCCAGGGTTCCTGGAAATATGAATTCTCGAAAGATCACAATACATAATGCACTGCAACAACACTGGTTTTGATTCTGCTTGTGGAGGAAAAGTAGAGAATTTTGTTTATTTAGTTAATGGCTACAATAAATGAGGCAAGACAGAGTTCCAGGTCTTGCTCCAAACTCAGAACAGGTACCTCATCCAGTAGCTGTTTTCTGTAAAACACAAACCCTCTCCAAAGCAGTAACTTAAACCCAGTCCTTTTCCCTTATAGGTGTCCAAAAAAAATACATTAGGTATCATGTTCCCCGTCACTGGGCCATTAATCTGCAACAAATTACCATCAAAGGGAACAGCTTCAACAAAAGGAAGGGGACTGTGGACAATAGCCATATGGAGTGCTCACTTTTGGAAGATGTGGGTGTCTTCCCAGTCAGGTGAAAACAAGAATCAACTGCTATCTCCTCTGTTTTATTTCAGTGTTCTAGCCACTGAGATTCTCCTACTGCAAGCTTTGTCTTCTACACTTGAATGAAAACAATGACTCACTCCCTTTTTGTGGCAGATAGGCTGCAGGCAAGCTGCCTTTAAAAGAAGGTATTGGGCACTTCAATTCCTAGGGAGGGAGTAATTTTTCTTTGTAGAGTTGTACGGGTGAAGAGGGTGGGATTTAGAATTTAACACAGCAGTGCTTTGCATTGTGCTATTAGATCAATCATGCAACTCCCTATTGACCGTTCTGGTTCCTACATCTCTTTTGAGGCATCCAGTCCTCCCCAGGCAGTATTTGCTGGGTGCAAGAAGGAAATCAAACACTAGTTTGTAACTTGTTTGTTTGCAACTCAGACTTCCTAGTGTTGGAGGAAAAAACACAACAGGCTGTGCTTTGTCCAAGGCCTGTGGCAAAATCATGACTGAATTTATAGCTTGTGAAATGCTCAAGGACTTTTTCAGGAAAAAACATTATATAAACCACAAGATACTGTTGGACTGATTTCCACACCAGAAAGGAAGCAAACTGCTATCAATGTGCCACTGGCAAAATTCCTTCTTGTCAGTAACAGCGGAAGGAGGTTTCAGATAACTGGAAAGTCAATATGAGATAGCGAGGAATACCACTTTAAGCAGCTTTGCATTGTGATTTATTACATTTTTTATACTTTATTTTAAAGCTCGTTCCTGTTTTGTAGCTCATGGTGTAGATTGCTGAGAGTGTGCATTTACACCCTGAGCCAGGCTTTGTCTCCACTTAGTGATGGGTTTTCATTAGGTGCACCACCTGGCTGCTGAGTCCACTGGCACAGGAAGACCAGCTGCAAATACTTGAAAATCTAGAAATAGTAGGGAGGGGAACAGAAGACAGTTGCCTCAAATTTTGCAGTGGTCAAATGCCAGATTTTTTTAAAGGTGAAGACAATAGCTCAGTTATCAGTCTCATCTCTTTCAGACTCGTATGACACATTCTGTTTTAAAATAGAGTTTCTCCTAGTGCAAACAGACTGACCAAATTAGCAGTGATTAGTAAGGAGACATCTGGACATCACTTGGCATGTCCAGAACGTAAATCACTGTATCATTCAACAAGAAATGTATCCAAAGCTTTTGTATATAGAGACTCTCTAAAGCTATAATTTCAACAGTGATCTGTGCATTGAACTAGAAATGGCCTGGACAAGCTTTGCTACTATCAAAGTAAATAATTCCTTTTCCATCTTAGCAGTGAGGTATAAAAAAGAAGCAGCAATGATGCCAAGGCAGAAATTACTTTCTGAATCCCCTAAAAACTTGACAATGACACTAGGTGCTACTGAAAAGCTGGAACACACACTGATTTAGGAATTGAAAGAATGATGATTACTTAAATCTCAATGTATGGAATTCCTGAGAGGTCCCTAAACTGTATTCTCAAATCTTAATGACGTAATGTATTAGTGCAGATAATAAAAGTTACTTTAAGCTATAAATATGCACATCTGCAGCAAATGACACTTGTTCTATTGTACTCTTGTACTATTCTGTAACTTTTAACTGTTCAGGAAGGCACAGAGATTTCAACACTTCAGAAGAACAAGAAAGCCCTAAATAAAATGATCCTAGAATGAAAATTCATACCAATTCACTAACTTCAAAAGTGAGTGCATTTAGCAAAACACTAAAGCAGCTTATCAAAACAAACATCTGTTTTTCACAAAATTTGTTTTTTACCTAGGCTGAATGTAGACTGGAACTCCCTGATGCCAATTGAACCTAGGAGGCTCCATGGATAAATTATGAGATCAGCAGCAGGGCAATGTAAAGCCAAAGGCTCAGACTTATTGAGTCAAGTTTTGGACTGATGAGATTTCTCGTACAGATGAACTGAGAACATTTATAAGCTCTATGTTGATAGGGCCATAACTACCAAGGAGATGCTACTCAAAAAAAAAAAAAAAAAATCCACTAGAGAGAGAACTAAAACAGCTAAAAATTATCTGAGTCAGGTCTTGCCCATCAGTCAGAAACCAGATGAAATATTTAGGGTTTGTGTAGGCTCTCTGTCTCAGAACAATTTCACCCTAATAGAAGGCATTTTTCCTGTTAAACACACAGCAGTATGTGTTTCACCACAGGATAGGTTATGCTATGTTTTTTAAAAGCTCAGCATGTTTATTCTGGGGTTTTGAGTGGATGATGAGCTGAAGAAGACAAAAAAAAGCATATGAAAAGTTGGAGGGATATGTTTATCTCCTCTGTCCAATCCAGTGCTCTTGTGAGATTTTATGTATGCTTTATTTGTTGTTGTTTTTTTTTTCAGTTTAACACTTCTGAATTAGGGCATTTTATTAATGAATTCAGATATGCAGAAGAGAAGTCTGACACATGGCTTGTAGGTGTTACTTCAGAGAAGTCTGACCCTTCCCATGGAATTTTATTTATTTCCTCATTTTTTACAGTCGCTGTCACTTTGTTTTGCTTAAAGATAGGCAGAGACATTATTTCCCACTCACTCTCAGCTCTATTTGCCTGTGCCTTTAATGAAGTTGCAGTTTTCTCTTTTTTTAATAAGCTCTGAAGTAATTTGTTGTGAAAGCACTTCTGCCAACTCTGCAAAATAGGAGTTGTAGGTTTATTCATTCCACCTAATTCACAAAATATTTTTGACATTAATAAGTGCTTACAGCTATAAATCACTGTTTCTGTAACAACTGTAAGTCAGGGCTCTTACTTCATACATCACAGGACAGGTAGACAGCACCATCTACATTTGTGGCGGTGTCTATATTGCTTTGAAAGGCACCAGAGTTGGAGCCATGGCCCAGAACTGAGAGGAGGCTGGCCAGAAAGGCAGCAAGGCAAAAGTTCCGACAATTTGTAGCACTCGAACGTATCCTTTCATGACTGTGGAACATCACTGTCTATGTTATTCAAAGCATCATGCTAAAGAGTCACTTAAATTAGCCCTCCAAAACCTGGCAACCCCAAGCCATGCAGTTAGGCCCCTTTGAGTCCCTGAGTTAAAAACAGACGTACTCCTCTGTAGGAAAAAAACATGAAAGAAGCTTTATTTCCCATAGGAGAATCTCCATATCTCCTTTCCCCTTCCACCATGAAATGAGCTATCACAGCAGACTTGGGAGTTCCATTAGCATGTGGTGTTGTATGAGATTGCTTTCAAGGGCTTAATTAGCCCTTAAGATGTTTAACAGAAGCCAACAATCACAAGAAGTGCTATGTGTATGCATGGAATAGAACTTGCATTCTAGCCTTTTAAAAAAATATAATTTGTTTCTGGAAAGCATTTAGTTCCCTGTGAGTTTTCAGAAACCTAACGTTTATAGAGAGCTGAGAATTTCTTCCCTGAATCTGGTCCTGCATTCAAATTATGACAGATCACCATGCCATCTGTGAGCAATTATCTTTCACTTCCTCTTTAAACATATTCAACATGCTGAGCTAAGAGGGGCCTCAGTTCTTTCCTAAGGTTTGGATGCACAAAGACATTTACAATAAGATGAAGTTCAGCCCAAGCCTTGTCCTCCAAATTGGTCCTGTCAAGAGCTGCTACTTGAAAATTGTCCATTCTGTACTCCTCTGCTTTTCTATCTCTACTTCACAAACCCCTTAAATCTCCATAAGAGCAGTAGCACTCTTTGAATGCTACTTCTCTTCTTTATGAACCATATAGAAGGTTGTTCCTCTAGGGGAATGGATGCTTGACTTATTTCTGCTCCTTTTTCCAGGACAAACTATTAACTTCTTCATCCTTGTATGTTACCAAATTTGTTCTTACACCATCACATTTGTGAGAATAGTAGCCTGGTGATCCGAGAGACATTGTAGATTTTCACAGAATCATTTAGGTTGGAAAAGACCCTTGGGATCATCGTGTCCAACCAGTAACCCTACTCTACAAAGTTCACCCCTAGACCATTTTGGAAAAAGAAAAAAAAAAAGTGTATCTTCCTTTTCTGTAGCAGCTGAACAACATCTTAGACAAGATCAAAAGTGTCTTATAGTACATGGTCAGTCCTGTCTAGGTTCTGTTTTATGTAATGGAACAACCAAAGGACCACATCATTACATAACAAAGCTTCTTTTTAAAGTCTTTAACAGCTTCTTCAATGCAGCCAACTATTTCTTCCGTATTTTTAAGTTTTCAGAGGACTCATTATTTATTACAGCAAGGACCAATAGAGCTGGAAACAGCTATAATGCATGATATCTACTCATATTTCTACAGCATCTCCTCTAAAAAGAGGCCCTCAAAAGATTACCAAATTTATCAGACCAGAATGTTCTGAACAGAGCAGAAAACTGTTGCATATGTGTTTTTCAATTCATAATAAAAGTTCAACCAAATATATGTTTTCTGAAATTTCCTACTCCCATAATCCCTGGAAGCTGTGTTAGCACCCACTTATTTGTAACCATCACCAGCAGTATTAACAGCATTAGCGTCAGTAGACTGTTCCCAGCTGGAAGCATTCTCCACAGAGGTGTTTGAATCCTTAATGGGAATAGAAAACCTCAAAATGGAGTTGATTTGTAATGGTGGAGCACTGAGAGGCAACTGATGCTCACTCCTGTTCTTGCTGCTTTGTGGAGAAATTTTAAACTCTGTAGTCTTCAGTCCACTACCAACCTTATTTAAGAAGCACAAATACACAACATACAAACCAGGATGGTATTATCATGGTAGTGTTACTGTGGTTTTTGCAATGACCCTAACTGCCATATTTCTAGAATGGTCAAAAAAAAAAAAAATCTCCAGAAGGTTTTCAGATAAAATAATTAGAAACACTTCTTTTCTCCCCATTATATTTGCATATGTGCTACCAGTATTCCTCATTACTTTTCTAGATCCATACCATGTTCCTACCACTAGTGCCTACCAGATGTTTAGTCTAAAGTTTAAGGTTAAGAGAATGATGAATGATTCAGGCCTCCAAGTCAAAGACAGACACTTTCCACAGTCAAGGGAGAAGCAATTACAATAACCAAATTAAGCAGACAGTGGATGGTCTGCTTATAGTCCTACAAACCTTAGTTCAAATATATATGAGACTGTTCACATGAAATTACACTGAAGAGATAGGACTGCCTGAAAGACACATAGGAGACTGGTATAAAAAAAAAAAAAGATACAAAACAGTAGTATAGTCTATCTGTGCTTTTGCACAGACTCAACACCCTCAACAACTCATATAACGATGAAGCATAAAGGGTGAAATGAAAGGCACCATACATTTCTTGAAAAAACTTACTCTCTCATACATACACTTAAGAACTATCATTTCAGTCCCACATTAATCATTTGAGCATCCTCTACCCATGTTTCTAAGTCAAGCACTTGCACTCGCAATTTTTACACAGGACAATTTCAGCTCTCTATGAAAAGTTGTCTCACGAAAAAAAGATCTCATTGAAAATCTGGTAAGTAACAAGGTAATAAGTTTCAGAACTATTTAGATAAATATTGAAAAAAAGATAAAATAAGAAAACAGACAACACTGATTCATTCGCCATGTCAATTCCACCAAACAAGACTTACATGTTTCACGCTGACTGCTGAGTTTCCAACAGAAGTCCTTGATTGCAGAAGCTGAGGTGCTTTGTTCTACTTCTCAGTATGTCTTTAGGGCTTCCTCTGAAATTTAGATGATGCATTTTCACTTAAGAGTTTAAGACAACTCCTGTCAAGAATGACTTCAAGCACCATGATGTCAAAAGGCAGTTCTGACAGTCAGCATCAGTACTAAACAATGACAAAGCTGCATTCATGGACAGAAGTTCGAAGAACTCCAAGGCGCTCCTTTACAAAAACTGGCACACTGGGCATTAATAATAATAAGACAAACAGACAAAGCCATACTATGGCGATGAAATGGTACTGCTAAGAAATCGGGAAACGTGAAATATGAGCTCTTTCTATATCAAAGTGTACAGAGACCACGCTGGCACAGGTACAGAAGTGCCTAGCTTGCACACTGAAGCACAACAGCATGTTGGAAGTGAGGTATGTCTGTGAAAGGACTTTGCCCAGCACACGTGTTTATATTCATCACGGAACTGCTCACAGGTGCTGCAGTAACTGAGCAAAGCACTGACACAAGTGAAGAAAACCCCACTGTCTCTCTCATGCACCTAGACCAAGTGTTCCTGTTCAGCAATCAGGTATCTAACCAGTTGGGGAGAGCTGAGCCAATGCGTAGCCACCTAGGAACATTCAGAAGGTAATTCTGCCGCTTGCTCTGAATTGGCCTGTGTGCCATTTGCATACAACTGTACTCCTGCCTGCTGACCTCAGCTGTTCAATCCGGTATCTCCTGATTTTGAGCCTTCACAGCAGCCGGCAGCTCTCGCGCGAGAGGCCGAGAGGGTGACGTCGCTGGGGGCGTTGCCGGGGCAACCGCGGGGGA
>WUAM01000272.1:730597-778765 GCA_024336885.1 Actenoides hombroni | reverse complement strand
ACAGCAGCCGGCAGCTCTCGCGCGAGAGGCCGAGAGGGTGACGTCGCTGGGGGCGTTGCCGGGGCAACCGCGGGGGATTCAAAGGCGTCGCAAGCGGAAGCGGCGCTCTGCCCGCGAGGCCGCAGCGGCTCTCTCGGCGGAGCGCGAGCGCGGGGCGGTTTTTTTACCACCCATGTCTTACTGTATTGCCAGCATGTGTAAAAGAGTTCCTCTTACCTGCCAACATAAAAAAACCCAAACCAAACAAAAAAACCAACAAAAAACCAAACCACAAATTAAATCAAAACACAGACAGACAGAAAGTGTCATTTTTTTTGAGTTCTACTTATTTATATGAAATTTTTTTCCCATTCAACCAATAATTTATTGATACAGGTAAATAACATTTCAAGTTCACCTTTTTACATGGTCTAAGAGAGATACTTCATTTCCAGAGTGAAAGACTTGGACTAAACACATGAGTGTTTTTTAAATCTCAGATTTTTAAAATCCAAGTAGTTTTTAAAATCAACTTTGGATTGCAGCAGAGGGAGATTTTTAATGCCTTGTTATTTTATATTTGATTTTGTATAACACTCTTTCTTCAATGGGAGTCAAACTTTTTGCTTAGCTGTCTATATATTGACTAGCCATATGTCAAGGGCTCTCCTTGTGTGAGCTATGAAAGGTATCTAGATTGTCTTCCTTATAGCATCATGTATTTACAACCCAAATGTCCTGATCTGATTTTGAGAGAGCAAGGCATGCATATAAATCACATGAAATACTGTGAGACTTAATTATAGTTGGAGCTTTTTATCTGTGGTTATATCCCACTCTTCCCACTTCGTGCAAAAGTACAGTTACATCCTTTATACTGTTACCTGCTGCAGACTGTCTGTGGTTTCCATCATGGAGTATATGAGACATAGCAGTTTCGTTATTTACCCTTGCAATCTATCCAAAGGTACTTTGGTCCAGTTGTGTATCAGTAATTGTTGCTTTGCAAGACAACGGCTTTGAAGAGCTGAGAAAAAATAATCACAATTTACTTAAATCTCTGATGTATTGTCAGGTTTGGTAGTAATCAAATTTCCATTTTAATCAAATAATGATACCAAAAAACCCCAAGACAAATATTATGCAGTGTCTTGAAAATGGTAATTAGAAGCAAGCTAATTAGTCTTGTTTTGAAGAGGAGTGGTTGGCTATAACAAGCAAAAACAAGAGTTAAAAAAGGGGAGGATTTTCTAAGTAGAGAGAAAAACATCAATGTATGCAACCACTAAGATAAAAAAGAGCTAATTATTATCAAAAGTCAACACTGATCAAGGAAATGTCTCAGAATACTAGAGCCAGAGTAGTGTGAGAGAGAACAAAGAAGTGAATTTTCACTATTATCAACTGAAAACTTGGGAAGAGTGTTGTCACACACAACTTACAAGAGAGATGACAGCTGATCCACATGACATAAGGAAAACTTAGCAGACTTTTATGAAACATTTAAAAGCCAATGATCACACTTTCTTAATAAAAAGACTATTAAATGAGTGCTAAATTATCAAAATTATTATCTGTCAAACACAGCCACATGCCTATTTGGTTTATGTGCAGAAGCCTGTAATTGAACTACACAGAGCAGATATTTTCTGGTCTAATACTGGGAAATATTCCTAGCCTTCTCACAGAGCGTTTCTTCTCAGCTGTTACTAAAATGGGCAAGGTTTTCTCAAACCATGATCACCACTCTTGTTTCTGCAATACCTGTAGAGAAGAAAGATGAAGATAGCTGTGCATTGCAGCAATAGATTTACCTTCTGAATATTGCATTTGTGGTCTATAAGAAAGTTACACTTTCAGTGGAGGGGGACAAGGCCATCTCTGTGGACAAGAGACATTTTTGCGGGGAAGATGTCATGGATGCTGAGATATGTGACTATGTCTAAAATGAAGAAAGCTATGTCCCACCTCCTTGAGGTAGAGAAAAACTTAAAACCCCACAGGGAATACATACTAGCTGGGATAAAACTTTAGAGGTAACATTCAGAGATATGCAGCCATACTTTATGCCACCCCTTGAACATTAATTAGATTCAAATGATAATATTCAAGCCCAATATCTCATGGCTGGCTTCCTTCACTCCTTTCTCCTTTGTGCTTTTTGGAGCAATGGATTAGAAACAAATCTGACTCACATGGAATTTGAATAGGAGGACTTTAAAATACAGTGACACTGTGGGAATCGTAATTACTTGGCTAATGGTTAATAATCTAATCATGGCTCTTCCCAAGACAATGAAATAAGAGGATTTGGTGTCTTCTTTGAGTCACAGACAGATTTCCAAATCCATCCAGGGGGAATAAAACATGGAGAACACAGAAGCCCCAAAGCTCCATTTTTATTTTCAAGGGCTCAAAATTGTCACCATGTATCTTATATTTACTAAAATTAACGACAAAGAAGCTATTGATATGAAGTGAAATGTTACAAACGCATCTGTACTCAAAAAGCTATTTTATTTTCCTCCTCACTTTTCCATTTTGTCCCTACTATATTAATGTTCTTGGCAGTAGGAGGCACATCTGGATAGTGATGGATTCCCAGGGAGGAGCAATTCCCACCTCCATCAGTTTGTCATGGAATCTATGAGGAAGCCAGTGCCCTACAAACTAGGGCAGTATATTATCTTTCATTGTGCTGGTTCACTACATGGGGAGAAGGAGTATTTTAAGTAAACCCAAAATGTCCTGAACTGGGAAAACACCACCATAAACTTACTGTCTGATATAATTCTGTGTGATCTGCTAGAATGAATGGAGGAAGGAAAAAAGAGAATTTGATCTTAGTGGAAATATGCTAGAGATAAATCTGACCAACTGTTCACAACAATGTAAAAAGATAATAGTTTCTCCAATCACCAAACCCCCACAAACCAATCCATCTCTAAAGAAATTTTGTGACAGCTTAACTGACATATTTTTTTAAGTTTCTAAGAAAAATTACAGTATAGCTGAAAGAGTAACCCCTAGTTTCTGCCAAATGGTAACCATTAAAGAAATCTCTATTGATGTCAGAATTTGAAAAGTTCTCACAACAAAGCCATCCTATTTCCAACTTTTCCAAATACTAGCATAAATTTATTTTCCAAGGGGACACATCCAAGACAAGACACTTTTCCTAGTTAAAAAAAAAGATATTCTACTAACTTAAGTCAAACAACAAGGGAAATTAACAAGGAAGTTCCTGAACCTTGAATACCTGGTCATAAAACTCAAAGGAGGAGAATCATTTCCTCAGATCCACAAGAAACCGGCAGGCTTTTGAGACACTTTCTGCTTTGGGAACTTGTATGTTCAAGGGGTGGTTTTACAATTATGGGCAAAGAAGCAAGAGTAACAAAACAAAAGTGGTGACTCCAGGAAAACCATTTCAGACAATGTCTGCTGCCTTCTTTGTTCAATAAGTGACCCTGTGCTTTAGGAAAGTTGTCACAGGGAGCTGCAGAAGCACTGTATCTTATGAAAAAAAGCTGTACATACCTGAGCATTCAGAAGTGTACTCTGCATGCTTTACTGCATACCAATTCCTTAGAGTTTACAGTTCAGGACTGAAGAAACTTCAGTATCTCATTCCAGCACACTTCAGTGCAGTATGTACAAGCAATGTGTTTTAATTGGCAGTCACCAGTGACCTGTGCCATGACAGTACAGGATGCAGCTGGACGTGTCACGAATACACAGCAAGTTCAACACACATGCTATTGTGCAGGGACCGCGTGCCCAAACACAGAAATTCAAAATAGCCCTTGGATGTTTTGAAACTAGGCAGAACAAAATCCGGTCTTCACTTCACATGAGTGAACTGCTTTAGTGGAGAATGAATAGAGTATGCTTTCCCTCCCTACTCCCATCCTAGGGAATCATCAAAAAGGATTCCAGCTTGAGACTCCTTGAGGGTCAGGAAGGAGTTCTGACCTGGAAGTCAGCTTTGGAGGTCTATCAGAGTCTAAAATCTGTCTCCAATGCCATGAATTAGCAGTAGCAAATACATGCTAACCTGCTATTTGTTGTGGAAGAAGGAGATTATTTTATTTTCCATGTTGACTTCAGCAAGCTTGCATTGCACCATTCCACCACCTTAAAGCTTATCAAAAGGCTTCTGTTTGTTTCCCTTTAACCATATCCACCTCCTGTGATTAATATCAATCTTCTAGGATAATCTTCCTGCAAGTATATGATTTTCAATACTAAAATAATAATTAACACTTAACTCAAAGCACAGACTGCTCTGTATAGGTCTACTCAAAACCAGAATTACGCATCCGTGTTCAAAAACCATACTCCTGCTATTGAAAAGAATTCAGGTCTTCATTATACTTAATTTACCATGCTTTTACAAATGAAAGCAAATAAAATTGGTTTTAGTTATTTGCTGCTTCTTTATGGTATATAAAGTACTGTACTTCCTGTTGTTTTTGAAATAAAAGAGCATTCTTAATTTTTTTTGCTAGTGCTTTTACCTGTCAGTTCTCAAGAGGGCAGGAAAACTAACTGGAAAACAAGAAGTGCAGTTCTCCTTGAATTAAGATGGCAAAATACAAACAGGGTTTTGTACAAAATACTGAGGTTTTGCTGAGGTTTTTGTTTGTCACTTTAAAAATAAAAACTTGAAAAAAATAAAGGCACCTATTCTTCTGATGAGCTAATGCTTACAAATTTGCTCTTTAGTTATCAAAGAAACCAGACAATTTCAGAACGAAGAATTAAAGTACTTTTTTTTCTAAACTAATTTAATGACATTTTTAAGATTTGACTGAACAAGACCATGGACAACCTGAAGTTGGACCTGTTTTGAGCAAGATTTTGGACTCTGTGATCGTCAGAGCTCGCTTACAACCCAAATTTTATTATCAGTCCAAACAGCACAGGTACTTCTGTTTCATTCTCTATCCAAATTAATTGGTTAAAAATATCCAGTCAGGCCAGGTTCAGAGTCAGGCTGAAATAGCTACTTACTCCCACTATTGGTTCAACAATAACAACCTCCCTATGATGCTGTATGTCATGCTGGGGTCATATCCTTGTTTTCTTTCCTGCCTCACTTTTACATTTTAAATTAACACCTATTTAATCCAAATTCCTGGAAAAGCTGGGAAGAAAATATTTCTTTGTGAAATATTAATTATTTGTATCTTCTCAACTAAGGACTCAAAAATGATCAATGTAAGTTTTTTGGTTCTTTCAACAAATTATGACTACCAACAACATTAACAACAGCAATAGCTATTATTTATTACTTTTATAAGATTAGTATCCACTTCCACATTTGTATTGATTTATCAGGCTGAGACATTTCTTCCTAATTTTTAAGTGTCTAAGCTGTAAGAATAAGCATCCAAAAAATAGGAACATAGATATAACCCAAAGCTATTTAAAGTATTATATTTTTAACTTGATCTGGCAACTAGCACATGCTTATACTTTTACTGGCATAGAATGGATATATGCCAACATAGCATGTTTGTTGGGTTTTTTCTTTTGGTTGGGTTTTTTTTGTTTGTTTGTCTGTTTTGTTTTTTGTTTAATAAATACAGCTGTTTGCAACAAATCAGGTAGTATAATTTCCCCAAGTGAACCATAATGTAGGAGAGCAGCAAGTTTTAAAGCGCCACTGGTGCTCCTTTCTTAATCCAGGTTTGCAAGGCTACCTTTGCAGTAAGTATATTTTGTGAAGGTGAAACTGAAAACACGTGCTCATACACATATGTGTATGTTTATTCTTTCTACAGAGAAAAATAAATGCAAAATGTCATTGGAAGTGACTGGCAAATACATGAATATTACCGAGTAAACCACCTCAAAGAGTGAGATCCTGCCTTGGTCACACAGCAGTCCAGTCAATGGTATGATGAACATATCACTATGTTATGCTGTTCATACCATAGTCTGGATATAATTCAGATCCTAGGGATTTAAAAGATTTTTGAAATTCACATTGAATAATTATGCTGCTCAAAAAATTCTCAACTTATTTCCCAGTGAAGAGAACAAAAAAACCTCCTGATGCCACCAGAATGGAAAACAGCAAGATGATGTTGTCTGGGTGAAAAACTTGCTTGGATAGTTCATAGCTATTTGACATCATACATATTTATACCTTCCTGAGACCATGATAACAATCACAGGAACTGAAAATATGAGTACCAGAAAGGGGAAATACACAATATTAGTCTCAACTCTACCTTTCTCAGTTGGTTTACTACAGACCGTTGATATGAAATAGATACACAGGTACTATATATATTTGTTCTGAAGTACTAAAAAAAGTACATCAATCAGCAGATACATGTATGTGGTATGATCCTCACAGTAAAGCTAGAACAGAAAGGAGTTGTCCAGTCTTTGCTTGATCTTTTGCCTGTGATCATATTTCCTAAAAAAATATATATCAGCTCATTTAAAGAAACTCCATGAATCATACGCAGTTGTAAATGTTGTTGCTTTGAAGCAGACAGAACTCCTCCAAGATTCTTCTTCAAACAAAGTTTGGATATATGTCAATCACTTGCCTTGTGATACCAGACAGGGTGATAAATACTGTTATAAAAGAAACATAGTAAAAAGCTATCAGATTTGATGCACACTGCAGGTCCAGATCCAGGTGTAATGAATCTGTATTACAGTTAGTTAATAATGTACTTTGTCCATTCTACTCGGGTAAATTTGTGGTGCAAACACGGACAACTTTGATATGAGCATCCAAAGAAATCTTTTGAAAGTCTAAATAAGAAGACTTGATAATACCAAGAATTAATTGCAAGTACAGCCTATAAGTAAAGAAATATATTTTTAAGTGCTCCAAGAAAGGAAATGTATTGGTAGCTTTAGAGGTGCTATACACGGTAGTGTTACTGTTGGGGTCTGAATATATTTGGCTAATAACCATTTTTAACATATCACATATAGCATATTTTTGTTTAGTTCCGTGAGAATCTGGTAACATGTGTTCCAAAGAGTGATATACCTCAAGTGGGAAGCAGTACTCTATAAAGAAAAGGATTTACCAACAACAGCCGTTTTGCTTCCGTGCATGAATTTGGCCATAATACTGAAACACAGCCCTGCAAAGAAAACCTATCAGTCAGGGCCCAGCATTCTTATGATACAAGAAGTCTTGAAGATGGCAAAAATATCCAAGACACTTTAGATATAGAGACTAATCCATGTTGGACTGTGGGAATTCCTCTATGGAAATCATGTTTTGATCAGGGGCTCTCAGCTAAGTGAAAGATCCTTTATTTGGTATCACCTTTTGGTATCACCTTTACAGATGTATTGGAACAGAGAGGAAGATGTAAGAGGCACAGGCAGGTCCCTTCTCTCAAAATAATTTTGACAAAATTCAGTGGTGAAAAATTATTAACTTCACATATTTTAAGTCAAAGGTAATTTTGGCAACAGCCCATTAACAGGTGACCCAAGCTGTAACTCAGAAAAGGAAAACAAAAAAAAAGGAAAAAAAAAAGTACATTCTAATGTTTCCTCTCAGACAGTGTAATCTATAATCCACATGAGATATGCAAAATTCCCTCTGCAACCTCAGATATTATCCAGGGGCCCAAGAAGGTGAAAAGTAGCCTAGAGCTAAGAAGTGATTTTTAGCAAGCAATAATATCTCATTATCTCAATGCTATAATAACATACATTGTCATCAGAAATAATATATTCTTTCACATGAAAATGTAACCATACACATTGTAGTCTTCATTCAAGGAGTTACTTGGGGAGAGGCAGGTGGTAGGGGTTGCAATCATAAAACAGTTATACCAAACCATAGATGTTTCCATAGATACTTGTTTACATTAGATTTACTTTCTGATATTTTAACATGGACTAACAGAAAGACTGGAGCTGGAAAGGGGAGGAAAAGACAGATAGAAAATGATGAGTGGAACTTATACTTTAGCCTGAAGGGGAATTTTGTAAAAGAGGCAATATCATATTAAGAAAAGCCATTATTCCCAAATCAACAGGAATCAATTAACTGTGGATTATATGGTTGGTTTGGTCATCAGTTGCTGTATCTGCATTACTATATGTTTTTTTCACAGTACAATTTACTTTAGCAAAAAAAACATGACACAGGACAATCCGAGTTTTATGACTTCAGAAGTACAAGGGTGAGACCTAAATTTCAGTATGAGCTTCTGGAAGAACATAAACTAAGAAGACTGTCATGACCAGAGTGAACATAAGCTACTCATTTCAGTCCTGCAAAACTCCACTTAACTTCCCTTTATGAACAGATAAATGAGTGACTGCATGGATGATAACTTAGTTCAGCTCTTAGCAGCCACAGGGTGACAAAACCAGTAGAATTCACATTTAGTATTATTTTATATAAGCAGTATCATGGGCATTTGAAAAGGATGAGTCTTTTTCATGGTCATTTGATCTGCCTGACACACACTGTGCCTTGAGAAGCTGGAGGCTGCTCCTGTCAGTATGTGGGTTTTTAAGCCCTGCTTTCAAGAGCATTCCATTGCTGGCACTTAGAATCTTTCTACAAGCGTTTCCACAGCTCTAGGTACACTAGCACATCTTTACTCTCAGAGACTCCTTCAGGCCACATGACAGCTGCTGACAAAGAATTTTGCTACCTGCAAAGCTATACTACCTCCTACATGACAAAATAAGCTACCAAAAGACCTCTTCTGCAGCCATAGGTGCATTCATGATTTTTCTTGCCATTGGAGATAACATGATTTTTTCCCCAGTGCTGGCTAAGGATACAGTTCCAGAACAACTTTACTTTATGCCAGCCCTTCTGAAAACAGTCCCTGTTTCCTTCACAAGCTGGTGCAGTTGTTGGAAGACAGAGAGAGCAGGAACAACAGTCTTCTGTTTTCTTTTGACACTTTAGAGGACTTCATCTTGCTGTGAGCATTCAATAAGTTTAACACACTACCAGTGTTAAGAAAGTAAATCCCCTATATTTCTACCAGAAAGAAATGGATGCAAAGAGTAAATTTGAAAAATTGGATGAAGCCGAATCACATCAAAATGTTTAAGACCCAGCTTCACATGCAGTATCCTGAGTCTGTGTTATCCCAGGCCTTACTCTTCCTGTTTAGTGGCAGACTGGATATTACAATAATGACATGTTGGACAAGGGCAGGGTTATGAAGCATTCTTTTTGGAGGGCTTATTACTGCTAGGGATAAGAAGCAGCAGGATTTCAGTAGGGTTGGCTTTAAAGTACTATGTTGCATATCACATTCAGTGATTTGTGAGACAAATTCACATGTTAAAAGCTACAGCTCTACGAAAGAAGTACTTTTCTGAGTCTAGTGATAATTCAAACCATATAACCAAATGTTCCAGTCCATTCTGATTTAATTCTGTCTGACATTCCTAAGTCATACTGTAAAAAAAGCCCAAAATAAACAAAACCCAACAAAAAAAACCCTGAAGCCCCCACTAAGAGACCTGAAGCTAATCACTTTGCAAGCCTTATTTATTTTGTGATGAAGAATGGCTTTTGGAAAGCTTTCAATGCAAGGCTTATTCTTGAATAAACGTTACAAACTCCATAAACATATAGGATAGGCAAACAAATTTCTGAAGAGCAAGCATCAGTCAACATACACACACAAACCATGGTGAGCAAACCACAGTGCCCTACTGCCCCGCTCATATCCTTTGTTCCACACGAAAGCCAGAAAAAAATATTCTTCTGGATAAAGTGTATGCAGACTGTCTTTCAAAAAAAAAAATATTGACACCTTGACAAAATCTGCCCGTTTGCTTTATTCCTATGTGCAATCAAGACTGCTTTTCTGAAACGCATTCTAGTTCCACTTACTGCCAGGATAACTGAATGTTTTATCTATTAGTCTTGAATCCCTCTGGCCATGACATTATTCAAATACTGCTGATACAATGGTCTTCACATACAGCTGCTTCTGCTAACATATACCAGGAAGAATTTTATTGTGACAGCTTATGAAAAAATTTACATAATCAAAGGAAATGTGGTAACACTTTATTTTAAGTATCCAGTAACCAGTACTTCATCACAGCACAACACCTACAGGAAGTGCATATGACATCCACATGAGTACTAAATGAATCCATTAGGATTAGTGGTATTAAAATGAATACCAGATGCATTAACAAGGGACTGCGTAAAACAAAATGCTTTACAAATGTTTGCATCCCAATCCCAGCTTTCAAATAACATCAGCATATTACCCTAAAATCATTGCTTTGCTATTCTAGTTCCTTTCCTAGGGAGCTCTAATGATAGTTCTTGCCCTACAGTGAATTCATATTGCATCTGGCACAGGAAATTTGGCATTTCAATTTACATAACTGGTTTCAATTGCACAAATTCGCTGTTCCCTAATTCTCAGCGTACTTTGGACAAGTTTTCAATGCTTGACTGAGAAAGAGCAAAACTCCGAGCCAAACAACTTTTCTTCACACCCTTCCCCCCCCCATTCTGTCAGTAGGTTCTCATGCTTTTTCAAATGGAGATAAAAGAAGGTCAAATGTCAGATTTCAAAGAATAGAAGTTGTCCATCATTTTGCCTAGTTCAATTCAGATAACTGGGACTGATTGACAGAGTCTAGATTATGTATTACAAGTGATAACTGCAGCCTGGGTGAAAATCCAGACACCAAAAAGTATGACATTTCCCAAGAAATAGCATTCATGTCAGATCAAAACAGACAAAGATAAATGGTATTATTTCTATGAGACCAAACAAAATCAGTACAGCTTTATTATTAGACGAGTTTCAGCTGCAGCAATGAAAGACAAATATATTTCTCTAGAATATGTACAGCTCCAGGATCTACACTGCTGGATGTTGAAGGAATAAACTATGAGTGAACAGGGATAACACTCCACACAAGATCTGTGTGAAATATCAGTGTGGGATTTAGAATGAAGACAACAAGGGACAGGAGGTGCAGGTAGACTGAAGAAGAGGGAATGCAACAGAAAGAAATCTAACCAAGGTCTAAGAATCTGCAGACCCTCTAGCTTAATCTAGTGGTAAGTAAATTCCTCAGAATGAGTGCTTGTAAATCAAGGGAAATGCCATTATAGTACAATTCAGGTTTTCAACTCATACACTGAAGCTATTTAAATTTATTGAGAGAGAAACAAAAAGCTGGTATGGGGAAATTATAGAAAACTAGTGAAGGAGGAAAGGCAAGCTGAACCTAGTGAATTTTGTTGCCAGTGTCTCTGCCATTAGGAGTAGCAGTGATAAAATTACCTGTTTGCCATTACCATCCCATGGTTTGCATATATATTGCTCAATTTTCTGACATTGGCTGCTGTGATATATTTCAATGCCTGTGGCAAGACACCTAGTTTGTGTAGCAGCACATTCTCCATGAAGCTTGTATCTGAGATGTGGAGAGAGACAGCTCCATTTCTAAACAGGGCATGTCCTGGGTAAAGGAAGCCAACACTATCTTCATCCAGTACAGAGGAATCTACTAACAGGAAAGATAAAGCCACAAAGAATGGCATCTCCTAGCAGCTCCCTAAGAGCTATGTGATTCTTCTTGCTAAAACAACAATACAGGGTTGATAAGCAACAGAGCTTAAGGGAATAACGTTTACCAAAACTACAATGTCTTGATGCAGAGCCACGTCCAGTGCCTCCTGGCCTTGGGGATTCTCTGCGATGGCAGCCACAAGGTGGGCTGGGGACACAGAGACAGCAGGAATTTCCAGGTGGAGGAGAAAGGAGGAGCTGATCTCAGTGAAGTGAAATACAAAGCTGAAGTACATCTCAGCCACATAAAAGACAGGAACCACTGGTCTATGCAAATCCCTTCTGTCATGCTGAAGCTTTCTTGGCAGCACAGCCCTTCTTGTTTTTTTCTGCTTCCATTAACTGCTGCCACCCATTCCACCTACTACAGCTGTTTGGCCATCCCCTGCTGCCCGCTCACTAGTGTGTCCAAGTCCGTTCCTTCTCCTGGCCTTTGTTGCTACTTCCCACTGCCTGGAAGTAAAATACGGTAATTTTGAGATCAACAGGTTTGGGAAAAATTAAAAAGGCAGATTTAACTTCTCTGTAAAAGAATTGGGTAGAAAACCACAGAAACACAAATTGCAACTGTATATATGTAGCATAATTATGGCTTTCACAGATTTTACTGCCTGATTTTTCCTTGCTTGTTTACAAATTCACTGCACAGAATAAATGATCAATTCCATCTGGAAGGTGAACTAAAGTAAACAGTTTTAAGAGGCCTTTAGACAATCATTTTGAAGAAAAAATATATTGTTTTAGTTAAGTACCATCCAAAAGGTGGTATGGTATAAACACATATAGGTTTCTTGAGTTCCTACTAGTTGAATGTAGAGAGTGCATGCTGGAATAAATACAAAGATGTATGTGTGTACAGTGCTGTGAACTTACTGTACTCTTTTAAAGTAAGTACAAGTTCCAGTTTACATCAGAGAGGTCTTTCAATTATGAGGCGAGAGTAAAATATTCCACCATTAAAGCAAAATACCACAGAGAGTGAAGGAATTGAAGCTGTATTAGTTGCTTTATCCCTGTAGTTAAAGAGAAGAAAAATATATCCAAACCCAAGATTCTGTGTTGAGTCTGCTAACGTCACTGCCAATAAGAATTAAAATCTCAGTTCCTATGTTTGTCTTCTTTGGATGCATTTCAGTCTACTTTTACAATATGTGCACTGACAGGGAGGTCTAAAAGAGAGCTGCCAAACTTCTCTTTCCTTATACTCACAAAGCTATGAATAATCACCTCTTCCTTAACTGTCCCACTTTTTTGATATTATGGAAGCAAAAATAAATTAACTAAGCCAATTTTTAAAAAGAAAGGAATGGGAAGAAAAATGGAAGCAGTTTTCAAGTGTTAGCATTTTCAGAACTACTAACAAAAAATTAAAACCTACTAACACTTAAAATGGCTGCAGTTTAAGGTGTGGTTCTATAAATGAAATTCAGTTCCAAAGCCTTCTGTAATTCCAGTGAAGTCAGTAGGATTTGGATGAATTAGATGCATTACATTTATAAAACATATGAGCAATCACAGTACTGTTTACTGTTCAAAACATTTTTTTACAATTTTAGGTTAGTTTTGAGCTTATAAAACTGGAAAAATGTGAATTACAATATTTCATTAGTTTATAGATCTCTTAGCTCTTTGGGATGATGCATCTCCATGTCACTTTATATTCAGTAAACAGAATTCTCTATTTGATCAAATACTGATTCAGAAAAGGGATGGAGAGAATCCGCTTTGAAATACTCAGAATCCCTTCAAAATTATAATTTCAAAGAAAGCTTGATGAAATAACCTATGTTTATACTAATATTTCGGCGTAGAAAAAAGATAAAACAATCCCTAATTTTGTACCCTAAAAAGCCTGTTTATTTGAATTACTTACATAAGATAGTAATAAAATGCATAGTCTGCCTTTAGACATGAATTTAAATAGTTCACATCAACTTTAATGTAAGGTGTGTGCAGCCTCTCACAGGCAGTTCTGCAAGGGGGGATGGTCCAGTTTCCTTTTTATAACTTCTGAAGAGCAGATACCAGTCACAAAAAAATCCCATCTCAGATCTAAAAGCTGAATGTCAAGGAGAGTATTTCACAAATCTCTGTTGCATTGCTTGTTGCTTTCTCTATAGGAAACAGATGTTAATAATTAATCCATTTTGGTCTTACCATGCTGTTTTTCCTGCAGCTGTCACAAAAGCAGCGTTTTCAGGATGCTTTGGTTTAGTAGAATTGTTTGGTTTAGTAGAAAAAACAGGGTATAGTTTGAAGTGCACTAAACAAATACCAAGCCAGTGAAAGACTGTTTTCTATTCCATAGACTAAAGCATACACTATCAAATACTCTTGGTTTCTGGTTTTGTATTACTGAATAATTATGGCTTGGATTCTTCCAAATGGAAACAACATCAAACACTGAATCCTGCTTTTAGAAGCCGCCTAGCAAAACCATTGCATTGTGTACACCTCACTGGAGCCTCATAAAAAGAAAAGTTAAAGAAACAGAAAGAAATTCCACATTGCTCTCTTAATGTTATCCATTTTGCTTCTCATTTATAGTTTTGTCGTTCTAGCTCTTATTATTTTCTCAGTTCTTACATAAGCATTGTCTTGCCTACTTCCCACCTTACACAAGCTATATCAAAGTGTTGGCTGAGTGTTAGAGGTTTCCAAAATTAACCTCAAACAGACGTCAATACATGACTCCTGAAAAACTTTTCAGCAGGCACATTCAGATGATCTTGGTGAAATAAAGAGGAAGTTTTGACTAATCTTATCCAGAATGAACTGAGGTGATCCTGCTCTGTCAGGGGGATTGGACTACATGATCTCTTGAGATCCCTTCCAATCCCTACCATTCCGTGATTCTGTGAAGTGCTTTAGTGAAAGACAAAAAATTATCTTTTACTGGAGAAGAATGCCACCCTAAATATCTGTGCAAATAAAAGCTCTAGTTATAATCTACATTGTTTTCAGGTGAGCTTTTCATTAAAGAAATGCTAAAAGAGAAGGTGTCATTCTTAACAGAAACAAAACAACTAGCCAGTTAGGGCACTGCTTGTTCTGGCTACTGTCCTCCATAACAATGCTCCATTTTAGGAGGTAAAATGGATGAGGAGATTGAGAATAGATGAAAAGCAGCTCATGAAAACAAACAAACAAACAAACCAACAAAAAACCCCAAACAACCCAGAGTCAAGATGCAGAGTTTGAAAGACCGTGCACTGTGCAAATTCAGAGACAACTAAATTATGCAAAAGAAAGTACCTGGTCAAGGGAGTCCATCAACATATCTGAGGAATTTCTACTCTTGGATTCGTTACTGACATTCAAAAATGCTCAATCTAAGCTTTACTGAAGAAAATCTCAAGTTTAAGAGATCTCCTTGCAGAAGAGAGCTCTTCCCAACAAGACTTAGGGAGAAGGAGAGTTGCATTCTTGTTTCCTTAAAGCTCTGTTCACTTTTTGTGCTTGATTATTCCTCAAGAACTTCTCTTCCCCTAAGAGATAAATGACAGTCTTCAGGTGGCTCTAATCTGTGGTGGCTGACATTGACCCAGCTAGAATTTGCTATAGTAGCCACCTCTCACAGTCATGTCTGACTGGGAGCATCATCCCCATGAACTGTTCACACAACAGGAGCTGCTTCAATGCCCACTTCCTCATCAGTCACCATCTCTTGATTGCAGTTCCTGGAATCATACACACTTCCATGGACAGGCAATCAAGAGTGGGAGAAAACAGACATGAACATGACCAAAGAAGGATATGATGGTCAACCCCAGATTTTCGTCTGGAGCCAACAGCGTCCACAGAGTCAACAACTTCAGTGGCAGCCTACCAAATTCCATATATTTAGTATTTGCAAATTTCATAAGCTTTTTGTATTAAGGAGGCTAAATTGCTACAATAGTTGTTCCTGACATACTGTTAGTGGCTCAGCAGAATGCTGGAACTTGAAACAGCAAAAAGAGCAACACAAAACTCAAGTCCCAGCAACTGTTTTGCAAAAACAAAATGGGAAATCTTTATAAATTCTGTCTCCCAGAATCCCTCCCAGTCCCAATAGAGAATAAACCTCTTTTCCACTCAAAATTATACTTATATGCCAAAATAATTCAAAAGAAAAATCTTGTGTCATCTTGAGTTGTAAAAATGATATAGCTGCCAGTAAATGAAAGAATTAAAGCAAAATGAACAAAATGATTAGCAGCAGAAAAACACTCATGTACTATCAGAACACACCCTCATGGTCAGCAGTACTGAAGTTTTAGTGCTGAAGTTGCAGGACTAGAGCAATGCATAGTAGTGAATCGCTGTCTAGATACCAATTTACACTGTCAGCATGATGATCTCTTGCTTTTCCAGCCTACACCATCTTCAACTTTCATTTCCCAAGAAATTTCAAGTTCATGGAAAAAGGGATGTGATGGCTCACTTTAGAGCAACACCAACAGTAAACAGATTTTCAGATAAAAGTGATTTTGGCTCATTACCTTAGATGCCTTCTTGATTACAGAAAGGGCTTGACTTCTCAACCTGTGCTGCTTAAAACTAGTTCTAGAGGTCCATATTGGGCAACAAATAACAACAAATCCTATGTATCAGGATTAACTTCTAAGTACTTGCTGACTGATTTTATCCTGGGCAAGGAGACTATGATCCACTATGGAGAATTCTCTAAGATTTGCCTTTGGTTCTTAAGTTCTACATTTTAAAAGATTGTCTGTGTTTTTTTTCCAACAGTAAACTGCAATTACTTCATCCCTTGCACCTTGCACCTTATTTATGTTAATCCTGAGACGCTGCAGTTTACTAGAAACAGATAGGAACTCTTTCAGTCTTTACATTGTCCAGTTCTTTTTTAAATGTTAAAAAGCTTCTCTTCTATATTCTAATTCTTTTTACCATAAACAGTCATGTTCAAACATTGAATATTCTTTTGAGATCTTTTTGTCACTTGAGGTTTTCTACTCCAGCTTGTGAGTGGTTTTGCAGATGGTATTAATTTCAAAGCTTAAGTGAGGTGATCTTTTATATTATTACTGTTCATGCTTGTTCATAACTGGCTTCCTTTCAACAAAATACAGTATTTGTGTGCTCTGTTCCACTAGTACATAATGTGCAAGAAGTTTTCTTCATAAGAGTCAGGAATCCCAGCCAACTTCAGTCTCTCTATATAAACATCTGTCTGCACTGTTCTGTTGTTTATCCCGCTCAAAGAGAGATGAGGTGCAACTGGGGGGGAGGGGGGATATAAAAGATATAAATAACAGCATAGACTATTGCATATAAGTTAATTAATCAAAATACACAGAGTGTGTCATAGAGAGTCTGATGGTCAAGCAAGCACATTTCATTGAGACACTGAAAAACCTATCTATTCAAAGCAAATAGCTCAGACTAACAAATGATGTAAACGCTGTTGTTTTCAGTAAATCAGCAATTAAAACTTCAGTGAATGTATTGGTATACACAAAGTCAGCACTAGAAATTCAGCTGCAGCAAAATTCAGAAAAAAACCCAGGAAAAAAACCCCTCTAATTCCTTAGTCTTGGGAGCTAAGCCTTGTCTTTCACCAATATGAAACGTACATGTTAGGGAATACAATGCCCCTAAATTATTTGTCTTTTCTACAGTGCAACAACCACTAGATGTGAGAATAGTGAGGCAAATGACTTTGTGTCAATTTCTGTAAGCAGCCAAACAACTGTTTGACCTTGGAAAGCCAGCACTTTGTGAGTGTGATATCTTTGCATGAAACAGTTCACAAGCCTAGCAGCTGGAGTGAGAAATACTTTTTTTGCCTCAAACTGGAGTACAGCATGATGGGAATCAATAGAGAAGAAGAGGTGCATCTCTGGAGATACCTGTGTAGGTCTATGATGCAGTGGCAGTTAATAGCTGTGGAGACATGAATGTTATCTGGGAAATCCTAGGAGTCAAGGACCTGCAAGTCTTCTTTGTTGCTACAGTGGCCATTCAACAGGGCATGCCCTGCTTTCCATAAGTCATCCCCGTAAAACAGTGCAAAATGAGCTAAGCACTGAATGCTTAGGTATTGGCTGGAGAGGGACACTCAATACACAAAGATGAGATAAATATTTTAGGTTTCTGCTCCTTCTGGCTCCAATCTCAGAACATAAGTAAAGCCAATATACCTTGTGACATTTAAACATCACCAATATTTTTTAAAAGTTTTTTTGGTCAGAACTAGGCTTCAATTCTCAAGAAACACTGAACGTGTGGAAATTCTTCAAAACTTCTTTGCAGATCTAAACACACAGAAGTTTAACCAAATTTTGTCTATAGACATTCTTCCACTTAATATCTCCCCATTCTTTCAGTTGGAGGAGATACTATTCTACAAGCACTCTCACTTTTATGTTGTAAACCATGTTGTGCTCCACCCTAGACACAAAAAGTAGGCAAACCATGCTGGAAGTCCCTGAGTGAAAGAGAAGATATGAAACACTGATAAAGTACTATTATTCAACAGGAACAATCAGCATGCCAAGAAGTACAGCACACACATTTTTCCTATTAATAGGAGTTTCAGAAGCAATTGGAGAACGAAAGATTTCTTGGGAAACCATTCCATTAAACTTGCTCAACATGGCAAAAGCTGTCTCAATTTTTAATTCCCAATTTCAAGAGTCATGGTTACATGGAAGCAGTAAATGATTGTGTCAGAGCTAAAACTAAACAAATCTTAATGGAGTTTAAGGTGTTGCAATTTCCACTTCCTATTAGTCTGGATGTTGAGGAGGATGCACCTGCTTGCAGCACAGTCTAACAATCACAAGCATTTTTCTATGGTTTAAATTACCTTCCCCCCCCCCATTCAGCAGACTAGCAGTATGCTTATGGTCCCATTTTCTATTTGAAATAAAGGAGAGAATATCCATCCCTTTTGACTTTTTGCATCTCACTCAGAATCTAAGTTACTTACTTTTGTTCATACTCCTGAACCTCTTTAGATTTTATGTAGACTTGCTTACATCACTGCCCTGTCACCAACACATATTTTCCATAGCATCTGCACCCATCTGCCTATACAACAAGCATAAAAATAAATCTCCGTGTAAAGTTGCAGTTGCCTGGTGGGTTACATCAACATTGAAATAGGTGCCAGTAGATCCTAGGAAGCATGGTAAAGTGTAACATTGTGTGCCATTCATGCATCAGTTCAGTGTACTTGTAATGATGGCAGAAAGGCATACTTTGTTCATTTAACATTTTTTTAGAAGAAGCAGGAGATTTTGTTTTGGACTTTTACATTTCAAGGTCATTTACTGAATGTCTTGTCATATACTTGATGTCTCACATTTCATCATCTTGGTCACAAGCCTCCCATAGCTAGCAGCCCCCCTTGTCACAGAGTCATAGTGTAAAGGGAACAGTCGAACTTGGTTGCACTCAAGAGACAGGATATAATTTATGATATTACAACCATCATTGTTGATGTCAACAGAATGAGTCACTGCTAAGATAAAGCTGGCAGATGGAAGCCAGACAAATCAGAAATTGGAAAATACTACAGTTGGCTGCCAGTGTGAATTACTTTCAGGTGGTCAGGTTCATCCCTAATTAAGATGGCACCCTCAGCATGCAACCCTAATGAGCCCTCAGCAAAGGCATAATGAGTCCTAATTCTCAGCTTGCATAGTTGCAGTTCTCAAGGTGGGTTGGTAACTATGCAACAAGTGAGGCATATCAAGTATCTTGCATTTGCTAAGTGAAGTTGGAGTCAGATGAGATTAAAAATTTAATTAGTTAATTTGTGTGCGCCTGTTTTAAAAAAATATTGGGGGGGGAAGTAAAGTTCACGATTTATCCTATCAGTAAGCTGGGGAAGTTTTGCTGGGTTTATGGAGCAGTTTATCTTAATAGCATTTGAGAAGACATACAGTATACATGACACACAAAAATTCCTTTAAGCTTTTAGATTATTCAAAAGTAGATCTCAAAGCCTAGAGAAAAAATGGACTTCCATCATGGTTGCCTTGCAGTTAAGTGAGCTTTAGTCAGCTTTAACAAGGAAAGTTATCAAGATAGTATAAAAGTTAGGTCTTTTGTAGGGATGTCGGACCAAAAGGTTGTGGGGATAGCAGCAAGAAGACCTAGATATTCCTGGCTGAACCACACAACTGTTCCACTGACTTTCAAAAAGTTATCTTTTCTACTGTACAAAGAAATAACTAAGTAAAAATACATATGCAGTCTCAGTTGCTGTTTTCCATCTGTAACACCAAAACAGATTCTTTGTCCCATGGCATTTTATGACAGTTGTTTAAAACATCCTTGAGCAAAATAGCCTTCAAAGGTGTTAGTTAACATGATGTGGTTAATCACAGACAATTCTAAGTGACAAATGTTTGTCCAGAACCTATGTGAAGTATTACTTTCAAAACAAAGAGACATTTTGACTTCAAAATCTATTTATGATCTATAGATGCCACTGTATATGAATAAAGAATGATATCAATATTTTTAAACTCTGTGGATAAGTAGAAAGCTCACCTTCTCTGACGGTATCATAGTAAGTCACATAATGATGGACATATCTAGTTTTTCTTCTCACATTACAGAAGAGGCAAAGTAGCACCAAGCAACATGTCTTTTAAATGTGGTGTGCTTCAAAAAGTTTGTTCATAAGGCAATAACGAGTTTTAACAGGCATCTAGATTACTACCTACTCAAATAATTTTGGAGTATCTATATTAGTGGTGTAGTAAAAGATTTGCATGGCCTTCATATAAACTGGCTTACATTACATTTTGTTAAAAAGGTTTGCCTGCTTCTGGTTATCACTCATAACAATTTTCTTATAGGTACCAATACTTTGAACATTTGGGAAAAGACAACTCAGTTTAGTGAAAAATATGAAGTGCCAGGTGTTCAGCTAATGTGAATCAACATTGAAGAAAATGAGTCTGGCAAGGAAAATTTTGTTACTATGTCCAGGTTGATATACGTAAAGGTACAGAGCTCAGCATAATGAGGCATCAAATTTCATGGCAATATAGGCTGAAAATATTACAAGAAAAGGTTTCTCTTCCCCCTCCCCCTCTGCCCACCTCTCCCCACATCACTAAGCTTTTCTAGCATTCACACTATTCTTACTTAACACAGATATGCTGAATGCTTATTTAAGAAACTCTCATATATTCTTTTGCCATAGACCAATCTGATACAACTATTTCATCATCATCTCCCCCTTAGCAAATGTATTTTCATCTCCCTCTACATTTTTCCCTTAGTGTTAGGCATTACTAGATACTAGCACACACTCTTCCAGGAAATTATACCTTTTTGAGGTATAATTTGAGGTTTGTTGAGAATCTTCCTTTTCCTTTTTTTTTTTTTTTTTTTTAATTTATTAGGAAATACTACAAAAACTAAACAGGTCATGGGAAGATTTTGACATGTTACACTGTTGTAAAATTATAATCTTCTTTTGACATTTTCAAAAGTGAACACTATATTTCCTTGGTCAAAATGACTCTTACTTTGAAATTAATTTAATGTATGCCTCAACTAAAGGTTTAGTAAAAACACAGCGAGGGGAGGCTGGCTTGACAGGAGTTGGGGTAAGTATTGCAGCACAGAAAACCTTTCCATGATTACCAGAAAGTACTGTGACATTGCTATGCAGACATTGTTCAGTTTACAATAAAAACATCAGACAGGAAAAACATTGCCAAAATTACTAGAAAAGTTTTGTACAAACACTGAGCCAAGAATGTGATACTCCAGCTCTTAGAACTGGAAGGCTTCTCAGAGGCATCTTATGATATCCCAAAAGCAAGATCATGTGCTTACCTAGGCCTCAGAAGTGTTTCCTATCCTGCACCTAAAAGCTGTCAATGCATATCAGTTCTCCACAGTCCCTAATGATTCCCTGCCAGTCTTCAAATGTCTCCAGCTCTACAAACATAGCTAGCAGCAGAACCCTTTAGCTTTACCAGACTTGACCTTAAAAATCAACCTCAGAAATGCTGAGAAAGCCTGAGAATTCAAGTCAGGTATCTTCTGAATCTATATTCAAAGTTTCCACAGTCTGGAAGGTCCTAGAGCCACACAACAGCCACCAGAACAGGTCATGCATTGTTTTAGCACAATTTATAAAATCAGCTAGACCAACGGGATTTTATTTGTTGCTGCTAGTAACAGACTTCCTTCGAGTGAATGATGCTAATGGAAGACATCAGTGTGGTAAGATGGCACAAGACAATACTTTTCTATTACAACCAGTTTTTGATAGAGGGCTTCCTGCCTCAAGCAAGTGGTACAGACTACTTTCTAGGACTACTGTTTTTCTTCCTGATGAAGCCCCTACTTTACCTGTTTCTGGCAGATTGTTTCAGGCACAGACAAATTAATATCTCAGCATTGGGCTGGTAGCCTGCTACTCAGTGGGGGTAGAGAAAGAATGAAAGTATTGCTTGGGTTACAGAAGCAGTACCATGCAAAAAGCTTCACCCTCTGCATTGCCTAGACAGGATAAAAAAAAAAAAGCAGAAATAAAGCTGTTGCTTTTGCCAAAAGATTTTAGGATAAGTAGGCTGTCAGCTACTGCAGAGAGATGATACCCCACTCTGACAGCAGCAACTGCCGCTTGGGAGTCTTATTACTTAATTTAACTAAAAACAACTGGAAAAATAAACCTGTTTTCTTATCTGTGTCCCAAGTTCATCTTATGCCTGTCCCTGGCTAGGACTGGGAGGGAGGACTTTCTCCATCTCTAGGAAAAAAAATAGTTCTATTTTGCCTATACCACTGAGAGGCTCTGAGAAAGATATCCTTTGGGAGTAAATGAAAAATAGGGTCAGGGTAAGTAACATTAGCAATTCTCATTTTTCTGTCAGTTTCAAATGAACTTAAAAGACAAGCTGTAATGATACCACTCTTCACAAGCAACTGAATTGCTGATCTCATCTCACAAATGAAGATTATGTAAATAATCAGAAGTATTTATCTAAGCAAGCTGTATAGTTGTGAACACTGGAGATGTTGCTGAACTTGTTCATGTAGGCTTCAAAGATGTATTTGCTTCTCCAGGGACAGAGTAGACCTGAATTTCACTGAATGACTAAGGATGGTGCAGGAAAACCTCCAGCATTCTTGGGATTCCAAAGTTTATAATAGAGAAATTTTATTAGCATCCCCAGAACTGCTTTCTCCCAGCTGCATGTTATAAAACCAATTTGTGACTCACATAATTGTAATCTCAGTTATTCATAACAATTAATTGCTCCATTAAAAGCTTATTTACTGTTGGAATAATAGAATTTATTACCAGCTGATAGTAAATTTAATAATATGTAAGTAGAGAGGGTCAAAGCCTTAGGGGATTTCAGTTTTAGAACCTACATGGTCATTCTTGGTTTTGCCACCTCAGATACCAAACTGTTCAGGAACATTTAAAACCACAACAAATTCCAGTTTTTGCTTATTGGTCTATAAGTATTATTCCCCTTTTAAAAATGTGGGGGTTTTCTACCTTTAGAACTACAGTTATGTCAAAACCTAGAATTCTAGACCTTGCATCATAATAATGCAAGTTAGATGATTAAAGGCATTAGTGTTGCAGAAATGTATATACAAAGAATGGTGTGAGGTTTTGTAGTGCATATGGCAAATGCTTTTATCAATATATCATTAGTTGCAGACTAGAAATCAAGCAGGAGATGACTTCAACACATGACAGAAACATTAATTGCACAAAGGATCTAGTGTCCCACTACAAATCCTCAGCTTATATCAGATTAATTAGACCAGCTATTCACATCATGAGGAGCTGTTAAACTTTCCTGTTGAGGATCATAACCATCCTTCTCATACTTCCATGGAAGTGGTTGTTTAAGAGAGAGCAAATGCAAGCTCGTATGGCACACAGGCATTAAGAGCTGTTACCAATCAACATCAGTTAAACAGCACCGAACATTGTCTAAAGCAGGATCAGCAACCCAATGAGTCCTGAGCCGCAAAACATGGGAGATGCACAACCTTCTGTGCCTCCAATTCTCTGGCTCTTTGACAAGCATAGTTTAACTGTGGAGAGGAGCAAAACAACTACCCAACTGTGTCCTTAAAACAAAGCAAAGCATTCTGCAAGTGTGGTACTGGCCAGGCTGGAAGAGTGTATAATGCCCAGAACATGACAACTACATACTGCTCTGCATTCCACTGTGGGAAAATACCCAGGGATATTTACTACCACGTAATCCTAAACAGTTTGAAACAAGAATCATCTGGAAACTGTGCCACCTCTCCAACACACTCACTCTGCAGCAGCCCAGATATCAGTGAAGTTTCAACCGTATCTTCTCCTCCAGATGAGCAAACTTTCAAAGCCTCAAAGGTTGTTGTAACAGGAGAGATCAAAGGCCTTGTAGCAGGTGTTTCACCAGCTGTTTCTGTCCAATTTCTGCCCAAACAATTCACAGCTGGGTATGAAAGGGCCTGCAGAAGTAGCTCTGAGAGCTACCCAGAGTTATGGGAAGTCTTAGTCTCTCTGACGAAAGCACTTGGTTTGTTATGGAGGAATGTTATTGTTACATGACATTTTCTATTTAATAGCACAAGAAAGAACTTTTCTGGTCAGCATCTGGTTAGCTAAGGACTTACTTAGACTGAACAGCTGTGCTGAATCATTCTGAAAGGCATCTTTATGTCTGGCCAAAACGAATAGGAACACTTACCTCACAGGGAATGGAGCTAGGTGCAAAAGTAGGTGATAGGTGAAAAAAAAAAAATTCTCATGAAGAAGATGCACAAAATCCAAAATGTGAAAATTGAAGCCAGACTGTATGTGTTGGAAACACAGCACACATTTTAGTGCTGACAATAACTAACAAATCCTTACTTAATACTGAGGTGAATTCTCCATTGTCTGACATCTTTGAAGTTGAGAGGCTCCAACTGTACCAGAAGGTTTGGGATGTTGGGAAACATTGGGCCTCAAGACTGCAATGGATGCACTTCTTACTTCCCATCTTGGAAAACTGTTTATATTGTCGTATGAAAATTACATACTTGGAGGATATGCACAGTGCACACCTGCTGTCACAACCATCCTTGGCAAAGTGATCTGACTCACCATGGCTGGCATAACAGCATTGTGTTGATGTAACTGAGTATAAGCCCAAGGCACAACAGACTTAATGGTACAGTACACATAGATGTGATTAACATCCATTTTTGTGCTAGAGCTATAAAAAATCCTATCTCTTCTATTAGGAAAAAAACAAAATAGTAGTTAAATATTTGCTTATATATTAATTTTAAACACAAACCCACAAAAACCAGAGGATTTTTCCTAGCATGATAGAATTTTCTTGGAAAAATGAGGTGCTGATTTAGCACTTCTCTCCTACTTAAAAAGTTTCATTTTGGCATGAACTTTGAAATATATTTATTAAAAACTGAAATACTGTTTTGAAATGTAATACTAAATTATTTAATTCCCAGCAATGTCAGTACCATTGAAAGTGCTAGGTAGAGATTTTCTCAAATGAAGTGTCACTGAAAGCTTTGACAGAAGATTCTGATTCGACAGAGTTGCTTCTTCCAAACAGAAGACAAAAAAGTGTTAGAAAAATTATTAACTCTGCTTTGAGACCTCTGGGGTTGCACAGTGGTGTATAGTCTTTGGCTGCAACAGAGGAAATTAAATACAGTCTACTCTCTTTAAAGGGCACCATTTTTAAAAGCGCATTTTTTCCCTTTAACTTTTATTTAAGCAAATTCAGCACACGTGCAAAGAGTCAAGGAGACTGTCCTAGAAGCTGACCTCCTTTGGCTAGAGAACAGTTTGAAAGCAAGGATAGCAGAGTTTGCTCTTTTCATTTTATTTTTTTTTTAATTCCCTCCTTATTTTGAGCAAATCAACCCTCACCTGGGTAGATCATCCACAGTTATGAAAAGGCAGCTCAGTGTCCATCCCCTTTCAACTTCTTGGTCTACTTCCTGAAACACACATTCAGTTTTTCATTTCCTTCAAATGTAGAACGTTAAATGGGTACTAATTCAGGCTTTTTAAAGCAAACAAGACAAGTTGGCACAAAAAGTAATAGAACCAACAGAGAAGAGAGGTCTGCTGACCCAAACAATCCTGAATTGAGGAATGACTGTAAAGGAGACACCAGAATCCTGCAGATGAACATTAGAGTCAGGGATATGGATTCTATCCCAAATGGCACAATTTCCTAACCATGCTAGTGCAGCATGCCATGTAACCTCTGTGACTGAAATAATTTAACCACTTTTACAATACCAAGTATTAAAGTAACTTTACAAGCTATGTATTATTAATGTAAAATATCAGATACTAGCCTGAGGTTTGCATGACTTAACGCAGTAGTTTTACCATTGGATTGCAGAGCATCTACACTGCAACTAACCAACCAACCCCAGGCAAACAATTTCAGGGAATTTATTCTTTGTCAAAGTGTTCAAGAATGTTTCTCACTTAAAAAGGAAACTATGGGTTAAAAAAGAAACTATGACACTTGAAAGGATAACTATCATATCTACTTCACACAATGTAGGAAAAATTACCTTTGGATTTAAGCCATGTGTGCAAGGAATTTATATAATGGTATATATTTATACATAAGTTCCTGGCACATTTGTGTATTTGGAACAGCCCAGAGGTTTTTATAGATTTATACATATACAGCACAGACTGAGGGGTTATTTTGTGCATTGTAAACAAGGTAAATAACCACAAAATTACTTTGTGAATCATAAACAAGTGTATAATTCAAATATTTCAAAATATACTGCAATAAATGGGGCCCATAATATCTTCTTTCACAGGCACATGCCAATTTTCCAGAGAAATAAAGGGGACTGCAGCCTTTGATCCCACTTTTCTAGTTACCACTGCTGGGTGTGGTATGAAGTCAATGGCAAATAACAGTATTTTAAAAAAAGATAAAAAAGAAAAGGGAAAATAATTAGAAAAAAAGAAAACCATCCCATTCCTGCACTATTTTCTTCTTCCAAATCTACCATTACAATCAGCCCTTCTGATAAAGTAGCACAGACTTCCTTCTTTTTGACACAGAGCTATATGATTGAAATGGGTCCATACTGGTAACCTTATCATTATATTGAAGGTAAGATCAGAGAGAGGTAATTAGTTGAATGTAAAAGCTGAACTCTCCATTTCCTTCCCCCAGTAGCTAGTGGAAATTAATTTACCTCTTTCATCATTCTGTTTTGCTCCAGCTTTTTGGCCATCTTATCCCCAACAAACTATTCAATGAATACTTCAAAAGCCTTTTCCTCACCAAGGCCCTGAAAGAAAATCACCCTGTGCTTTAACTAAGTGCTGCTGAATTGGCTTCAGCTGAACAGTAATTTCAGGAGTAAACAAGGCTAAGTTATGAGGGCTGAGGCTCTTCAGCCTGTGGCTCTTCTGATCTTGGCCAACAAGTCATACACACCAATACCAGTTCCCATTGTGCTGGAAAGAAATCAAATCCACATAGTTTTGTACCAATTACATGAGCCTAAGTGTCTTCAACATCCTGGATCTTTAAATGTATGGCTTCACAGGGTCAGGAGACATTACAAGTTTATAAAGCCCTCTGAGACCTGTAAGAGGAATGATCAATAGCTATGACGGTGTCATTATCATTACAAATGTATTGCATTTTGGCAGTGTTGTGTGTAATAGAAATAAGGGAGAAGAAAATCATCTAATAGGCAACTGCTATGACCTGAGGCATAGTGTGAGTTACCCAACTGTCAAAATTTAAGAAGTGCAGGCTACCTGCATTTCATGCTGAAGTAATCTCTTGGGACTTGGCTCCATTTGTAAGGAGTATGGGACTTGCAGGGTTGAGCAATGAGAACAGGGTCAAACGAGGCTGAAACAGCAAGATTAGAGCAGTGTGCAGGGAAATAGAGAGCATAGTGGATCTGTACAGAGAGCTGTAACAGCTCTTTTTCTTCTATAAAACATGCTTAGGGCCTGCTTTGTTACAATTCCCAAGGAGTATGTATCTACACAGCTGACACTAGCTGCCACAAAGTGAAAGATTTTTTTTTTCTGTAACCAAGATGACTTGTCTCATAGGAAAATAGAGTAATTTTGGTTCAAAGAGACCTTTAAGATCATCAAGTCCAAATGTTAATCCAGCACTGCCAGGTCACCACTAAACCATGTCCCTAAGTGCCACATCTACATATCTCTTAAATACTTCCCAAGCTGGTTACTCCACCACTTCCCTGGGCAGCCTGTTCCACTGTTTAACAACCCCTCCAGTGAAGAAGTTCTTCTTAATATCCAACCTAAACCTCCCCTGGCACAACTTAAGGCTGTTTCCTCTTGTCCTATTGCTTGTTATATGAGAGAAGAGACCAAGCCTCACCTGTACAACCTCCTTTCAGGTAGTTGTAGAGAGCAATAAGGTCTCCCCTGAGCTTCCTTTTCCCCAGGCTGAACAACCCCAATTCCTTCATCTGCTCCTCATACGACTTGTTCTCTAAACTCCTCACCAGCTTTGTTGCCCTTCTTGGGACATGCTTCAACACCATAATATCTTTCTTGTTGTGAGGTGCCCAAAACTGAACACATTATTTGAGGTGCTGCCTCACCAGTGCCAAACAGAGGGGTATAATCACTTCCCTAGTCCTCCTGACAACGCTGCCACACTATTTCTTATACAGGCCAGGATGCTGTAGTTCTTCTTGGCCACCTGGGCACACTGCTGGCTCATATCAGCCAGCTGTTGACCAACACCCCCGGATCCTTTTCCACTGGGCAGCTTTCCAGACACTCTTCCCCAAGCCTGTAGCATTACATGGGGTTACAAAGGTTACAGCCTTTTCTTCATCCACTAAATGGCTCACCTTGTCACAGAAGGAGGTCAGGTTTGTCAAGCAGGACCTGCTGTCCATAAACCCATGCTGACTGGGCCTGATCGCCTGGTTGTCCTGTATGTGCCATGTGCTGGCACTCAGGACGATCACGTCCACAACCTTCCCCAGCACCAAGGTCAGACTGACAGGTCTGTAGTTCCCTAGATCCTCTTTCTAGTCCTTCATGTAGATGGGCACCACATTTGCTAACCTTCAGTCTACTGGGTCCTCCCTGGTTAGCCAGGACTGCTGATAAATAATGGAAAGTGGTTTGGAGAGCACTTCTGCCATCTCCCTCAGTACCTGTGGGTGGATCCCACCCAGCCGCAGAGACTTGTGTGTGTCTAAGCGGTGTAGTAGGTCAGTGACCATTTCTTCTTGGATTATGGTAGCTTCATTCTGCTCCCCATCCCCTTTCTTCCAGCTTCTGGGGCTGGGCACTCAGAGAACAACTGGTCTTACTAATAAAGACTGAGGCAAAAAAGACATTCAGTACCTTTTCCTCATTTATAGAAATATTTTTTATCATCTTTTATGGCAGTAGCCAGATTAAATTTTATCTGGGCTTTGCCCTTTCTAATTTTCTCCATGCATAGTCTCATGAAATCTTTGTAGTATTCCCAAGTGGCCCATCCTTTCTTCCATATGGCATAGACTTTCCTTTTCTTCCTGAGTACCTGCTTAGCTAGGCTGGTCTTTCTTCCTCACCAGTTCATTTTGTAGCACACTGGGATGGCTTGCTGCTGTGCCTTAAAGATTTCCCCTTTGCCCTTCAGTGCAGCCTCTCAGTCTATACAAAAGAAAGATGATGATGCACAAAAGAGATATTTGACATTAGCCACATCAAATCCAAAGATGAAATATTGCCAGATGTAAACCTCAGTGTTACAGCTGGATCTGCCTGTCCAGAAAGGCCCCTTGCAGTATACAACTGTAGTATCAGAGGCCTCCTCTGAAACTGAGCCTTCCTCTCCCCAGCCTTCGCTCTGCCCAAGACATCTGCTATCAATATTAGAAAACATAGCTTCATACTAGTCTGTCTTATTCACATGAATTTACCTGTGTGAAAGCAGATGATCTGCAGCCAGACGTTTAACTCACAGTTCAATCTCCCTGGGGTTTTATCCTAAGGGAATTGTTCCCAGACTAATCCAGCCTTGCTTCCCACCTCCCTCTCAGTGAGCTAATGGAATTCTAGCTGAATTCACTACTCAAATAGAAGAGTAGGGGAAGGGATGAAGGCAGGGCAGTGGCTTCAGCTTCCATAAAGCTGATGCCAGTGTTCTGTAAGTGAACTATCTTGATTCCTCCAGACAAGATCATCAAGCAGAAGACTGGTGGGTAAAAGATGTAATGACCTCTGTGATGGTTTGCCTCTCTTCTGCAGAACTCTTGATGCAGGAGAAGGTTTCACTGAAGTCCTTGCTGCCACCCATGCTGAAACAGGAGCATGTGGTTTGTACAGTCTTATAGTAAACCCTTAACAGCATTCATGTCCATTCACACTGTCATACTGAATTTCATCTTCATGATATCCTCATTCTTTACTTAAGAAAGACCTTTTATTTGAGCCCACTCTTTCCTGAGAGATAAAATTCTGGGTTCAGTTCTGAGAGTCAGGTGATTATGATACCTCTGAGAGCCTAGAAAACCTTGTCATTTTATCAAGTCTACCGATACTATTCTTGTCCTTAACTGAGGCATCATGACTTGCCCTACAAGAAAATCCTCCCTAGCCATTTATTTTTGTCTTATACTCAATACTTCAAACTCATCCAAAGTCAGCATCTGCTGCTGCTATAGTAACTGCAGCAGCAAGGATGAGGGCAGCATTATAAGCTTCCACTTTACTGCATCTGGATTTTAAAATACCATGCACAATTATTAACTGCCTTCCCCGGCCATTTCCTTCATTTATTTTACTCAGACAAGCAGACCTTGCAAACCTGAGGTTGAGTAGCCTCAGCAGCACCAAATGGTCAATGATTTATTAAGACAAGCTGTAGGTGTAGTAATGCTCACCAGGTGGCTAATAAACAGGCTTTGTGAAATAAAACAAAGAAAAAAAAAAATCAGTGGTCTTTTCTTGGGATAGTTTAAAAAACTTTAAATATGCATCAGAGCAAGCACACACTTTCTTTTTTTTTTTTTTTTTTTTTTTAAGCAGTTTGACGTGTGCTTTGAATGTTAAACAGATAAAAACTTGGCATTTTCTAAGTCAGTATAATTCCACAGTGGAGTGGGAATATGTTAATGTAGAAATAGTCTCCCTTCTGTGTGGAACAGCACTTGAATCTCATAGTGAAATGGTCTTATATAATGAATTGCAAGTATAAACCAAAGGCCAAAGAGGGCTTTGATCATGCCTCACTATGCTTCCCAAGCTGCAGTGACACAAGGTAACTGTAAGGCTGAATAATGTTGTAGCCAATAAACTGGGAGAAGTTGAAACAAAAGATATGCCTTCTTTTTTTTTTTTTCTTTGCAAAACACAGCGGAAGCTGCCACAAGAACATGTTCCAAAAACTGTAGAACTGTGCAGTAGGAATGAAGATAAGAAAGTGTGCTCTGGAGTGAACAAAATGCATATTTCAACAGTAAGAAAATGTCTTTTTGAGATAGGTCACCTATCCTATGAATATAAAAAGCTCAAACAAGGTATCCTTGATAGATTGGCAAGATAATGGTGGATCCCAAATGTTTAAATTTTGATGCTCAAAATTTTTTTATAAGGGACTTAAATTTTTCCAGAACAAGAAAACATGAAATCTTTTATTAAGTATTTGTTCATGATTCTCAGCACCTATAAACTTGAGGGGAAAAAAAATCTTTAACTAAAATATACATTAATTAAAGGAATAGTAAAATAAATAAAAGAAAACGTAACAAAGAAAACAGAACATACTGACAATAAGACAATAACAGACATTAAAAATTGTTAAACATTTTGATTTCATAAATATATCTGATTGCATACTTTCAGTAAAAGAATAAGATAATTTGATTTTACAAGCATCACTTTTTCCTTTCTTTCATACTGCTTATTTTAGTTGCACCTTGCGTTGTCACTAATATTAGCTGGTAAACAGGTTGACATGAAACAGCTCTTGACAGGTCATTTGAGAACAGCACCCTCTTTAGATGGCATCTAGTTTTACAGCCCTCTCTTTGTCCATAGGCCAAACCCTTTGGCATGGTGTAAACCTCAACAGATCATTTGTATAAAACACAGGAGGAGAGATACTTCAGTGTATTCAGCCACAGCATATTTCCCTTAGCAACTCTATTTCCATTAGCAACTGTATTTCCATTAGCAGCTGCATATTTTATCTTGTTTGCTATTCAGCACTGGGGAAGCCATAAAGACTGTCCTGCAATCATCTGTGCATTTTACATTATATGAGCTGCATGAGGCATTTCCCATCGGTGGGGACCTAGACCTAATACAGTATTTCAAAGTAACAAGCAGAAAGCATGTTTGATTACAATTAGAGTGTCTTATTGACTCTATAAATAAGTACCTGAATTTGTTGATCTATGAAATAGGCAAACTCTGTTTTAGAAAATTTAAAGATTTGGGGTCCACCATAGCCTTTCTAGGCCGCACATACATCATCACACTTCAATATACTTTTATTACCTCTTTAGTGCAAAAGGTCTTGCTTTGCTTCTTCTGCCACTGGGATTACTTCACTGAACTTCCTCAAGTTGTATAGTTCCTTAACAAGGACTAAAACCTGAGTTCAAAGATAAAAAAAAACTTGACCAATCTAGTCCAGGAACATGTGCTTAGTACTACCCATTTTCAGGAAAATACCTAGGCATGTACTGAAGTTGGACTGATCTCAATTAGATTTAAATACATTTAAAATGCCCTCCTGTATAGAAGCAAGAGGAGCTTCAAGTAAGCATATCCCTCAACCTTCTGGGAGACCTACACACATCAGAGAGTGCTCACAGATATGCCAGGATCAACTCACTTGATGATCCTTCTGGAAAAATCTCTTGATGTAAGTAGCATTCTAAAAATAGCTTATATTTTGCCATCAGGTTCTCTTCTGTCTTAAGTAATAACACTGATGCCACAGTAAATATATTACTTATGAAAGGTGACAGATGAACACATTTGTAGTAGGATCAGGTCCTCAGCAAGCATTTGTGGAGATAATAGTGAATCTGTGGGTACACCCAGGGTATAAGCTCCAATATACGGAGTTTAATAATGTGAAATATGTATAAATAAAAACACTGTCCACATCAGAATGACTTTCTTTCCTGGCCTCCACCATCAGTTTTCCCAGAAATGTCATCTTTCACTGACGTGCCAAGCAATGTCTCCCTCCCCCTCCCAATTTCAAAAAAGGAATATTATCAAGTAACTTGTTTACCTTTCCAAATTTATGATGCATGGTAAAACAGTGCTGCCTTCTGCCCCTTGTAGTCAAATTTCACAGAAATGGGTTGTCACATCTGATAAAATTCCTTTTGAGGAATGGCCTCTTTTCTATTGAAACACCCAAATTGCCAGTCCCAGTGGAGACCATAGCATCACCCTAGAGATGCAAGACCATTAGGGTAAATATCCAAACAGAAGGACACTCATCTTAATTCTCAGGCAGTGCTCTGACATCTTCTGAAACTTCCTAGTCCTGAGAGATTTAAAGTACTAACTAGATAAACTATAAAAGATGGCAAGGAATGATCTACAGTGACTTGTGCATCTTTCTCTAACCATAAATAACTTTATATTTCATTTCTGGCAGCATGACAAAGCAAGGAGGTAATGAGCCATTATGGAAAACCCATCTGTTGCTCATAAGGGGAAAGGCTTTGTGCTGGTAGATTTATAGAGGAAAATTTTCAGTGCAAGTCCTGTTATCGTTAATGAGAATTGCACATCTAATTGTCCATGCTGGAAGTGTACCCCATTATGCTTCTTCACTGTCTAGATGACTATTGTGTGCTTGAGCAACAAGAGAAAAATATTGTCAAAAGAAAACCCAGTGTTAAGTGACAGTGACATTCAGATGATGGGGGAAGGGAACATGAATCAGAACAGAGAAGGCTAGGAAAAGACTGGGAATGTACCAGTTTGTTTTACTATCAGCAATCTTTATTTCTGATAGTACAACAAAAACACTAAAAGATTATTTTTTACATTCAAGTAGAAAAACTATTTAATACCACAAAACAAAATAGGGCAGCATACTGCCCTTGGTCTACTCCAAAATCCATGTGGTTTTATTCTTCTTGCCAAGTTTTGTATATTAACCCTCAAATTCCCAGTTAGAATTCTAACCTCATATTATTTTACTAGATCACCCTTGAGTACTATTTTAGAGAGGGTGCTCCAGGCAGAAATATCCTGTCTACACCTACTCAACAGGGTTTTCAGGCTTTTCCAGAGCACTTGAGACTGTCTTTGGGTCTTGAACACCCTAGCAATGCCTTTAGCTTTCCTTTTGCTTGTGATTTATTTATCTCAAATATACACACTGGACCCTATCTACAATTTCTGTACAAGTGTGCCCAGACCCTGCATCTCACAGCAACTGGAATGGGGAAAGAGGCCAGAGGAGAAGGAACTTGGGCCAGAGGTTCCACCTAGACTTTTAGACTATAAGCCTTCTCCACTCTTCTTCTATGCCTGTATCTGCCTGAACTTGCTAGTGCCACAGAGCAAAACAGCAAGCGCTCAATCCAGAGACGTGGTCCTGCAGGCACCTGAATGAGCAACTTTCCCCATCTCCAAGACGCTCAGCCTTGCAGACACTGACCTACCCTGTGATTTCCTGCAACCACTTCTCTGGTATGAGATCTGGGGCTTCAAGGAACTATTTTTGGAGGCAGACAAGAAGCCTTATCTAATATTATGAGAGTTCACAACACCAGTAAACATCTGGAATACACAAACGAGTCTGAAGAAGTCCAACTGAATCTGCTGAATCAAACCAAAATTTCAGACTGTAAGTAATCAGGACATAAGCAAGAGTTTGGGAAAATGACTGTGTTTGATGTGAAGTACCCTTTGGGTCTTTAATTGCCATTAGTAGCAGGATTTTTTATATTAATTTCTTCACCAGGAACAGTTTAAGAAATAGTGGGGTCTCTAAAATATTATATAGTGATTCAGTGCTACTTGAGGTGGGTGACTGCAACATCATCTCTAAATATCTTCTATCCAAGTACTAATTCAGACTACTCCTTTGGGAACTGGTGATAATAATTTAGTTTGGTATGCTACAACCAGTGGTTTTTTGAAGGACTAGTGGCTCTTAACTGGATGAGGAGCTTATAGAATTACTAGAAGAGGACTCTGTGTTTTTGTAAGGATTCTCCAGTTAAAGGATCTTAGTTCATATTAGCTTGTGAAGACTAACATGAAACTTCAGAAGACCATATGTGTGAGCTTCAGCTTTGTGAGAAAGTTTTGAAAGAAATGCTATGAATGAATGAGAATGGAGAGTTATGTTAACTTTATGTCTCAGTCTGTATGTATGTATACATGCAAGAATGCACGAGTCCTTAATTTATAAAAGTTAGATTTTGTCTCAGAGATCTCTGGGATATGGTTTAAAATGAAGATAAGGGCTCACTGAAGGTCAGGACAACATAAAGAGAAAAAAACCAAAGCTTAGGCAATCAAAACCAATACAGTACAATTTAACAGAAACGACCTCACAACACTAAAATCAGGAAAGAAGGATGCCATGTCTCCAAAGCATGCATATAATGTGACTTTAAAGAAAAAATCCTCTGAGAAAAAAGGAATACAAGGCCCAGGCTGATATGTAATATGGTACATCTCCATTTCAGCAGATTTCAATTGGCACTAAAAGGAGATCTGGCACACACTTTACATAGCATCCTCCAGAGTTCCTGTGGACAGAGAGGGAATACACCTTTTCCTAAAGCCTAAAGCGTGCCTTTACTTTGTTGCTGTGCAGAAAAACAGGATGGAAAAAACTTATATTTAGCTAACAATCTACCTGCGGGGTAAGACCAGGACTGGAAAGGGCAATCCTTACACTTCAGCTGGTCAGGGTACAAAGCTCTGTGAAGCGTTCCTTTCCTTCCTGAGTCTGTATATCTGTACAATGTCTCCATGATGCCTCAGCCTACAAAAGGCAGCAGGAAGAAGCATTCTGCTGGGAAAATTCTGCATTTACAGATAGTACATTCACAGCACATCCATTTCTCTACTTATTTAGGCTTATGCCACATCTAAATTTATGTTCGGAACACCTATAAATTCTTTTGAATAAATGCTATTATAGAAACACAAAAGGGCAGATCACTTCATTTAAGAACTGTTTTAAGATTTCTTCTAGTATCATCCATAATGCCTGCAGCAGGATTTGCTGTTGCAGTTACACCAGCATAACTATATCAGAAAACCCCTTCAAATTAGACAAGACCTTCTTGCACCAGCAGAAGGCCTAGAATTGTTCTTCTCGGAAGACCTCGTCTCTTCCATTGCACAGCTCTCTGACGAGGTTCAATTGCTGTCTCCCTGGGGACCTGTGGTGTGTACAGTGGTTTTTTGATCTCTACAGGCCTTAAAAGCAGCATGATCAAATGGATGACTGAGGAGACTTGACAGGTACGCAGCTGTGTGCTGCAGCTCCACTGCCCCCTGACTTCCGAGCTCATCTGTCTCTCTTGTCTCACAGCACACAGACAGGAGGGAACAGGAGATTAAAGCCACATTACATGTTACTGAATTACACAGGAAAGAGAGTAGATATGAGCAGAGGGTAGAGATAAGGCTCCCAAGTAATAAGGTAGACAAAAAATTCTGTGAGGCCCCCTTTCTCTGATTGAAAGGAAGACTCCATTTCATTGGATCTGCTCAGGTATTCTTGTTCAGGTTTTAACAATTTTAGGTTCTTTAAGGGCAAACAGATTAGTTCCTTATTAAAAAACATAACAGCATTCCAGAAATGACATGGTTATCTGTTTACAAACGTTATAAACAACCATCTGAAGAACGCTGTAAGCTAAAGAGATTTCTCCTGGATTTAAACTGACTTATTCAATACTAGAGACAATTTAACCATATCAGCATACAGCTCAGTACAGGCAGGCTTACCCTACGGTGGAGCATCTGTGCAGGCCTATCATAACTGCCAAAAGTTCAAAGCCGGTATTCCTGCAACAACTTTGTGAAGACACTGAAGCTCTTTGGCTGGCTGAGGGAAGGCAGTAAAGAATTACACATACCTCACCAGGAAATTTATATGAAATTAATATTCAGGGTAGTTTAAAGCCTGTGTCTGTGGCACCAGAGTTCTGTCTGTTGTGTTTTGGCTTCCACTGCCGAAGTTTGTCCCTGCAGGATTTAACTTTGCCTTGGACTTCGGACACCTAGACCTTGTAATTGAATGTACAAAGTAGAGGATGGACAGAAAGATACAGATTTCCTGAGGAAACAGAGGTATTAATAAGATTACTTCTTTTATTTACATGGTTGAATGCAGCATATGTGTTCTGGGTTGCACAGCATGATTGTGCCTGCACAGACAGCTGGAAGACTGCACGTACAGCATTGCCACACACACCTAGCAAGCTGTAATGTTCATGGACTCTGCAGACTGGATCAATGCAACAAACAGGTGGGCATCCTTGAGGGTCACTTTAGAATAGGCAGACTGATGGTTCTAAAAACCTTCTGTGTATGTTCTGTCATGCTGTGAGAAGCAGATTAATAGTTTCTTCCATACCTTTGATGCCTAGTGGAAGTATACCCACAGCTGGCAGGCCAGTTCATAAAACCATGCTTCTTATATTTACAGCAACACTTTCATCAGGTTGTATTTGTCTCTTTTTAAAAACAAAACAAAAATCCCACAAACCTCATGTCTCCTTTTGAAAGTGCATATAGTGGAAAGGTCCCCCATTTTATTTTCATTTTGTAGATGGCATGGCTGTGATCGTTAGCAGACAGTCAGACTACTGAAAGTGTATAACACACACAGTGGCAGGAATGGTGTGCTCAAACTAACATTCCTGGTGAAAATCTGGGAAAATAATTGATTTATATAGTATCTTATCTCACTTTACCTGATGAAAATGAGGGGAAAAGGATATCTTTACATGCTAAATTTGAATTAGTTTTTTGATTTAAAATCCATCTAATGCAAACTGTAATAAAAAACCTCATAATGCAGCTTATTATAATTTGGTAGCATAAAGCTCAAAATCACCAGGCAAGAAACAGATCCATAGAAAATGCATAAAATACTTTGTACCTGACTGCACAACCCTGGTTACTGCAATGCACACTTCAGTAATGGTGGATACATCCCCCAGAATGCACTTGTTTTCTATTCTATTCATTGGTTTGACTAAGTATTCTGCAGGCCAGAACCAGCCAGCATACATTATACTGCTTAATATGTCATACAACTGTGTTTACTAGCTTGAAAGAAACTTCTTCATTAGACTTCTCTGCTTTTGATATCCTAAGATTTTAATTAAGCAGTGTCACAACAGGGTGCACTTTAACAGACCATAGACACATGCCTTTGGAGCATTGTGAAGCACTGGACCAGAGACCAATTACGTTCTACCACCCAAGCAGTACAACAGCAGCACATTAATGCACACCCTGGTGTGGCCTGTTTCAATTAAATTATATTTGTAAAACAACGAAAGGACAGGCAGTGTTGAATCACTGAGAAAAACAGATGTTTTTTTTAGGCTAGGATCCCACTGATTATTCAAACTTTTATAAATGTACACACTGAAATTCAGTAAACAAATTGCCCAGCTTACTTTGTTACACTGCATAGTAAGAAATGGGTCTATTAAAAACACAGAATGTTATTACCATCTGAACGTACAGAATGCAAGGAGGAAGCTGTGGTGTCAGCACTTCTGCTGTCTGCATTCCCCCAAAGGAGGCTCAGTTTCAAGAATTTGGCAGGCACAACACCGAGGAGAAATAGGCTCTACTCACCCTATGACAAGATTTATCTATGAGAGGAATGGATTGAGTTCATCCAATTACATAGCACAGTTAAATTCACTAGGAATTTAATAATTAAATTCTCTGCTTCCATAAAAATTACATGCATGGCTTCAGTGAAAGGCATACACATACTTGGCAAAATATATTTTAACTAAATATAATTAAAAATCCTATGTGCATTAGACAAGTCTTGTTTCCACACTGGCTTTAATTTCTCTTTTCTCTTCCCACTACCATATCATCTATTCATTTATGTCAGTATGAGACTGTTAAGCTTAATCCCTTCTGAGATGCTCAGATGGAATGTCTCACACTTTTAATGGGGTGTTTTCAGCTACTCTAACACAAGTCAAATATAGATAAATACAAAGCTTAAACTTGTGGCCAACTAGCAGAGTATAGTTGCATGTTACAGGAGGAGAACACAAAGCTGAATCTTTTTAACACTTCTCTCTAATTCAAGTGAGCAACAACATCAACAAAGGTCATAAGGATATGAGTTGCAGAAAACACAAAATAAAGTTGTAATAGTTCCTTCATGTGAGTCTCCCTCAATGTCCATAGAAATCAACTCAATAGGTTATGATCAAGCCCTTTATAACTACAGGAAAACTGTTGCCAAAATACAGGGCTGAATGAATCTGGCAGGAGCATTAAACGTGTGCTGAGTCATATCCTACCTTACTACCAACCTGCCTACCAGGATAGGCTGAGATGATGGACTGGATGATAGTCCATAAATATTTGACAACTAGAAGCAGCAGAAAAGAAGTAGTTAAGTAGAAAAATTAATGCCTAGGAATGAAGCTAAACAAAGTGATGTTCTGGCTCAATGTGAGAATGTTTTTAAGGAGAACAACTGTGGAGAAGTTCTGTATAGGAAGTTACGGTAGAATTCCTAGCCAGGGCATTGAAACTGGTCAAAACTCCAAGAAGTAGTGTTCTATAGGGGCAAGGTGGCATTCACAGGAGGATGAAGGGGATGGCACAAAGCTACATTTCCTTTTTCATTTTGCTAAGTTTCTAAATGACTCAGCCCAGACATATAACAAAGTGAAGTCATATACATCAGTTACCTTCTCTGAAGTTTCAAAGGTATAGCTCGATAAATCTGCAGTACAGCTAATTAGTTACACAGACGGCATCATGACCTCTAGAGATTTTAACTATTTTATCGAGTGTAGCAATTGAATTTGCCTCCATATTTCAGTATCTACCTGAGCCAAGTTTGAAATGAAAAATGAACACATGGCAAAATGATGAGGTATTTTCCCTCCTATTTTGTTTTCTTTCCTCAGTGTGGTGTAATAACTCCAAAATGAGATGCCATTTTATGTCAAAAACACTTCTTTCTTGCAGTTCTAATTCCAAAGAAACTGTGAAGTCTTGAAATCTTCAGTCACTATTTAAATATTAAGAGAACACAAGTTTTTCTTCTGCAGTTACCCATTGAGCTGAATGCTGTACATATTCTCAACTCTGTATTGATAAACTCCCAGTGCAAACAATATGTTGCCAGACTGATAGACATGGTTGAAATATTATCAATTAGATACTGACTTCTAATCAGATCCACCAACATCAAGTGAATTTCAAACATATTTGAGCTAGTGGCACTGTTTCTTAGGCTACCAATTCCCTTGGCCTCTTATCTGATTTTATGGAAATCTATTTTGGGATTGAAAGGCTCAGTCTCCTCCCGATTTCCTTCAAAGGAAAGATCAATCTTTCAATTCCAATCATAAAGTAGTCAGAAAAGATAGGTAAAGAAGCATCTAAACCTTTCACTAGAAGCAGTAATACACATTTCTTCTATTTTCTCATCTACCACATTAAACAAGATGTCTTGTAGGACTTTCAGGATCATTTACGAATCAAGTTCTATTCTTGATTTTCTTTTTGAGATGAAATGATCTTATCATCTCCAATTTCTCTTTAGATAATTATTCTATCAAATTATTAATCAAATAATGTATATATATATATACATAAAGTATAAAGGCAACATATAAATACAGAGAACACATTTATATAAGAGATACAAAGCCTGTATCAACAAAAATAGATATGTGTATCAAATATGTGTAATATTGAAGGTATTAAACATGACTACTAATTCAATTTCTTTTTAAGGAAGAAGCCAGGAGCAGCACATTCCAGATACAGCAGATATATTTTCTGGGGAAACACTATAATGCGTTCCATTCTAGGCTTTCCTAGAAGCTCTGTATACTGGTACCTACTAACAAAGCATTAGTGTGAGTTTGACTCAGACTAATATCTAGATAAAACAAGGTGTAGAGCATTAAAATTGGAACTCAGAATAGTATACAGTACTTTAATATTTATTTTGTATATTTTGTATTTTATTTATAATACATTGCTATTACAGATAAGATGTAAAACTGTACAATTCTTCTTCAATGTTAGTAATGACTTACTAACCCTTATCTACCTTCAAAGAATCTTTGAGTAAATGTTTTTCTCTCAAAATAGATTTCTATTCAGAATGAATAGAAATTAGCTTCTGGCTTGCAGTAAACATATCTAACTGAGCACTGCCTGTACAACTAGCTATGAAGATTCAGTTGAATATTTGAGGATAACTAGTTAATTCATAATGTTCTTCTGTTTGCTTTTTGCAAAGTTTCAGAGTTGAGATTAAGAGCTGTTACCATAGGAAAAGCAAGTAAAATATTCCCGCAAAGAGAATTAGTTGTGCATAAGTATTTACGTGCGTAATACAAAGAAAAGATACTAAAATTCACATTAAGTCATACTGCGTTTAAAACACTACAGTGATTTTACAGATGGGAAGACTGTTGGAGTGATTCCATTTGTAACATTTCCTAAAACTTTCAAAATCAGACAAGAGAAATAGAGCATTAATTAAATGGCCTTTTGCAATATGACCTAGGTTAATCCCTTGAATCTCTCCTAACAAAAGTCAATTGCTAACAGCCAAAATGAATAGGTGTTAATCTTTATTGCTAATAATCTTTTTTCAAGACAATTCAAGTGTCACGGTTTAGGGTCAGGGCAGCCCCTTAGACCTAAGCTAAAAGATAAAAGTTGAAGTAGCAAGATAAAAGTTGAAGTAGTTCTTTATGGTTCAAAGATACCATATAAATAACATCATATGGAGTGATATAATGGCCTTCCTGGCAGAAAGGGAGCACAAGGACTTTATTTGTATAAAGGTATTACTTTACCAACCCTATAGAAGAAAATTATTCTTCCATTAGGAATGTCTTCTCATCTGCAAATAATCAATTACTTGCTTTAAGTCAGCAGTTCACTGCTGCACTGCAGCCATGTAAAGTTGAAGACATTTTTCCAACAATAATGGGAAGTTTTTTAAGCTCAAATATTAACTATTGTTAAAAGTTTATTTAAGGTATAAGGAAAAATAAAGAGTTCCTCTATTATTTTCCACGTATTTTGTTGACAGCACTTTTATAGCTTATCAATGTTTTGTAGGTTTTGACTACCAGCTCATTATTTTATTTTGCCCTGTCACTTTACTGGTTTTTTGCACATCCTACTAAAAAGGCAGGGAGTGCTAGATTTCCGTGTGTGTTGTTAAACAGCAGCTCATGGGACTGATCACTAGTTGGATTGATTTATGTTTTAATTTTATGGATGATATCACACAATTATCTCCAGATGGAATAACCAGGATGAAGCATTGCCAAAGAACATTAGACACTAAAGAAATGAGCCAATGCAATCCATTCAGTACTGTAATTATTTCTGTTTTGGCTTCAGACATTTGTACAGAGGCACAAACTCATCCTGGCAGGGTCTTGTTCAGTATCTAAGTCAACAGAAAGACTTCCATAGATGATAGGAGGCACTGGCTCAACACTCTACAATGCTCCATTCCCTCCACAATTTCACTTACAGAAAGCTCAGAGATCTCTTCACTATATTTCCTTTCTTTTCACCTTCTTTCTTTTGGCCTCAACCCCTGCTGACACCCTCTCTTTTTTTATTTTTTCCTACCCAGCATTTTGCAGCTGATATTTGGACCCATCATTTGTGGTTTATTAAACACCAACAAAAGAATTCAAAGTAGTTCAGTCTGAGGAAACCAGAAAAATATCAATTCCTATAACATTTTATATAGTTCTGATTTGTATGCATTTATTGGATGAGTGAATGATAACAAGACTGACCACTTTAGCTTTCTCAGTACTGAATTCAACCAAATATTTCTTCCTAGATTAAATCCAATGAGTCAAAGAGACAGACAAATCTCTCTTTTCTTGGGAAAACAAACAGATGCTGTCTTGCTTAGAAGACTCTGCTTTACTAGGCATTCAACATTTCAAGGCATACAATTAGTTTTCTAGGAGTGGATTTTCAAAAGGACCATCCTCAGCTAAGAGCACAGATCCCATTCCAAACCCTCTAACTATGTTTAGGAACTTAAATAAAACAAACAAAGAAATAAGTATTAAATTTACATGTGGTCTTCAGGTTGTGACTATTTTGGCTGCAGAACCCAATCAAGCACCATGGAGAAACACAGAAGATGGTCATCTTAGGACATGTCTACATTGCTAGACACATTGCCATAAAGCTAATCAGTTAACTCAGGGGTTGGAAACGGTGTACTGGTGTGTTTATGGTGCTTTCTGGACATACGTGTTTCATCATGGAGCTAGAATTCTTCCTATAGGGCCATGTGGAAGTAAATGAAATATCTTCTACAAATAAATCTGGATATGAGTTTACAGCTTATGAGCTACTGCATGATAAATGCCCCTCAGGTATGATCTACAGTATAAAAGACAATCTGTGGTGGCTAATCCTTTAACACAACAGCAGTAAGCTATCTCAGAGGATAGAAGTATCCTTTAAAGCAGTTGTCGCAGATTAGCTAATGCCATGCAAATTCCCTGAGCTCACACCAAACAAGCAAGAGGAAATGCAGCTTCTTGATAACTTGCTCTATTCCCCCATACTACTTGTAGGGATTGAGAAATCATGCAAATAATTTGGCAGGATAAAACTCATTCAAAACCCTATTGTGTCCCATTGCAGTGCAAACACAGCATAAGAAAACAGAAAGCTGGGATCTGGATCACAGAGACACCATAGGCTAAATTGTGATACCTTTCTCACCAGAAACTTCTGCTGCATTTAAAAAGTTCTTGCTGAATAAGGTGCTTGCTCTAGCCACAATATGAGCAGACATGCTGACAAGACGAGTGAATTTATTAGACTGGCATTGAACCTGAGCTAATAAACCTTCTTGGAACCTCCTGCATTGTATAAAGATGTTCAGGTGGCACTTAATAGGCCTGTCTGGCTTTGAACTGCCTCTGTGCTGTCTCAGTCCTTGTGGGAAATAGGAATGCAGTACTGAAACCTTTCTGATGACACCACAAAATGAGCCTGAGTCTTTAGGACTATTAGCTTGTGTTCTGCAGACACAATGTAGCTAAACTACTCACAGACCCAAGCTGGCTGGGAAATCAGTACAGATGTGTCTTTCTGGTTTTGGGACTAACCTAGTAAGTCTGAGCAGTTCAGTGCTGGCTCGGTAAGGGGAAACCTCAAGTATCTCTGCTTCCATACATGGTATGACTAAACCTCAAACTGGCTAAAGCACCCACAGATACTGGGTGTTGTTTGCACGTAAGTTCAGAATCACACAGAAAATATGCAGTAGATCCAAGGGCTGTATCTATGCCTCCTGCATCTCAGTTCTGTGTCTACAAGAAAGAGAGTAGAAGACTGTTTCCCTTTACCAGAAAGGAGTACATTTTCAGTAGCATGTCAGTAGATAAAAGGTTGCTTCTGAACCCAGATTTGTTAGTGCATGATGAAATCATAATTAAGGCATCTATGACTGTGCCAATGTTGTGAAATAAAAAATCTAAAAGTAAACAACAAAAAAATTATAATTAGAAATAATAAAAAAAAAGAGAGACAGGGAACATTCCTTACACCTTATAAGTAGAGCACAGCCATCCTGCTTATAGGTAGTGCCCCTGTAGCAAACTGCTTACATACAAACTACATATAAATTCTTCCTAAGTCCCTTCTAGTGCCTCCATGGCCTTAAGACATAATTACCAGTTAGTGGTTTTATTTCAGAGACTTCAGACTGACCTATGCAATTACCAACTGTGTTGTAAGTTACCAAACATTATAGCATGAAGCTGAAGTTGTGTGTTGGATAAGCACGTTATGAGGGTGGTTAAAGGGGTAAAGTCTGCTAGGATTATGTTGACAGATCATATGGGAAAACACAACCAGATGCATGGCAGCCTTATCCACTGAGCTTTCTGGGGGCAGTCTCTTGAGTGTGCGCTCTCACAGAGTTGTACCCATGCAGTGCCTTGAATAACCAACGTGTGCAGCCCAGACAAAAGCTGGTGCAGGGAGGGCACTGACAATGACAATCCAGGATCCAGTGCTTGAGCATCATCTGGTCCCCTTTTGTTGGACAGTGTACATGCACCTTGATGTTCTCAAACTAACCAGTTTCAAAAAAAAGTATTTTATTTAGAAGCTATTTATATATTCTGGGAGTGATGGTAGACAGTGACAGTGGGAGTGAAGTACATACTGTCTACCCTACTCTGTTACTCTACTCTGTACATATTTCTTTGCCATGTAAATAAAATAGCCTTTAATTGAAAAGCTTGATAAAGTTGATATTATTTCCCATCCTAGGAGAGTGCTTAGAACTAAGAGAACTGTGCTAGAAAGGGACTATGAATAGTCCTTTCTCCCTGCCTTCCACTCCCACCCCCTCCCTTATTAAAAAAAAACCTAATTGATGGTGAGGAAAATAACCTGAGAGGAAAAAAAAAAACCACAATCAAAATATTCATGTTGGCTTTCTTGGAAAAAGGAAATATATCCACCATTGTATTGTGACAACAGATGTTATTATATTTGTTTGACATACACAATGGGTTTGTACAGTATAACTGAAAATGAGAGAAGTCACCTTTGCTTCCTCCTAATTATTATCAAAGATTGTGTAAAGAGTTTGAAAATTCCATTACTGGCTTGTGACTTTACTATTTGAAACAAAAATAAACTGTGTTAATAGAGATAACAAAAGCAAAACAAATGCAAAAGCAGTCTGCACGCATGGATAGCAGGAAAGAAATCAAAATGCAGCACCAATTTACAACATCCTGCCTGACCTCTCAGTGAAGGTCAATGTCATTCTCCTCTGCATTCATAGACTTCCATTTCAGAGGAACACAACTATAGAAGGAACACAACTATAGAAGGAATACATGGGTAGTCGAAATAAGATTACAATAAACTCAGCTATCTCCCTTTGATTCCCAGATGAAGCCAGAACTGGCAACATTGATACATTCTAAGAAATTTGCTATCTTGTGCTGCAGTTGATGGAGCATATTTCTTGATGAAATACTAAAACAAGTGGTAGAAATAGGTGTGGCAAAAAGGTAGGCTAGTCACGTCTGGTACTTGATGGGAGCAGAGGGTGCTGGGAATGCCTGGAACTGTTTCATCATCAATGGTTTGCTCCATTACCCACAGCAACGTGTCACTTTTCCTACACTATGGAGTTACACCATAAACAATAGCTAGTGGATTATGCTAGTTCATAGATAACACTACGAATCTTTTGCATCCTAACAACTCCTCTGGTGTTAATTTGGTTTTCAGTACCAACTGCTTAAGAAAGCATGACTAAATATAAATTCATTCTAGAAAAGCACTCTGAAGTGTTCCTGGAACTTGAATCTGCAACAGACCCAATAGTGCAGCCAAGTACCTACCATTAAAAGATTTACAGACTAACACAGTTGACTATTTGCAGCCTGAACCTCTCTAATCTATCACTCTCAAGCCCTTAAAATAAGGCATTTGCATCATAACACTGCTAAATCTGGGTCCCAGAAAACAAAATGTCATGAATTTGGGTGGAAACATCATGGTTTATCTCAATGACTAGTTACAAGCTCCTGAAGTTAGAAGTCCAGTGAAATATGCTTATGAAAGAAATATAATTAAAAAAACTCATTGAAGACAATCTTCTGAATCACAGGAAGTCATCATGAAAAAGTAGCAATGACTAGTTCTTGAGATTTTTATCATATAAAAAATACCCTTAAAAAGGTATAACTATTTAAAGGACTTAAACTTGTTCAGTTAAAATACGTCCTGTCACCCAAATTTTCTCCTATGCTACAGTAACTGCCTTGGGTTTGGGGTGGGGAGTGATGGTTAAAAACAATAGTTGTGATTCATTTTGATTTTGTCATAGTATTTTCATGAGCAATCTGTGAAATAAAGTACAGATTAAATTACCATACAGTGGGTGAAAAAGTGATTGTTTTCGCTTTCAAATTGGTTATTAAAGGGGTCTATTCTAGCTCTGATTCCACTCAATGCTTTCTTGATGTTCTGGATGAGGTATGAGACAATATGCTTATATATTTAGGAGCAATAATAACTGGGACTGCAAAGGGTAGGATTCATCATAGTATTGAAAACTGAATACAGTTGAAATAACACAAGTAAATAAAAAACAAATGTAAAGTACTACATGCTGGAAGGACAGATCAAATATAAGATGTGAGATAAAATACATAAGTTATTCTACAGCAAAAGAAAAGCTGGGGAAGTATAGTAGATAATAAATACCTTTTGAAGCCAGAATATGGCATCACTTCTTCTGGTTCACTGTATGTAGTGATGGTGAAATTTGTCAAATTGGAGAAGGGCAGAAAATATCAACAAGAATGGTATGAATGCTACAGAACTAACTGGTCACAGATGGATATGTTTGATATGGTTTGATTTAGCAGCAATTTAAGATTTATTAATAGAATTAGAAAAATCAAACGTTTATTTTAGCAGCAATTAATGATTAAAGAACTTAAAATTTAGTAAGTGATTTAGTAAAGTATGTTGTAATAAATCAGCAACTTAATTACAGATTCGAGAATAACAAGATTCATGCTAACTTACTGCAAGATACCTTAAATCAAAGTATGTACATATGTGTAAACATGAAAACATACAGCCACACAGACAGATATACTTGGATCCTGTGAAATATGTAGATGCCCACAGTCAGAAGAGTAAATGCATAAAATCAAACACCTAGATAGGCAGAGAGGTGGGTAGAAGTGGCTAGCCTATAGTTAAAATTTCCCCCTTTGAGTTTAGAGCAAACACTCACAATGCATCTGTATTTCTCAACAGGTAGAAGTTGAGACTTGAGGAGGTGGTCTCACCCAAGTCTTGTGATGACTTTACAGGCAGATTGGTCCTGAGAAGCATCCCAGCTCAGGGGAGATGGTGGTCACAGCCCACTACGATCCAGGAGATGTCAAAGGGTGCCACTTAAGATTGGTCTTTATAGGGTCTGAGATAACTGGCTTTTGTCAGGTACTTTTCCATTTTGTCCTAATTCAGGTGATCTAATATTCTGGTTTGCGCATGTCCAGAACTTGATAGATTTTAAGGCTCTAGTATGTTTACCCCTTGGGCCACAATCCAAGTACAGGTGTATGAGGCTGTCAGAGGGACAACTGATGATCTTTATTTAGTTTCCAGGCAATAAGAAAGGGATTAGGTGCCTTAATGATCTGGTATGCTGTCTTTCACTATCTGTATTTGACTTTCCAATGGATTGTTGTGTGGCCCAGGGAGGGAGAGTCATGTCCTGTACCAAGTGGCTCATGAGTGGGGGAGAATCAGGACACCACACTAAACAGTGAAGAAAGTGGATTGATTTGGTGAAGAAGTCTTTTCTGGAAGGAA
>WUAM01000272.1:685832-726333 GCA_024336885.1 Actenoides hombroni | reverse complement strand
GGAAGCATTTCTTTCCAGAAAGAGTTGTCAGGCATTGGAATGGCCTGCCCAGGGAGGTGGTGGAGTCACCATCCCTGAAAGTGTTTAAGAGCTGTTTAGATGTTGTGCTTAGGGACATGGTTTAGTGGGTTTTGATATGGCTAGGAATAAGGCTGGACTTGATCTTAAAGGTCTCTTTCAGCTGAAACTATTCTATGATTCTATGATTCTATGATAGGGTCAACTTCCACCCATGCCAATTTGGGGTAGGGCCTCACTCAAGAAGCTTCTGCTGACTGAACTGTGATGAAATGAATGTCTGCCAACCTTCCTAGCTGCAGCTGTTAAACTTCACGTATGTGCTCGGACATATGTTGAAACAATTACTCCTATTTCACCCTCAGTCAGGAGAGTGCCAGTACAAGTTATCTGTAGATATCCACACTTTTTCTTTCTATCCTGATGAAGATATGATGAATGATCTAACTCTAAGAAAAGATTCCTGCCCTCTGTGTACAAACTTTGTGCAGTGGCATATGAACTCATTATTCCTATTAACAGATACATCAGAAGCACTGATGATCAGAATTCCAGTTCAGAAGACTACTGGAGGCTGGCTGTGGTCTATTTGCTTTTATATTTAAGACTGATTTCTACATTTTTTCTTAAAATAATTCCATCAAATTTCAGCTAGCCACTCTCCACTCTTCATTGTTATTCTACCTTCTGAAGTACTGTAGGAAATAAGGAACTTTTCTGCTTTAAAATACCTACAGAATTTAGGTCAGAATAGCATTATACTACAAATGCTATTAAATAACAGAAGGCTTGCTTTCTCCACCTAGTGGCTAAAATACAAAGCTAATAGTCTGCACTATACAAGTGTCCTAAGGAAAAAAAAAAACAAAATAATAAATAAAATAAATAGATAAAAGATAAATCTCCTGATTTCCTAATACTTTGGGGGCTTCATCTTGGCTGAAAATCTGTCAAGGTTTCCCTCACCTGAATAAAAGAAATTTCACCTTTTCAGGAAAATCAAGGGACGTGGATTTTGTCCTCAATGAAAGCCGCTAGGCTAAGAGCTCTGTAGGCCCAAATTACCAGTTTCCTCGTGGAAGAGGCAGAGTGAAAACAAATCAGCTTGCTAGTATGTCAGAGATCTGCCCAGATGCATGATGAGAAATATGAGAGGAGGAAATGCAAAGGTAGTGGTTTTCTTACATTTGTGCTTTTAAGCTCACTATGGGTAAGTTTTCCTGACTATCATAAAGTAGAGTAGCCCCAAGCTCACAAGCAGGTTGGCAGGAAGAAGAGGTTGGAGGTAATGAAGTCATAGGAAGGCTGCCAGTATCAACTGCTGGGGACATTCTGCAGAAGACAAACTCTGGAGGTTAAAACACAGATAGAAGACACACACACACACTTGTGATTCCACAGCCTGTCATTTCCTCCGAGACACAAAATTGAAACAGTCAATCCTCTGATTACCTTAAGATAGGATCTCACCTAAATCTGGATACCTCAAGCTGGACCTCTGAATGCAGTGTAGTCTTCCAATGCTCTCTTTATCATCAAAGGAGATAAACAGATGGAGTTATCTGACTGTTCTCAGAGCCTGGATCAGGATAAGCTCCACTAGCTTCTGTAAGGTCCATTTCCCTAGAAGAGACCTAGGAAGATTAGTCCAGAATCAAATCATCTCTAACGGAGGGTGCTAAGTAGAATAGACAATTTGTACCCTAGCATACTAGGACTGTAATTTTCAAATGCTACATGCTTTACTTTTTAACCTAAAGAGCCACTAGCCTCTCAGCTTGAGTATGGTTCAGAGTGAATGTTTTATTTCCATGATCAAAGGTCCAGTCATCATATTTTTTACATTTCAGAAAAGGAGAAGACAGGGAGGGAGAGGAAAACTTTCTGTTCATATTTCCCCCTCCATCAGCTAATCAACTTATCTACTTGGCTCTAAGTTTCACAAAATTAAGACAGGTAAGCGTCTGACAAAATGCTGTGATAAATTTTTCCACTTTCTAATGGCCCAATCCAATGAATTCTAAGGTATGGTAGAAGTAGTCTGGCTGGGCTGCTACCCACCACTTATTGACACATGCAGGTTTGGTTGGAGATCACAAACACTTCATCCACTGTGTCATAAGGGGCATGGCTCTTGAAAAAAGGGTCACTATCATGTCTCTGGTAATAAGAAAGGATAGACAAAAATTACTTTGTTCTTAATACCCAATAAACCCAGTCCCATCCAAATGTGTATGTTTGCATCTATTGTAAAACCCCAGGGAATTCAATGTGCTTACATTTACAAAGAAAACAACCAGAGCAAAGTCTCAATTTCTCCAAGAAGAATGAACTTTGCAAAATAGTCACAATTATTAAAAGCATGGTTTTGGTTGTGGAGAATGTGTAAGTTTGGTTTGAGTTAAATGGAATTTATGTTTGCCCTTATAATTTAGTATTTGGTTTAGTGCTTTCCTGAATAGGGATGGTTTTAAACCTGTATTTAAATGTTTTACAGGTCTGGATCATCTGCACATTAATGAACCATAAAGAGGACCTAATAGGACCATTTTGATTTCAGGATTTTTGACATAATAGGGAAATTAAAAAACAAAATGTAAAAAAAAAACCCCAAACACAAAATCCCAACCAACCAAATAAAAACCCACCCCCATCCCCCTCCCACCCTGAACACAACATAATGGGAAAATGGGCATTAATTCTACAGTTTCTAAAGCTATTAGGGGTGGTGAGAAAAATGGGTGGGGTGTGGGTTTTGTAACATTTACACTGAGGATATCCAGTTTATATACCACTGTCTTCATCAATAGGCCACCTGCATCTTAATGTATGAAAACTTGAACTGTACCATACTTAGGAAAAGATTATATTATTTAAAATAAATCTGAAATAGATTGTTAATTAGTAATGTCCTTTCAGAGTTCCAATATCCAGTATCTCAATAGCAGAGGAAGGTGCTTCCTTAACAATGTATTGTAAGAAGAAATATTACTGACCTACTTCTACTCTTCTCTTCAAGCAGTGAAAAGTATTGAATGGATACTTTTGCACTGTTATGAAACACTGCAACATTTTAATGCAATTTAGGAAGCACCATCATCCAAGATAGCACCTATCTTAGAATTAATAGACTTTTCTATGGTCCTAATTAGTAATGCTAATTAGCAACACATATCAATATAGTAGTATATGACATAGTAGTACATATCAGTAATATGCCTTCTACACTCAGAAACAACATGGCTTAGAAAAGTGCTTTAACCTACCTCTGATATGTTCAAAAAAGCCCAGGACTTTTTCCTCTCCATCTTGTGCTTTCCATCTCTGAACAAGCTTAATGCTTAGAGCTATTGCATGATACTTCATTCACCAATTTTTGGGTGACTTCAGTATTTGTTTTTGATGTCAAATTCAAATTGATGTCAATGTCAAATTGAAGTGAGAACAACATACCCTCTGTGTTTCCATAATTCAGTACAACACCCTCTTCAGCCCAAACAGGTTAAGTTATTAACTCAGGTCTTTCCTGCAGGGCAATGCAGCTCCAAGCCATAGATCTCAGAACTGGAAAAAGATACCCAGTGGACTTAAGACAGCACAGCACACTACTATGCAAATCCCTCAGCTTGCTGATGTTTGACGCAGAGATAACAGGAATAATCTCACCGTCTTTGTGCAGTACCATACTCTGGTTAATCCACCTTTTCTTTTAACAAAGCTGATAAACAAATACTGCTGCAATTTAGTAAAGGAACATGGTATAGATAAACAGCTGTTGTATAGAAGTTACCAAACTATGTTACCTCAGAATCTTTGGTACAAAAAAGCCAAAAATTTCTCTTGACATAGCATGTTTAAAAGTTAACTTAAAAGTTCTCAAGCACTGCATTACTGACAATACCTTTCTACACCGTGAAGAAGACTACTGTAACCTGCTAAACATGATAAAATTGCTAGTCACACTGTCTTTCTCTCTAAAATCTAGCTTAGTATCTGCCTTTTCAGTGAAGGATAACACCAACCCAGTGATGTATAAGAGCTGACATTACTAGGTTAAATCTCCTTTTCTATGCTATCAAGACCCACAGTGGAAATCTTGAAGCAGCTCTTTTGTTAAATCCCTTCGTAGCAGTCTCCAATGTAAGTTCCCTCTGTCTGACCGAAGGGATAGAAACACAGATCAATAGCACAGGATGACTCTTTCAAGAGATTCATAGCATTGCAGGAAGAATTTGCAATTACATTTCAAGCAGGATCTAGAAATACCTATGCACTGTGTCTGCTTTGTGAATTGTCTTCATGGCATCATCTCAGCACAAAATGGATTCTCTGGATTATTGTGCAGGTCACGTGCTTTGTGCCAAGTCTACTTTATTGAATCTTGGGCCACTTCTGCCCTCACAAGAAGACACCCCAGATATAAGCAAGAGCATTCACATTTTCGTCTAAGAAATTAGCCAAATATTTGGAATCTAATACAGATTGACAGAAATCTCACATGCAGGCTGCAAGAACAGAGCTGTATGCATTTCCCATTCAGACTCAGGCTATTTTTAGGTTATATTGGCTCACTAGCCAAGCAAGATTTACTGTTATCCTAAAGGTGTGATGGAAGGGCAGTACAACTTGTCACTGAATCAGTAAAAGCAAATGTTAATGTTGCAAACATAAGAGGTTTTTGCCTTTATTTTTTGAAGATGTTATTAAATATTCTCTGAGTTACTTAAAGGAGAAGAGACATTTTTATTTCATTTTGCTTTTTTTTGCAAGGATTGCTTAATATCCTACTTAGATACACAAGTTATATGTGTGTATATGCTATAGCCAGCATTCAAAGGTGATTATGCATTCATATCTCACATTTCCACCAGGAAAGACAATATGTTGGTGGTATAAATGACAGTTATTTACACTGCTTACTTTTCAGACCTGGTAAAAGTTATTAACAGACAGTATGTACAAGAAGACTTTCTTTTCTGTGATATTCTTCAGTGTTTAGGGGACTGAAATAATGAAGCTGTCAGCAACATCTTTTTAAAAGGTAATTGCAGGTAAAAATACCAGCAGAAATGAGAAATAAGAAAAAAACCCCAGGTACAGTCAGTGAATTACTTGCCAGGGGGAGAGGAAAAGGGAGAGAAGGCTCACCACCACAGGGTCTGATCCTCACTGGCTCTGCTCCTTCCCAGGCTGTCCCAAGGTGTTGCACTCCGCTGAAGCAATTTCGCTTTGAAGTGATCAAGATTTTCAGAGGCTTATTTGCCATCACCGCACACCTTGTATTTCTTCTCCAGCACAATCTCACTGTACAATGTTTTACTTTAATTTTACTTTGTCTCCTTGAGCAGACAATTAAAACATAGGAGACAACTGAAACAGATTAAGCTTATACTCCACCACCTACTAGAAGGAAAAACAGAAGATGAGAGATCCACTTCAAAGCAGAGATGCTGCAAATAAGGAAGAGTTCGTAAGAGCAGGACCTTGAGACAGAAATAGTTTATCCAAACATATTTTTATCCCCAAAATATGTATTTCAACTTTCTAAACCTCCTGGAGATTCTGATTTAGACTGGTACTTAGGACTGAAGCCATACTTCAGTCTAGCTATGACCTTACAAGTCCATTTCCAATTGCCTTACTATATGTATGACTCAAAGTTAGAAGCATTCTAAGTACACTGTCTTAATGCAGTCCAGACAGATCATCTTCACCACATCACCTTTTTTTTTTTTTTTTTTTTTTTTTATGGCAACTGGGGTAGTTTGAACCAGTAACTTTTGACCTGTAGTGAGTATTTACCTTTCAACTCCCGAACTAAATGGTTCACATTTTAAACTTAAGGTACAGTATTGAAGCAGCTCTCAAGATCTGTTTTCATGGCCCCTGATAGACTCCAAGGTTACTTAAAATTCCATGAGTTCCCTCATCTTTTTCCTCCTCCAGGAGATACCAAATACCTAAAATTCAAGTGTGCACAGGTTGTGCCTAAGTGGTAGCCAAAGTATATTGTTGGTGTTCAACAGTCCTATTCACCATTGAATCGGTTGAGGGAGCAGAGAAGCATCTATTATACTCCTGTTCAACCCATGCACTCAGGAATGTCCAGGACATGCTTCTGTGTCTTACACAATAAACATAGTCTCAGTTACCTAAAATTCAAAGAATGTGCCAAATTCGTGACTGGTATTCCACACTGCTTCTCTGGTGTTAACTGGGCTGCTGAAACAAGGACAGTAGCTTGAATTTAAAATTTCAAACTTGAAGAGACCTGCCTCCTCCCTCAGCCTGAGAGCAGTGCTGCAGCAAGTTCCCTGATGCCTCACCTTCCTATCCTTCTCCTGCAGTAACAGTAGCAGCAAGCATGATGCCTCATGCTTTGCCTCAGACGTCCCCTCTCTCCTCAGCACTCCCATTTTTCACCATCATCTTGAAAAAAATCTCACTTTTCTACTAAGGCAAATACATTTAGGAATACACCATGCACTTGCAGGACTGGCTTCCTTACCCTTTGGTGTAAGCAAACATTTTTGGTTTGTAAAAAAAAACAAAACAAAAATTAAAACATCCCCTCCAAGCAAAAAACCACTTAAAACACCAAACAAAACAAACATCAAAACCCACATAACCACCACCAACTCCCCATAACCATGAGAAAAGTGATTGAAAATAAATAAACTAGGTGGGTTTTGTTTTGTTTTTGTGTTTAAATAAGGGGATATTTTTTTTTTTCTATTGTTTTCTGCCTGTTTGGATTTTTTTAATTTTTTTTTTAAGGGAAGCAAGGTGTTCCTGTTGTTTAACAGACCAACCTGTTGTTTAACTTTACCAAATTTGATAGTGGACAGAAGTCTCAAAGTAATGGTATACTTTCTTAATACAGTTTCTTTTCATTAAAGGGGCAGAAGGGAAGTTCAAACAGGAAGATGGACACCACTGATGAAGCACTGAAAGGCTAGTCAGCCTGGACAGGCTTCTCATTTAGCACATATCTACCAGGCAGCCAGTCAGACCACATGTAGCTCTGTCCCAGACATAGTATGATGGACTTCAAGATCTGAAGGGTCTGAGTAGAGATAGATTAGAGAGGTTTTACAAGAGGATAATGAGAACACAACTGGGGAAAGAGGAAGACATGTAAGTCTTGCAACAAGAGACTGATGGGGAGGTAGGGAAGTGAAGAGGATGCAAGAGCTAAATCCGTAGGAACTCAGGCTTCATTAACTCAGCTACAACTGATTTATTGTTCTGGGTATTCCAGCTCAGAATTACAAAAGACAGCTTCATTTATTCTTCCTGGTTTGTTCATTATTTCTATGGGAAAGACTCCAATAAAAGTAAGTACAACACCAACAAATTAAGCTTTTCACAATCGCACACACACAAAACTGACATTCCTCTTTCATCTTCTTCCGTACAGTACCCTCAGAAATGAATACAATGAAGAAGGGATGGGCAGAGATCTAATGCTTGTAGCTTCACATTGGTCTGTGAAAATGAGATGTCTATATATGCTTTCAAATTCTGATGCAACAGTCTTGTTATGGATGCATCCATTAAAAAAAAAAAAAAAAAAAAAGATAGCTGAAAATCAATCTTAGGGAGAGATGTGCTTGATACCGGTTAAGAGGATGAATTTATTAATAATTTCCTCTTCTTTAACATCTCTGAAGTTGGCAGGCAATTGCGAGCCATTTACTTGGTATAAAAATTGATTTTATATTAAAATGACAGTCCTATAAATACATTGCATCATCCTTGGGTTGCAAAAGCAGTCATATATCATAATTTCATCTCAGAATGCATACTGACCATGTTTTATCATGTGTTTTATTTCTAGGAATCATATCCTCTTGAATATGTTGACACTGCAACATAATACACATATATTTAATAAACACAGGAAATTATATATCCTCAGACATGGGTGCACAGCTTCCACTCACTCCAGAGATTACATGAGGGCAGGCCTGTACACCTGCTTCAGTATAAGTTAAAAAGAAACACTGGAAGTCTACAACAGGAAAGCAAATAGAAAACGATGCTGCTCTGTCTGAAACAGAAAGGGAAGGCTAGGCTACACTTTTACTCTACGTGTTTAGTTCTAACTTCATTCATTAAGAAAATCAAGGACAACCATGCAGAAAATTCTAAAGAATCAGCTCACAATTCAGAAGTTACTTTCATTTGATTTTAAGATTTTGGTTAGAAACTGTCTTGGCTTTTTTTCCAGGCTTCTGTAATGCACCAGGGAGTCATACATGGAGTTGAAATACATTGCTTTAATTTGATTTCATTTCCTAATTAGAGAAAATGCCATGAAAAAAAGACAAAATGACACCTTATTTTAGCCCCATAAATGGTTCCCTCAGGTACTGAAAAAAGTAAATACAAATCGAGTAATACTACATTTTACAGTTAGCTAGCTCACTACCTCCATTTTGATTTTACCTGAAATCAAATTACTCGCTGCATGTTCATGTTTTAACATGTTTGCCTGCCAAAGGAAGCTTTCCGGACATTAAGCCCTCCCCCAAAACTGCAATAAAAAAGACAAAAAAAAAAACCCAAACCAACCCGAACTAAATAGAAAAATCAAACAAAAAAACCCCAAAGAAAACCAAAAAGAAAAAAAAAAAAAAAAAGGAAGTAAAATCTTACAGCATTGGGTGTCAACGTTGAATTACATATCAAGGACAAGAGTTTTATTTCCATTGGTTTGTTTGCTTTGGTAATTGATGTCTCATGCTCTTGTGTTTTAAAAGCTGGCTTTAACAAAATGACAACTTAAAAGCCCTCCTTATTCACAGCTTGAGGTTGAAATGGAATCAAACTAGAGCTGGAATGGCTTTCCAAATTAGCATGAGAACCTACTGTTGAAGTAGACTATTACCCTGCGTGTGTTTGTGCGTACAGCCTTATTTCCTCATACCCACAACTGAGCTAGCTATCATTTACTCAGCTCACAAAGCACCCTCCTTCTTGTTCTTCTTCTCCAAGAATTTAGCTAAAACAAAAGAAAAATCAACATAAAGTCTTTTGTACTTGAAAGCACTTTGCCACTTCAAATGACGAAGCAGCATCACATCACATCACTTAAAAAATAACAGTGAAAGAGTCTTGAAGAGTTCAAGGAAAACACAATGTGCTACGTTTTCCAAGGGGCTGTGTACATACTCTGAATGTCTCATGTCTAGGGAGCACTTACACAGTGTGAGTAGGTTGCATGTGAAAGGCCGGGGCTGCAATCACACCAAGGAAACATACAGTGTAAATTGCATAGATCAGCTGGCTTGCAGGTCTGCAAAGGAAGTTCTTAATATATATGCAAAATCAAAGCTTCTTTTATTGAATACACCCAGTATCATGCATTTTAAGGAGACCAACAGATGCAACTGCTTTAGAAATGGGAAATCTAAGTCACAGAAAGGCATCAAAACATAGCAAGAAGTCCCTCAAAAAGTTAACAACAGAGACAGAACATGTCTTTCTTGTTCTAAGTTTCCTACCCTTGAACAGAAGAATCCCAAACTTTAATGGATATTAACAGAAAAGACCTAATTTTTGGACCGACTTGCTTACAGGTATTTGCATTCACAAAACAGCCTAAACATGCAAAGGTGGTGGGCAGTGATTTTCCCTATGCCACTCAATCACTTTCTCCATGATTTTAGCTCACACTGACATCCACACACTTCATCAGTAAATGATGTAAAGTAAAAGAGACACTCCAGAGCTCAGGAACAATCATAGGATCATAGAATGTCTTGGGTTGGAAGGGACCTGAAAGATCATCTAGTTCCAAACCCCCTGCCATGTGCAGGGACATCTCCCCTTGTACAGTCCCCTTGTACATGTCCCAGATTCATAATCAATACAATCTTACTCTCTAAAATACTTTCCTGGTGTGACTTAGTGGAGTGAGAAACATAGGTTGGCAAGGGGATATTAGACATTAATCTTAATGGCCAGGAAAACCTGGAATTTATATTTTAAAATAGGAGTACGGCATAATATGTTGTAATATCTTACTCAATATGTTGTGTTATTATATAAAATGGAAATTAATCAAAACAACTCTTTGGGGGAAAAGCTTCAGCTCTACTATACATTGAGGGCAGGGGGATGGAAGGCCGTGTTCCTGTTTGGTATTTTTTTCAGGTATTCTATCATGCAATCAAATCAATCTTCACCTAAGATAGTGCCAGTGCGATCTAGTACTGCTTTCAAGGGACCTATTTTCACAGCAGAGTGCTACCTGGCATGAATAAGCCCACCTGGTACATTTTATCTGTCTAAAAGAACATTCTTTGTTTTGGGTGCTCCATCAATATACTAACATTTTTAATACTCATAGCTCACTAGCCTTTGTTCCCTAACCTGTCTCTCTCTCATTTCTTCTCTTTGTTTCCTCATTCTGTTTTCCAGGCTCTTCCCCTTGCACCTCCCTCCTTTTGTTCTTTTCCATATATTGCAGACCTTGAATCACACCCCTGTTGCCAGACAGTTTGTCCTCTGCGGTGCTGAATTGGCACTTTGGAAGGCAGCGTGTTTCCTCTCAGGAAGCGACTGCTTATTTCACACACAGAGAGGAGCATCAATTCAGCACAGCAGGAGAAATTACAGAACACAGCCTGGAGGGGAGGTTGATGAGACAGAACACCATTCTGGAGCATTCTGGCTTCATTTAACCTCTTAATAAAAGTAGGTTAGAGCATCCTGATATTAAGGACCATGTTAAAAGGGGAAAAATAAAACAACAGAAAGAAAAGCATAGAGGGGGGCAGGAAGAGGAGGAGTCCTTATCTAGGAAACATGTCCTTGCAGATAATGCACACAGAAGTCCTTCCTGAGGTATAGTATATAAGATGGTATTATCATACTCTACTCAGCAATTTGCAAGTGTGCATTTTTTTGTCAGAGAGTAGAAGGCCAAAGCAGTTACACACCTTTAGCCTGCTTTAGGAGGCAGGGAGACTTAGAGGGAGAGAGTAGGAAAAACTTGTCACAAGTCATAGAGACAAATCTAGAAAATAATTTGTGCTGCATCCTTAAAAAACATCAAAAGTTGTGTGTTTGGGTTTTTTCCCCCTAAAATAAGAAGTATCTGAAGGTGCAAAATACTTTGCAAACATTATTGGTTATGCTTTCAAACGGATGCTGAGAAAAGTCTCTTACTCCTTTTTTTTCTACGTGGGGAAACTGAGTAACCTTACCAAAATTTAGTTTCAGACAGAGCTCTGGACTGGTCAGGCACAGGTGAAGGGATAGCAAAATTACTGCTAAACTGAAATGTAAAATTGCATATTAATAGCAAACAGAGAACCATGAGGAGGTTACTGCTTTGCCTTCATCACACTTATTAATGTAGACTGATAGTGAGAGAAAAAAAAGACAAGCAAACCAAGACAGTTTTTACATCTGAGTTATGATGGATAGCTGTGATCCGGTGAAGACATCTGAGTGGGGTTTCATAACAGATTATTTCTGTTTTAATCATGCACTATAAAGCAGCAACACGACTTATATACTTCACAGCCACTTCGGATTATTGAATGCTCACAGTAGGCTAAAAGTGCACTTACAGCTCATCACATTAAGTAAAAATGTACAAATTAAGTACCATCAAGCCCACAAGCTAATGCATTTACAGGGAGTGAAGAAGGAGAAACAGAAGAAAATTAAAGGATGAGGCTTTAAAAGGTACTTTACAGCATGCTTTTAAGAAATGACATTCATGACTAAAGAAAACAACTAACAAGAATCTCATTCCATCCCTTGTACCAAGCTAAGACCTATTTCCATACCTCTCCCTTGTCAACTATCTATCTATCCTGGGTTTTGATTATTGTAGTATTTCCAAGTCTCCCACACATGCTGCAGCTTATATAGCAAGCCTTTCATGTGAGGCAGGCTCAACAACTGCAGCATGGATACCAAGCTCAGGATGTCACACCCAGACCCTGTTTTGCACAGTACCATGTGAAGCAGAGACACTGCTATGTTATGAGCCAAAATTACAGCCTTCTTCATGCAGAGCAGCTTTCCCACCACACAAAAAGACTTGTTGAGGTTTAATGATCCAGAGAATTAGATTTCTTTTCTCTCTCTGTAGATTGCGATGGAGGGTACCTAAATGGAGACTCTTGGCTTGCTTTTTGGCATTATGAGTTCGCCAGTAACTCAGTCACTATTCCTTTCCTTTGCTGCTGGTTCCCAGACACCTATCAAAAATCAGAAATGCATTTTTTTTCCTAGTGGCTCCCATGTAAATTTTCAATACACTCAGGATTGCATAGGGTCCTAGCTAAGACTGGGGGCTAAGACAAGATCAAGATGTCTTCAGCAAGAGAAGGATGCAGCAAGTGCCTGCCCATTCCAGAAAGGGTTGGAAATTCAGTGCTTTAAAGACATAGGGTGAAAAGATAGCAGTTTCGCCATTGTGACATGTAATCAGGAGGGAGGGAATGAACATCTGGAAAAAGACAGATGAAGAAAAAAGGCACCAAACACTATTTCTTTTTCTTCCATATATACTACCTAAGACTGTAAAATTTCTGTTGGGTCTTTTATTATTGTGGTAGAGTACAGAAATTGCCACAAAGTAGTAATAACAGCAAATACTAAGATAGCTCATTAAGGCACAGAAGGAAAAATGTTAGGAATCATGAAAACATCAGAAATTAAAATATCTTGGAAATGAATCACAGATCAAAGAAGACTTTAGAGATCTGATAAACTGTTCACAAAGGATAGTCATATAACTTTAATCCTCACTTTTTAATCATGAACCAGCACCTTTCCAGCAAGGACTTTAGAGTAACAACTAAAAATGGTTGACCTCAAAAACATTAATATTATTTCACATATCTATGAAGGCAAGACCTCACACATTAAGCAGTCAGCTCAGAAATCCAACTGAAAACTCTTCAGATCCAGGGAAGGCTTTGTTTCTAAATCATACTGAAACAACTGAGAATTAGTTAAGGGAAAAAAAATATGAGAACACCAAGTAACAATAAAATTTATCAAGTGTGTTTTTAATAGATAAACCACAATATAATGAATATATGAGTGATATGTGCCAATTTCTTTTAAAATTATTTCTCTGTGTGCATTATTTATTTCTTCCCATCTTTCAGATCTCTGTACTATTCTTACAGAGAAGGCATTTGATGACACTATTGAAGAGTAAAATTAAGAAAAGAGAAGGAAACCAGTTAGGATAGAAAAAGCGTTCCCTTTCTGTTTCCTACTAAAACATTGGGTAGGCAGTCCGTATTGCACTGTGAAACAGTTGATTGAAAAGATTTCAAATTTGGATTCCAAGGAATAATCCTTCAATGACTGAAATGAATTTAAGAAGGATCACATAGCAGGCATTGAAACTTAGAAGAAATTGGCTACTTTAAATTGTGCTAGAAAATAAAATTTCATAATATATATTGTCTCTTTATTTTAAATAGTACAGAGTGCTGCTGCGATGAATGTGTCAAATATAGAAGCACTATTTCTAGCATGGTCTCAGTGCAAGGTGTGGTTAGTCTTTCTTCTGTTTCTGTGGTAGGATAAGAGACAAGTAAAGTTCGTGAGGCTTGTAGGTATCTAGCACTCATATATTTGCACCAACAAATATGTGCTTATGCCTCTGTTCATATACACATACTTTTATACAAATATATACACACACACATATAGAGAGTGGCTATGGATTACAGTCTGTGGTGCCATCTGGTGGAAAGAAGTCAGCAGCTGCTCTACTGGTATGTTAAAAAATGTAAGTGCAGGTATCCTTAACAGAGGCAGGCATGAATAAAACCTCAAAAGAAGGAAGGTCTGATCTATATGATTTATAGAATCTGCAGTGTTCATCAAAAAATAGTCAGTTCCAGGCTGTCTCAAAACCCAAAGCTTCTTACCTTGACTGTCCCAGACTGTCAAGCTCCTTGATATGGATCAGCAGTCATTAATGAGCTTTTAACATGGCAAAAAGCTTAAATGGGTTATGAAAAAACATAAAGGCTCTTTGACATTTCTAACTGTCTCTATCCCAGATTATGTCTGAGGTAGATGGGTTGGAGTCTTGCAGATTTACTGTAACAGCAAACATCTTCAATGCCTGCATCTCATAGTAAAGTTTTTTACAGTGAGCAAACACTTGCATGAATACAAGCTCAATTATTTTTTTTCTGATGCCTCATCAACTTCATCTGGCATTACTTGTCTCCGTTTCTTTTAGTAGATGCAGTTCTTGGGATAGAAATGGGCTTCTAGACAATAATAAGCAATCATTTATGTTAAAGATTACTTGGGTGTTAAGTTTGCAATATAGGCAGAGGAAGGCAGTCTGCATTTTTTAATTTGATGTATTTGTGCTGACTTTCTCAAAATTCCCTCTATTTTTGAAGGGAAAAAAAAAGTGTAAGTGGACGTAGTTACTTTCGAAGAGAAAACTTTGATCTTCAAGGACAGCACATTGGAACAAAGGCCTGAGGTAGTCTGCCCAATAAGAGTAAAGTCTAATTCTTCACTAGGTAATGCAAAATTTGGTCATGTGGGAATATTCATTTATACAGTTATTATATACATCTGACTGTGTAATAATAGTTACACTGAGGACTAAGGATCAGGCATAAAAGTGTTAAGGCTTCCATGGCAGAAACAAAACCAGCAAACTCAGTCTTGTAGAGAAACAGAAACAAAGTTGAAATGTTCATCGATAAGAGTGGCAACATTATTTCTTGTTCATATTCTTTTAAAGGTAGCTTGACCTATTTTAGCTTCCTTATTTTCAGATTAATATGTTGAAATAAGTCAGTTGAATAATGATCAGGGATGTTTAAAAAAAGGCTGGAAAGTCTATCAAATCTATGTGTCTCAGGAAGAAAAGACTCTGGAAAGCAGAGTATATGTACATAGATGAACAAGCACAAATGGATGTCCATATACCCACTGATAATTAGCTCCTACAGCTGAGGCAAATATTCCACCTATTCTTCTTCCTTCCTTTTCTTTCCCTTTGTGCATTCAGTGATTGTCTATCACTTCCCCACTTCCTTCTCAGGCTCTCACAAGGCTTCATCCACCTCCCTAAGAGCCATCAAACCCTTTCAATAAACCAGATGGAAAGGCAGTGGGTGAGAAAGGTGATATGACTAAATAATAATCCCATCCCTGCTGAGATAACATCCTAATCCAATGGCAGTTTTTCTTCATAAAGAGAGAGAAAAATCTTGGATAAGCTTTTAGGACTCGAGCTGTGGTGAAACCATATTTAGAGACAGCAATTTAAACATATTGCTTACCCTTCAAAACTCAGCATTGTTGAATTGTGTTCCCAAAGTTCACTCAAAAAAAAAAAAAAAAAAAAAAAGTTAAAATATATGACTTCTGTTTCTGTCATTGCGTTATTTCTGCAAGTCTTGCTATTTGGTCTTGTGTTCCTATGTTTCTCATTGCTTATAGTATGATGTCTGAATCACAGGCTGCTTCTTGTATCCTGTGAACTCAGCAGAATAATTCTTATTGACTTTACTGGGTATAGAATTAGATTTACTGTCCATTGCTCTAATCTGTTAGATTACTTTCCTCCTTCTATTTCTTTCTTCTATGTAAATAAACAATGAATAAAGGGAAGCTGTGCTTCTTGACTAACGTAGTTGATGGAAGAATGAAAGCTAAACCAAAGCAATGGCTATTTTGGGGAACAATTTTCGTACCATTTTAATAAAATTTTTATCCATAGTTTTAACTGACTAGGAATTATTCAAAAACCAAACTTCCATTTACTACAGAAACTAAACCCTTTTCCAAAAACTATAGTTGACCCTTTCTGCCTTCCTGTAACTGAGATTCTTCCCCATCCCACTCCTACCACCCATCAAATCCACAGGGAAAAAAATTTATTTGAAAATTATCTTTTTTTTTTTAACTCACTGCTCATTGTTTTTCTAATGAAGCTCCTAGTTTTCTGTGTAAGCCCAGAAATAACTACCGAGATTGGGAGTGAGCTGTGTATCATTTGTAAGACAGTTCTGCAAGTTTAGTGCTGAATGCTGGCAGACCCTGTGATGTGCTTTGTTACTATGATTAATGACTCTTATTATTGATGCAGAACCATAAATTTATACAGGATCTGTCAAGAATAAATAAGAGAGCAATGTGTTCTGCTATGAAGTTACAGCAGGAAAATAGCAAACATGTATAAAAAGCGAGTCTTAACAGATAAACACATTAAAAAATTGCGAACGTACTTGTGTTCTTTTTGCAGTTCTTGGGAATGTTGTCTTTTTTTTTTATGATGGAAGGGGGACTGGGCTCTTAGTGGATGTGAGAAAACCAGAACATAAAATAGAACTGGAATTTAACAAGGGACGTGATTCATATACTCATAAAGCCTTGAAAAAGTCATTTGAAGACAAGTTGTTTATGAACACTCACCTGAACTGATGTCTGACTGAAGAAGATGACAGTAAATGAGAGAGTGTCACAATTTTGGAGAGCAGGGAAAGGGGTTGCTTTTTAGCCTCAGTGGGGTTTTTTTGCAAGTTTGTAAAGGAGCATTATTACCTGTGGTTGCAGTGTGCTCTTTTCTCTGGAGTGCTGCTGCACATCCTTACTCAACTATAAACTCTGCACATAGGTAGTGGCACAAACTTGGAGTATGGAAAGTGGAAGCTGGTAACATTTCTTAATCTGGGAAGTATTTAGACAATCAACACCAAGAATAAACAGCTCTGGATTTGGTAGTATCCACCTTGCAAGTTTAGATATTCACCTCTGCCTAGGGCAGAACCACTGTGATTTCACTTGCAGTCTCAAGAACAGTCAGGGAGATATAGCAGAAAAATCCTCCAAGGATTTGGTGATTCCATATTAAAAAATATGCTTATCCTATCTGTCAACCTGACTCCACTTTCAGTGTTTTTCCATTGTAAAAGTGTAGGAATCCAATCTGATTTTGTGTCTAATGGAATGTAACTCTGAAGTGATTATAGTTTTGCAAACTCTTCTTTATGCACCCCAGGATACCACTGGTATTCCTTGTCCACAAGGGCACATTGCTGTCCCATGGATAACTTATTGTCCCTCCAGGTAAGTTCAGTGATGTACCAATGAAAGTCAGGCTAATAAAAGTGAGCATAGCCAAGGTTTATACATACAAAGTTTTAAAGGAAGGAAGTGGTTTGATCACAGCATCTTTCTCCCTAAGTGGATTTTTTTACGGGAATGTTGTAACATTGGTAAACAAACTTTGCTGACCATGTTGGTGTTTCTCTGAAAAGACACACTCTGGGGTGGCTTAAGTGGAGAGCTGTGTGTCTCCTTGTCTGCTTCCCATCAACATCACTGCCTTGCATGCAGCAGTGTGCTGTTGCAGCCTGCCTGTCTGGATGTGCCAGGCAGCACGCTCCCTGCCAGGCAGGCTTGCTATTTGCCTGGCAAAATCATCTTCTGTCTGCAGCCTCAGGATCACTTCTGCTAGCCATTAATTATCACTGTGGCTTTTGCTCTGCTAAGTTAAATGGAGATTTTGCATAGCATACAGTCTTCTCCTGAAGATCAGACTGACTGAGGCAGACAATGGCCACAGCAAGTTTATGAATAATCAGGCAGACAATTAAGTTTGTATTTTGGTTTATTTGCCACTTTCAGTAACTTCTGCTGCAGTTCTACCTGCTCCTGAACCTTTGCCTCCATTTGCTGATCATTATCGGCGCATTGAGACCTTGGTCTTCATTTGTAATCTCTGCTCACCCAAAATAATACAAATAAAATGTTTTGAAGACTGGCAAGTATGGAATTATCCTCAGTTTATTCACCATCAGCTGTTGTTTAGATTTTTTTTCTTCTCCTTTGCCTCAAATCTCAGAGGGTGGAAATCAGAGCATGTGTCCTTCTCCACATGGAAGTCATGGACTTCCATTTCAGATGCAGAACATCAATAAACACAACTGTCTCCCCCTGGAAGAAACACACATCACATGTTACAAAGGCCCATTTCTTCCTGTTACTTTAATTCTGTAGTATAGCTAGGGACTTCGTGTTCAATACAATCGTATCATTTACCGATTAAGTTGGTTTTTTTTTGACATTGATGGTGAGACCAAGAGGGTGAGAGGAGAAAGCATTCTTACATCTTCTGTGGAATAAGACGTAAACCTCCCTTAGCCTGATTCTGTGTGCACATAGACAGCCAACTGACAGCCAACAAACCTACGAAACACTAACACCACAGTTGTTAGTGATAACTTCAGTAATAGAATTTGAAACGGAATGATGTTGGAAATGGAGCAATCTTGGAAGTGATGAAGCTGACACTGATGTCAGAGCATCAGCTGTAAATCACCTTGACACCACCTGTGTTGGTGGGACAAAGTGTCCCACTTTCTGCTGCTCTTCTCTGGTTCCTCTTCTACCCCCGAGATTGCCAGGAAGGCTGTAAGCTTCTCTTACCATCATCATGGCCAGCAGCAATGGATAATTCAGCATAGGTGCAGTTGAAAAAGATCCTCTCATCCACTTCTTCCTTACATTTCTTCATCTTCTGAAGATTTCTTTGGGCTTTCCTGATTAGACTGAAGGGAGGGAGAAGCTTTCCCATGGATATTTCATTGCGCAGAAAGAATGGAAAGTGTGCAGGCAATCCCACAAAATGTGTTTAGTGTTGAAGGAGATGGTCACGTTCCTGGTAGGTAAAAGGGAGCACTCAGTGGTTTCCAAGCTGTGAACAAAACTTTCTGGCTGGAGAGGAGAGTTACTGGTCACTTACAGCCCACCTTCACCTTCATCACAGAAATGGCCCTTGTGGGAAGAAAAGCACATGGCGACACGACAGCCACTGACTGAAGCAGCCAGGGGGAAGTGTGCCAAACAGCTTTCTCATTCCCTCAGAGATGTGGCCGAGGAGGCAATTTACTTCCCAGCTCCCTTTCAAGATGAAGTATGGCTTGCACTAGCACTGGTTAGGCTGTACTTATTCCATAAATAAAGATTTTCTGTCTTCCACGTGGCAACTTTTGCCCTGAAGTCACTCTTTAAAATAAGCCTCAGAAACAGAGGCAGAGGTGCACAGCTGAGAGCCTGGACAGCAGACAGCTGTTAGTAACAAGCAGTCTTGGTGTGACAAGAACTTTCTCCTGTGTTTCACCTCCTAACATGTGGGTAGTTTTGCTGCTGACAGGGCAACAGAGCCACCCTGTCTCTCCAGTTCTTTCCTTCCAGTTGGTGAAGATGCAGAGGAGGCAGACGTTGCTGCACAGGCTTTCCGTTCCCTCCGTGCTCAGCCCAAGAGCCACAACCCTGGAAAGCCTCTGCAGAAAGGTGCCACAAGAACACAGAGACACCCAACTGTTTTCTTTCTTTATTTTTTTATTGAAAGCTTCATCAAAGAAAACAGAAGTTTAAACCTAACATCCACTGATCTACAGAAAGCCCCAGGAGTGGGAAAATGGCAGCTATTTAGGATTGTGGTACAAATGGAAAACATCAAAAAAAAAAAAAAAAATTAAAAAAAAAATAATCATAGCAGTACAGATCTTTCAAAGACATTCTGAGACATCAGGACACAGATGCCCATATAAATAAGATTCATAATTTAATGTATCACAGAGGTTCTGTATTCTACATTTTGGTTACAGTGAGGTCTGTAAGGGCTGTAAAGAACCTCTGTCCCATTTGTGTGATGCATGTTTTCTTGATAGGAAGTTCACCTTCTTTCAAAGCTGCTTAGATTTTTCTTACAGACAGAATCTGTTAATTCTCCTTTAAAAAGGAACACTATTAAAAATTCCTATATGAATTTTGTATGCTTCCTAATTTTACATAAAATTGTTTTGCCTCCAAAAGATAGTAGAATTTTATTCCACTCTGGAATACAGTTTATTTAATAATGCTTTAGTTACATAAACATCATGTTCGCTTTAGGCTGTATTTTTGGGCTTTAAAAAAGATAACTGACTGTAAATTTCACCAAATTCATAAAATTATTATCCAAGAGAAAGACACTTAAAGGCAGAAAATTGATGTTGGGCAGATACTCTCTTAAGGACAACAGATCCAGATCTTTGAAGGTGCTTACACCTTGAAGGCTTTGGCCCCACAAGGAAAAAATGATTTGTGAACCTATCAAAGGCTGATATTTTTTCACTTCATTACACATTTTTATTAAGGTGGAAGAACTCAGCTGTCACTGTTGGGGAATTAACAACTGAACTGAACAACTGAAATAAGAATGTTTCTCATCATGGAAAGCTAAACCAACACTGGGATTGTTTTACAGCTTTTCTCTCATAATTTTCTGTTTAAATTTAAGAAAGAGCATGTTGATAAAGGGGAGAAGAAAGGGTGTCTTCTGCCTGCTTTGAGGCACAAAGGTGAATAAATCTCAGGTACATACAGTGCTCTAGCCTATTTGGAAGACAGGAGCAATACAGAAAAAGTTGGTGCTCTTTTTGAGGGGAAAATAACTCTCCTTACACTGCATATTAGCTTCTTGCTGAGATTCTAGAAATATGTTCTACTGAGGAAGAAGTCTGCTGCTCACTCAGCCCTCCTTCTGAGAAAGTGTGTGTGCATGACTGTGTGTATGTGTATTAGAAATGAATCTTTGTTACTAGAGTCAACTGTCATTAAACAGTAAAGACTAATACACCAAGTGTCAGCATGTTTGTTGTTTTCTGTTTTGCATTTCCATCACACCGTGACTGTTTTCTTAGTTCACGTGGGCTACTGACAAAGACCAGGAAAATTCCTTACCCTAGGACACTTCTTTTATATCTGGACCAATTTCATGTTAAATAAAGTTTTGAAAGGAAATGTTGACCATGTATGTATCAAACATTACTATCTTCAGCTACCACATTTGGTCTCATCACTAAAAATGGATTGATTCTTTACTTTAAGCACATTATCACTCTTTAGCATGACTCTTGCTATAGGTGGAGTTCAGCAAGCCTGCCTAAACCTGTTTTGTTCATGTCAACCTCAGCATTAAAATGAAGTGGCATGAGGAGCACCATCAAGCTTAAAATAATGAAATATGGCAATTTGTTAAACACTTACTATCAGTCTCATCCTTCAGTACCATGAACAATGTAATATAGATCCAAATACTATGACATATTAAAAATAAACTTTATTACAATGCAGGTTTCCTCAAATTTGCTGAGTTTTGGTACACATACATACATAAAAAATACCTTTCATTTGATTTTTACTTGAGTAAAAATCCATTTGAATGCTTCAGCCCATTGCCCATTGAAAGTTTAAGCCCTCACATTTCTAATCACCAGCCTTTATCTTCCATAGTTGGGCATGCATCCAGAGCAGAAGATGATACAATGTGATGCAATTAGTCTCAAATATGCCTCATTCTGCATTATGGTGGATTTCTTGACCGACACGACCAAGACAGTCTCTTGGTAAACAGAACTATACAAGTAAGCACAAGCTAAAGGTATTTCAAGAGTCTGTTTCACTGGAAGGCAATAAGAGGACATTCACAATTTGAGGCCTGACTGTCACAGGTGAAAAGTGCTTATAAAACCAGCAGTAGAGCCAGATAGGAAGAAGAGTCCCTCAATAATCTCACTGGGAACAGTGAGTCTTTTCACTGCCCCGATCTACACTTGGGCCAGCATCTGCAAATGTAATAATCTCTTCAGTTCCACTGTATCATTTGTTTTGTTTTTTGATTGTTGTTTTTTTTTATTTTCTCAATGTTAAGTGGCAAGCCCAGGTATTCAGAATTCCCTAGCCATAATTCATATTTTTTTCTGACATCCCTTCTGTATTCATCTTTTAAGGTAAAAACAAAAATACCAAACCTGAACATCCAGATTTGACTATTTACAAGAATTCAGGTGTGATGGAAAGTACATACGCAGTTCAGCTTATGGATTTGATGTTACTTCTAGACGTCTGGGCCAGGCACCATTGCCTTAGACTTCTAGAGTTGTTTCTACAACCTTTCAGGAACACTCCTGATATTTAAAGCTAAATTGGTAAGACAGACATAGATATTGACTTTACAAATTCAGGTCTCCAAAAAAGAAAAAAACCCCAGGAAAATAGAAACTCAAACAGATAATAATTATAAACCAGCAAAAAAATCTTATTAGCCAGAACATAAAGAAAACGAGTTTCAGATTTCAGAGGCCACCAAGTATTCATGTCCTATGGCAACACCAATGAGGCAAGTGTGTTGCTCTTCCACCGTTCTATCTCATCTTTCAAGCTTACAAAGTTATCACTTTCTGAGCATTTTGTATGTTCCAAATAAGTTTTTTTCTTACCTTATGATCTATGACTTTATACTTAAGGCTCACATTGTTTAGAATTCATAGACTTTCAAATACCAGTTCACTGTTGTTTTGGGGATCAGCAAGATGATCAAGTGTATTAAAGGGATCCATTTTCTTTCCTCTTCTTCTTCCTTTACTTCTTTGCTTTTTTTCTTTTGATTTCAAACATTATTGAACATTATAGAATGAAAAAAATAGGGAACAATTCTAATACAGAATGCACTTGAAACACTTTAAAGTGACAGCCATACTGTTGCCTGTCTAGCTTAATAAAAAACACTGAGATTGTTTGTTTGCTGAAAAAAATAAGAAAAATGTTTCTGAATGTATAAATAAAGCAGCAGAGTTCTGAATAGAAACAAGAAGGTACCTCAGCATATTCATCAGCCACATGGTAGCTACCTTGTAGCCTCATTGTTGATAGTAAATGAGACTTTTTGTGTGTGTGTCACATTAGAACTAACACAGAAACAAATGTGTTTATTTCATATTTAACTGACTTGTGCCTGGGGTTATCTTTATCTCTATTAGTACAAAGATTCTGAGAGAGACAGAAAGAGAGTACATGTAAAAAGGAAGAAAATAAGGCTAGATAGATTTTTTTCCCCCATATGCCCTCCAAAGAAAGAGGGAACCTTTATCCAAGGACAAAATTCAAGTGCCATTCTCAGAAAGCAACAAGTAATGAGACAGCATGTGAAACAGTGATAATCTTTTTTTTTTTTTTTTCCTGAATTGAAAACATGTTGTGGATGTTGTTGTTCTTGTACTTTGGCATAATCTGTTTTTCAGAAGTGTTGAGTACCAACAGCTACTCTGGAGAAAGCAGAAGTTCTAACACTTCCGAAAATCAGGCCCTTTTCCTATGGTAAAGAACCACATGAACTCCCATTTCTCTCTTTTCTATGTTGCATATCTAGCAGCCATTTGCTTGGGAAACCCCCTCCCCCCCACCATGTTAAAAAATACGATCTTGTTTTTTCGATTTAAAAAAATAATTGTGTTTTTTTTGCCCACAGGTTAGGGAAACACAGATATCTTTTTAGAATTGGGCAGCTGAATCAGATTGACCCAATATATATGTTTTAATTTCATTATTTTTCATGGATACCCTGTCTCTAATACACCACAATAAATGTGATGAAGCTTTCCCTCTCTTCTGGATGGAGGAAAGTTTAAAAATGTTTGGTTTAATTTTTACATATAGATATATGTGTATGCATGTATATATTTAAATGCTGCTTCTCTTCTGCCTTCTTAAGGAAAAAAAATCATCTTTTGACTTGCTTCTCACCTTTTTCATCTGTTTGTATGGAAAAAATAAGGGCCATAATCAAGATTTCCCTATGGAAAATAACTGTCATTCCTAAAACAGGTTTCAGTGGATTCAATTTAGTTAGTGTCCTTTTCTGCCTAATCATGTTAGTTAGTGATTGTCAGCCCACATATTAAGACAACAGAAATCAGAGCAGAGAAGAATAATTTTTAACTTCCTGCCTTCATGACAATACTAAGTCATTTTCAGCATTTCTGTTTGTATGGGAGAGCTAAAATGAGAGCAAAGATCAAATTTGCTCTCTTGCATCTATCTGGCAATTCAAATGCATCACTGAAAAACAAACACAGAATTAAGGTGGCTATGCATGCTGGACGATGACAAAGACTGAGGTGAAGAAATGAATCTGTGGTATGTTGAAATTCAGAAGGAAGACTGTTGTTTCAATAGAAATACCAAAGATCAGGCAATTTACCAGGAAAACTCATCAAAGTTAAAGCCCACCTGGACAGATTAGTTGGCAACTCACTCCCCTTTGCTTTGGGATGTTCTCCAAAGCATGCCATCAAGCTTTTAATAACAACTATTCTGAAATTTCCACTATAAACATATGTAGTATGTGAAACACCAGTGGAAGATAGTTTAAACGAACACGAAAGTAAGAACTGGTCCGGCCATGTAGGTCAAATAAAGATAAAAAAAGAAAAAAACCCTCTATCTTCTGGACTGCGTTAGGGTGTCACTTCATCTTTGGTATAAAATAGGCCATCCATAGGCTGCATTTGTTCACAACTAGGAAAGACTACAGAAATTGTCAACAATTTCTTCTATCTATTGCTTTTTTTGCACTTTTTTGACCATAAGCTCCTATCTACTTAAGTTTTTTTTTTAATGCTCTTAAGCTAGGTTTTTGCAATGTGACAAGCAAAGCAGACTAAAAACTTCTTAAAGCTCATAAAAAAGACTGCAGATAAAAAGCACTAATGCTTTTGCTAGCGTTCACGCTTTGTAAATAAAAAAATCTGCATTCTGCAAGAAAAAAACCCTGCATTCTCTATAATGCAGCAAGTTTTTTTCTCAATTCAATAACTTTACTGTAAAATGCTTTAGCCTTCTAGAATTTTTTTCTGTCAACACTTAAGACAAAGTTCATAAAAGTCCCAGCATTTTTCCAATCCTTTCAGTTGCCACAGTTCCTTTATCATCAACTTTTCTTCAAAAGAAGAAAATCATTTTCTTTTAAACTGTACAGTTTAGTTTCTGTTCACCCCAAAAATTCAGTCTATTATACTTCTGCACCAGCACCAGTGTGAGCAGTTTCAATTCATTCTCGGGTTTTCTAACAAGACGTTGACAGCTTGCCTTGAGAGCCTTTGACGTCCTTAAAATTAAGGCAATTAAGATTCAAGATAAACCTTACCTAAACATTTCTTTAAAAAAAACAAATCAAAACAAAAAACACACACAAAAAAAAAATCAAAAAAACACTCTAGATTTAAAACAAGAAGAAAAAGAAAATGACAGATAAAGAGTAGCTTAATTTTTGAGGAAGACAATTGTTTTTCATCGCAACTTGCTCCCTCTTGACATCATCAGTTTTTCTGTTTAAAAAAAAATCTAGCTACACCTCCAGGTAAATTCTGAATTCAAATGTTTGTCCAGATGAAATATCAACCCAGCATTTTTCCTCTGGGTTTTTCCTTTAGGTAAAAAAAAAAAAAATAGCAAAAATAAAATTGTCAAACTACATGACGGAACCATTTGCACAGCACATAAAAACACTGTTTTGTTTTCGTTGGGAAAGGTAGAAAAAAAAAAGCATTCATTTGACGCCTGTGCAAACTGGAAGCCAACTTCTTGTTCAGTGAAGTTTCTCCATTCAAGGCAAAGATTTCAGACCGACATTCTTCAGTCCTGTTTATTGTCTGTAAAAACAATTGATATAAAGTGGTCATTAAGTCAAAACAACTTTGAAATAGGCTCCTCTCCTTTTTTTCCACCCAATTCTCTTTAAAAGTTATCCAAGCTAAACTAACTTTGCAGCTGTTCAAATACGATACCACCACTAAGCTGAAAATAGTCAGGCAGAAATCGGGAACTCCTGCTTCGGGGACATTAACACATCCTAAGCAGATGAATTTACTCTTGTTAATGCTATGCTTAATGGGCAGTCTAACTGCGTTGAAATGAGATGAATACGCGGCTTAACACTGTGTAAATATTTCAAGAGTAATACAATAAGAGAATGATTTTTTTCATAATAAGTAGCACCATTTGGATGCTACTAATAAAATGAAGGATAAAATGACAATAAAAGGATATATCCAATTTGCTAAAAAGAACACATATTCTGATGGCTAGAACAGTCAGATTGTAGAGCAGCCTCCTTAATGAGCTGGCTATGGCTAACTTAGTAGAAACATTCAGGATAATATTAATTAGAAAAATACAATTTCTGATCATATAGTGTCAAATCTTCCTAAATTTAGCATAGACAAAAAGACTAAACTATCAACCTTTTTTTTTTAGAAGATAACTCTCATTTTGTCTTTTTGAGGATTTATGTCATTTAAAGATACGTCACATCAAACTTATCAAGACTATATGAGATCTTTGGGGAGATGTAAAAACTACATATAAGTAAGGGTTACCTGCTGCTTTGCCTACACTCCTCAAAAACTGCATGGAAAATATCCTTTTCCAACAAAAGTTCAACACAGGAAAATCCAGTAGTTTTCCTTTTGCAAGCATTAACACCTCTGCCTTGCTTAGTTTTAAACTAATTTTAATATTAGGATTTAAATTGTGAAGAATGTTGATGATACAACATCTGTCAAGGAACTATTGATCTGGGATGGTAGACATGAAACTAACTTCAAGTTTAATTATTAGATTTACCAAAGGATTTTTTCATTGCGTGAAGCCTGAAAACTAGTATTTTGAATGTAATAACAGATTTACGTGGAAAACGAGAATTAATTATTTTCTTAGGGTTTTCTACAAATGATTTCCAGTAGGAGTACTCAAGTTGGACGCTCACCTCCTGAGGTTTTACAGCCCCCTCTGGGTCACCTCCTGAGGTTTTACAGCCCCTCCTATAATCTAAGCTGGCACCGAGTTTGCCCATAAAAGGCTCCAGATAAATTTAATTCCTTCTACATTTAAAATGAGAGTATGTCATCCAGCAGAGTTTTGCTTAAAGGTAAGAGAGTACACTTTCAAAGGAAGGATCTTCATTTATCTTCACCATTAATCATAAATTTCACACTTTTTTTTCATGCCGAAAATTAAAGGTTTAAAAGGAAAAAAGGGTGTCTGGATCTAAAATACTTAAGGTGATTTCCTCATAAAGCAAAGTCATCTGCTCAGAAACCAAAGGTTGTTTCTTCTATATGGCTACACAATAGGTAGCCAGGTTTTTAACATGAAGTTATAATTTCTGAGTATCTATGGGTGGGATCCTCAAGTGCAACAGTCAGCATATTTGGGTTTTTTTGATCATGGTCAGTTTATATGACACTGGGACTACTTGGAACAGATGGTGTATGCCTGTTGCAAAGGGGCAAAAAGACTGGCACTAGAGTTAGCAGGGCTCACTGAAACAGCTTTAAACTAGATTTGAAAGAGGAAAGGGACAAAGCCAGGCTCAAGGGAGATAAGCCTGAGGGCAGCACACTGATGTTTGAAGGACGGTCTGCTAGTGAGGTCCTTCAGTCTACTGTCTCAGTGGAGGAAGAAGATGGAGATCCATGCAGCAGCAAAGATGCAAGGGTTAATGCATTGAAAGCCACAGAAATCCCTGATGATGGTCATGTAGGGGTTAGAATTTCTTCCCCCAAAAAAGGTGGTATAATCAGTAATCAATCTGAAGTGCATCTACACCAGTGCAAGCAGCATGGGCAACAAATGGGCAGCTGGAAGCCATTGTGCAGCAAGAAAACTATGACATAGTTGCCATTATGGAAACATGTTTGGAAGATTCACACAACTGGAGTGCTGTCCTGGATGGCTATAAACTCTCCAGAATGGATAGGCCGGGAAGGAGAGGTGGTGGTGTAGCCCTGTATGTTAAGGAGCATCTTGACTGTCTAGAGATTAATGATGGTGACAATAGGGATGTTTACTGGTAATAATCAGGGGGAAGACCAACAAGGCTGATATGATGGTAAGAGTCTGTTATAGACTGTTCAACAAGGATAAAGAGGTAGATGAAATATTCTACAAGCAGCTGGGAAAAGTCTCATGATTGCTAGACCTCATTCTCATGGGGGGGCTTCAACTTTCCAGGTATCTGCTGGAAATACAATACAGCAGAGAGAAAACAGTCCAAGAAGTTCCTGGAGTGTTTGGAAGATAACTTCCTCGCACAGCTGATCAGTGAGCCAACTAGGAAAGGCACCTTGCTAGACCTGGTGTTTGTAAACAGAGAAGGACTTGGGGATTGATGTGATGGCTGGGGGCCTTCTTGGGCACAGCAATCATGAAATGATTGAGTTCTCAATTCTCAGAGAAGTAATAAGAGGTGTCAGCAGAACTGCTACCTTAGATTTCCAGAGGAGAGACTTTGACCTATTTAGGAAAACTCCCTTGGGAGGCAGTCCTGAAGGACGAAGGAGTCCAGGAAGGATGGACATTCTTCAAGAAGGAAATACTGAGGGTGCAGGAGCAGTCTGTCCCTATGTGAAAAAAGATGGGCTGGCGGGGGAGAAGATCAGCCTGGTTGAATAGAGAGCTTATGCTGGAGCTCAGGAAAATAAACCAGAGAGTTTATGACCTTTGGAAGAAGGGACAGGCAACTCTCATAAACAAAAAGGATGTCGTGAAGTTATGGAGAAAATTAGAAGGGCCAAAGTCCAGCAAGAACTTAAATTAGCCACTGCTATAAAAGAATAGAAAATATTTCTACATTATATGTTACCTTAACACAAAAATACATTAACAGCAGAAGGAAGGCTAAGGAGAATCTCCATCCCTTATTGGATGCAGGGGGAAACCGTGACAAAGGATAAGGAACAGGCTGAAATACTGAATGCCTTCTTCACCTCAGTCTTCAATAGTAAGGCCAGTTCTTCTCCACGTGTCCAGCCCACTGAGCTGGAAGACAGGGACAGAGAGCAGAATAAAGACCCCACATTCCAAGGGGAAGTAGTGTGTGACCTGCTCCTCCACTTAAATGCACACAAGCCTACAAGGCCAGATGGGATCCACTCAAGGGTACTGAGACAGCTGGCAGAAGTGCTCACCAAATCACTTTATCAGCAGTTCTGGCTAATCAGGGAGGTCCCAGTGGACTGGAGATTAGCAAATGTGAAATCCATCAACAAGAAAGGCCAGAAGGAAAATCCAGGGAACTACAGGCCTGTCAGTCTGACCTCAGTGCCAGAGAAGGTTATGGAGCAGATCATCTTGAGTGTCATCATGACACACATACAGAAGAACCAAGGTTGTAGCCAGTTTGAGGTCAGTCTCTTCTTCCAAGAAACAAGTGACAGGACAAGAGGAAATGGCCTCAAGATGTGCCAGGGGAGGTTTAGATTGGATATTAGGAAAAACTCCTTCACTGGAAGGGGTTGTTCAGCACTGGAACAGGCTTCCCAAGGCAGTGGTGGAGTCACCATCCCTGGAGGTATTTAGAAAATGTGTAGATGAGGTGCTTATAAACATGGCTTAGTGGTGGGCTTGGCAGTGTTAGGCTAATGGTTGGACTTGATGATCTTAAGGGTCTTTTCCAACCAAAACGATTCTATAATTCTATGAAATAAAGGAATGTGTATGCTGCTAAAAAAGTGAACTTTTAGGTCTAGTGGTTTATTTTTACTTACAAAGAGAGTACAGAGTCCTTATACAACCCAGTTCATTCTGAGTACACTGCCTCTCCTTCGTTGCCTGCAATTTTACGATTGTTGCAAAGAAAATAAATATAATGAAATACACTGTTACCACTTTTCTTCTGACTGATTAGCTCCTATGAAATTATTTTATAGTGTCTGCCTTTTCCTTGGCCTGTATTTGACAAAATCATTGTCTGGCCATGTTAATTACTTCCTCTCATCTCTCTTTGAAAACAGCTGTTGTACATTGGGCATGATGTTTGCTATTAATAAATATGCCCTTTAAAGGATAGATTAATAAAATTATACTTTAATTAAAAAATAACTTCACTTGGTTTGATATTAAAGGTTAATGAAATAATCCAGCAGAAGTTGTTTTTTTTAAGATAGAGATTGTGTACATTTTGGTTTGTTTCTACAGCTTCACACACTTTGCATTTCTGCCCACAACTGGCAGATATAAATGGAGGGCACACTTCAGAAAAAAAACCAAACTGGAATCATCATCATAAAAAAATCTGTACTGGATCTGCCTGTGTGATTACAAAAGAAAGAAATTCCTCTGAATATAAACGCCAGTGCCATTAGAAGTGTATCCATCATTGCAACACGGCTGTAGCTGACAAGGAAAGATGAGGGATCTCATTCTCAGAGAAGGTGGGAACTCACCACACTGGCAAGAAACACTGCATGCATTTCAATCAAGAATTGCAATGTAGTTTCCTCCTGTGTGGGAAAAATGCCAGAATCTGCTGCTCACAGCTACCTTATGAGGGCTTCTGAACCTAAGCCCTTCTGCTTTGAGACTTAAGTGAAAGGGAACTAGAACACAGGAATGGTCAGATCCAAATCCCTACAGAACAGTCACCAAAACAAGTCTACAGGACAGTACAGTCACATTTATTTCTCTCTTTGCCCATTACATTCTGTAAGTATTTTGCCATGATGTATTTACAGGTGCTAGAGAGACTGATGGCTAGAAGGGATGCAACGTGCATAGACTGTATCTCTAATTGGTTGCATTAACAAAAAAATTATGATCAATTGCTTTTGTAATTTGTATATAGAGACAAATATTTTCATGACATATGAAATAGTCAGTTTTTTGTTTTTTTTTTATGGTGGTCAAAAGGGACAATGTGTGATCTGGAACCATTTGTTACTCATATGTTGGAGAAATAAATGCATCTTCCACTTCCAGAGGTCAAAAATGAAGTAAAGCAACTGACAGATTGGTATAATTCTAATCTTTCCTATACCGGTTCACATTTTATACCTCTCTATGTACTATGTCATGACGCATTGAATGACATATCAAACATATTTCTTGACTGGATAATTGTCTGCTTCCTTCCCCAAGATAAAAAATGTGTAATTTACTTTTGTCAGTGGTGCTTCTGTTCAATGTACATGTATTTATAGAGGATTGGGTTTGGGCTCCTTCCTTTAATCTGTCCGGCATCAATCAGTCCCAGTGAGTACTTTGTCACTAAGTAACCTTTCCTTTGTGAGGACTAGTTTTATTATGGCAAGGAGAAGGAGTGTTTGAGTATTATTCTGATGAAGTGACTCTTTAGGAGTTCTAGATCTAGCTGACAATGTGTAAATTTTGAATTTTCCAAGGTATTCCATAGGAAGCAAATAAAAGGAGCAGAGGACAGGAGGAAGACTTCTCCTCATCCATTTCTTATCCCTTCTTATTCCAGATCCTGCCCACTCGGTGTCTGCATGGCACCAGTTTTGCACAATCACAAATACCATTGCAGGGCAATTTATACTGCTTCATTAGCTACACTTTATGTGTGTACCATGCCAGTATTTTCACCACTGCAAAATTCAAGCCCTCTTTTTAAACTTCTGATGCCAGATGCTGCTTTAGACCAGCATGATGACTGTTAAAACAATTCCTGAGATCCATTAAAGCAATTCTTGAGATCCTTCTGAGGTGAGAAAAGCAGCAGACAGCTAGAGAGCATATGACTGCAGGCAGGAATTCAAGGACATTTTGCCAAGGTGAAGCCATCAGCCAAAACCTTTGGCTAATTACACTGTTATATATCCAGAATTCATCTGAACTTAACGAGCTATTCAGAGTTTATATTGCTGAGATGGGGAGCAGATTTTGGCCTGCTATAATCAAGAAACAAAAACTTCTGTTTACAAAGCATATGTCTACTTACTTAGACTGTTGGTAAGAATATGCAGGCGCATGTTCGCTGGATGTTTCCACTGTCATCTGTTGCTGTTGACCACTGGCTTCCTGTGATGAAGATGCTACTGTCTGCGGAGAAGTATCAGCAACAACACCCTAGGGAATCAAATAAGAACATCAAAAACACTGATGTTACTCACTGAAATGAATTATGTAAAAGAGCTTAGCACCAGCTCACCATTTCTGTATTTCTCTAGGGGTCGAGAGAGTTTGAGATAGTAGAACCACATAATAATGCAACAAACTCCGTCAGTTCTAGAGAGCTAATCCAGCAACAAGAAGTTTCCTTAGCATACCAGCCCCTGTAGTACTGTGCTCTCACAGGCTGCAATGGAAAATACCTCCACCTTTAAGGGCCATTCCCTGCCCATTCAAAGCCAGAGGCAAAACTTCTGACTTCAGTAGAGTCTGGATTTCACCTCTTGTCTTTTTTTACAAGGTATGTATGGCTCTTCTGATTTTCACTTACCTACCCCAGCTTCACACTGAGTTCACATTTGTTTTGTTTGATTTGTGATGCAGTAAGGGCAGAATCTAGGCTCATCGCTCTCTGGTTTACTACTCATCCAACAGAATTTTAGCTGCCTTAGAAAATACTGTACTCCTCTACACACACCTTTTATACATGTTCCCTTCAAAACCAAATTTACTTCACATTGAAGACTTTTATCTATTAAGTCAAAGCTCCAATGAACTTTTGTTATATGTTTGCAAAAAAATGCTAATTAACACACAAAAGATATGTATGAACATTATGCACTATTTCTTGCCCTATTTAGACAGTCTGAATAATACTATTTTAAAGTAGTTTTGTATGCTTTCAAAGTAAGCTATATTTTCATTCCTTTGTTCTCCTGCTTGGTGTGTTGGTCTGCATAACACTACCAAGTCTCTTCAGGGAACATACTTTATTACTGTATTGCACACAACAGAGCCAGAAGAGGGAGCACAAAGCACTTGCTTTGTTTTTTGAGTCCTGTGTAAACAACAGGTAGTTTATTTTAAATTATCTGTTAAAAATATCAGCTGCATTTTTCAGAAATTCTTCATATCTATTGATTAACAGACTGTCAGTATTATCTTTTTCTGCCTACATCCTTGTCTTTATCCTCCTGCTTTTGTCCATCTCATTTTGAGACTGTAAGCTCTCTGGGGCAGAGACTGTATTTTTTGGTCTCTGCTTGTGGAGCATCCATCAAAGTAGGGTCCTGGTTCATGATGCTACATGAATACAGATAAACATTGACAAAAATCTTCATCACTGCATCAGAGGAAGACAGGCTATATATTCAGATAATATTTTGATTATTATATCAGATAATTATGACATCATGTTACTTTAGCAGGCTTGAATATATCAGTGGGTGATGGAGAGTAGGGCTCAGGAAGAATTAATTTCTCATTTGCACTGCTCAGCACAGTATGCAGACAGTACTGCTGTATGAGCTACTCCATCCCATCATCTTCTTTTAATTCAGATTTGTATTTGCCCAGTTTAATACCTAAGAATGGCAATTGAAAAGAGGCACCCATGGCCCATTTGTAAACCAACAAGGTTTAGGGCAAAATTATCTTGAGGCAAAAAAGGCTAAAACATGACCAGATCAGTATGACAAAACAGTAGCAGCCTCTTCTGGGAGACCTCACTTGGAAATCTCAGTAACTGCAAAGAACTGGGAAAAACCAGGATGAATCCACTTGACTGTTGGTGGTGCCATGCCAACAGTACCACTAACTCAGCACCCTCAAAGCACAGAGTAGCAATAGCACAATCTCCAAAGTCCACACAGCCAAAGATGCAAGTACAGAGACCCTGGCACTCCTCAAATTACCCCAGAGTAGGGGAGAAGTTATTAATAAAAGAAAGTAGCACCAAAGAGAAGCACACAGGGAAGAGGATGCCAATGCTCCCTCCTCTTGCTGTGCTCAACAACCTTTATGAAGCTTCACAGAAGTGGAGGCCAAGCTGGCGCTCTCCTGGCAGCTTGTGGTCTACAGGGTTGAGTAAATACTTACTCATTAGACTGTCATCAGCATGACTCAGCCCCAAGGAGGGAGGGAGCGCATCCTTCCTCAAGGATGAAAAGCACTCAGTCAGTGCAGCATCCTCCATGTCTGTATATACAAGAGGAAGGTTGCCATTGCTCAATCACTTTTTCTGGTGGCTAAATGTTTCAGCAATTACCTATACTTGCTAAGGACTGCATCAAACCCTCTTGAATTCTTCTCTTCTTGGAATCTCTTTTGGGTTTGTGGTCTGCCTGCTGGGTTTGTTTTCCTGTCTCTTTCCATCTCCCTCCCAAGTACATGCGGAAAAAGCAGTCATAATCACTGATGTTTTTATTCCTTGTCCTGCTATATAACAAAACAAATGGAAAACAAGAGCCCTTACAAATAATTTAAAAAAATACAAAAAAAGGAAGGGGTGGGGGAAAATAAAAAGAAGGAAAAAAGAAAGAAAGAAAAAAAGAAAAGAAAAAGAAATGCACAGTCTTAAATTTAAAATCTGGAAACTTTCAGCCACCATTCCATAAGTAATTTTAGTCCCCTTCCAAACAAGAGGTGCAAGGAAGCATAATAGGTAAGAGTTCTGCTACCCCTTCACTCTACTTTCACGGATGGAGATAAACTTACTTCAATAGGGACAGCTGTTGGAGGCACAGGAGTGTACTGGGGAATGTAGGTCCCTTGCATAGGTGCAGCAGCAGTCATGTACTAGAACAAACCAAAGGCAAATGAACATTAGAAAACCACAGTCAAGATACATAAAACCGTATTAGAAGCATGACACTGTTTCAATTTCCTGTTAAGAGTTTTTTGGTTAGTGCATAGACTAAATTATTTTAATTAAGGACTTAGGCAATGGTAGGAATTACCTAGCTATTAAAAATCATAATCTTGAAGTTCAAAGTCAGGCCATATCTGAATATAAGCAATAGCAAACATCTTGCTGATTCAGATTGTTCACATGGCTTCTCAAACGGAGAGACTCCTTATTTGTACTTACAAATAACACCAGTAGAGACATAGTAGCAGCATGTATACAGTGGTTACAGATACAAACCCAGTCTAAATCTTTTGGAGTCTTATTGATCTTATCTAATGACACATACAAAAAGTGAAGCATGAAATTTGACAGGTTTATTCCAGACTATATTTAAGCCTATAAATAACAGCAGTTGAGTTTACAGGGATACAAAGCTGCAGGGAGGTGCAATCCAAGGCAGAAAAAATAAAGGAAGAGGAAGGTATATCTGGGATTTTCTCTTTGTGTGTACAGACTCTCTAATTAAATTCTTACGGCATATTCTTAATATCCTGGGATCTTTTCTATGTATTTTGAAACTTCTGCAAATTATTATAACAGCAACACTTTGTATTAGCTTCTCTAAAATACTGTCTTTCCCAAGCACTACAAGACAATCTTTTTTAAAATTCCTGAGTGCACGTGCATTTTACCATTGGTATGGCACTAATCTTTTTATATACAGCACTTTTAAAAAATGCTCTTGAACTGAATGCAACAGATAGTGTTCAAATCTTCAAATAAAGTATCAATATTAAGTCATCAGATCTGTATGTGCTTTTCTTTCTACAGTCCAGTCCTAACTGCATTTCTTCACTGACAAGAATCTTAGAATGCGTTCAATCCCACAACAGACTGTATGACACTTCCACTACATGTTATCTTCAAAGACACACCGAAGATCTGAATCAGGCCAGAATGTATTTGATGAATTTTAAAATGAGTTAAATATAGCTTTGCTTTCAGACAGAGCTAGGAAGTGCTTGCAAGATTTTATTCTGCTGTTTATAGTAAAATTTAAATTTAAAGCACTCTCTCACCTCAATTCTAAACTAACTGGATGGTTTGTTATGCTTGTCACAAACATGCATTATGAAATTCCATAGTGGGGCACAAACTCTGCAGCAGTGCTGGAGAAAGGCTTTAGGAAATGAGAATGGTATATTTGAGAATCCCACAACTAAATTCTGAAGTCTTCATTCAAGTAGAAGGAAAAAAATATACTTTAATAAAATTGTTTTCTATTAAAATGAAAACCAGTGAGGAACATAGGTGATATAGGACGTATACTTGCAATATGAGTACCATATTCTGTTGAAAACCATTACAATATATTCATTAAAATTCACAATGTTTTCCTTAACTTGAGCGAAGAGATGAGAGTGTTCCCAGTGTCTATGTCTCTGTATCAGGCCATGTTTTTTCTGCAGCAACTTTTCCTTATTCTTCAGAAAGTGAACTGAATTTAACTTTTTAAAATTTTTTTTATTAATCCTACCCACCAAAGACATTAGGCCAACTATCCCTATTGTATTTTGTACAGTTGGGCTATTCTCCTGCCTTATGGATTAGGAGCTAATGAGAATGTTACAGCAGGGTGTTCCAGAGCTGCTTCTACCTCATTCATTCTGCTTTGCAATGATGCCGTCACATGTTGGGTCAACATCTGCTGTGTAGCATTATTATAAAGGGGTCAATATTTAACAATAACCTGAAGCACTCATTCTTATAGTTCTGCAAAGACATACAAGGGTTTTAAACATCTACATAGGCTGCAACAAATATATAGAGATTTTAATTAAAAATGTTAAGTTAAAGAATAAAGTGGCCTCATTCATCTTGGACTACCTCAGATTTCTTCCTTGAATGCAGCAGAAGATCAAGGCTCAGACTCTTATAAGATGCAGTTGTCTGCCATTCTCTTACCTTACACACAAACACATATGAGTTTTAATACACAAATATTAAATTATTTAACTGCCTTTTAATTCAGAGCACTCCACTTTTTGCAAAAACATTTGGCATTTAGTTCTGTAGCACATTTGAAACTGTCCAGGAATTAATGGGTGTCTTTGCTGATTCTGCAAGCATGGCTCTTGGTAGACCTTCAGTTTCCTACCTCTACTGTTACTGTTTTCCTCTTGAGGCAGATCTTAATCTTACTTGCTGGATTATTTCACCATTGCTTTCTTCATTGATACAAAGTCTCTAAAGGAAACCATTCTGTTAACTTGGGTGTGACTGGTGGCCCTGGCTAATCCCTGCTTGCCCTGGTCTTTCCAGACACTCACACCTCTTCACGCTCTCCTAGTTGAATTTACTTTTCTATTTTCACAAATTTTTAACTGACTTCAGCCAAACAGCAGGTGATTTAAAGTGCTGGAGGCCAAAGCCATCTAATTACTTGACAGACTCCCTGAATAACTGGAGGAATGTGACTTCTCTCCTGTATATAACATATTCTGCTTGTCTATATGTCCACTGTAATGGTGGTTAAACCTTTTAGTTAAATCATTTAGACACCTACAATGAAAACAAATGATGTGGGCCAAATTAGTTCCACCAATGGCATAAATGAAGTCATAGTTTTTGTGGCAAAGAATTTGGTCCTGGTAAAAGTTAGCCAAGGCTCAATCCTACAGAGTACGGCTGCTTAACAACCGGCCCCCGACCTCACAGCAGCAGTCTGGTCTGTATTGTGCCCTTCAGTGGAATATCCAAACATATTTAATGTATTTATCTTTATGAATGTACAGATATTATCATAATTTCAGAAAAGAGTAACCAGGTCAACAGTTAAATATGTTGGAACTGATTCTCTATCTCTAGACTCACACTCAAGGATCCATTGAGGCTTCTGTAAAAAAACTTTATAAAACTATAAAGGACAACTAGGGGCTAGTTCTCAGAGACATACAATTGGTCTTAAGTATTTAAAGTGCCCTCACCTGCACAGGGAGTCCCAACTGAGACCACATGGATTCAAAAGCCTCTGCCCTGCTGGACATGGGAAGCCTAGTCCTGAGAAGCTGATTTAATTTAGTTTCTTTACTAACAGTACAATGAAAAAGGAGGACAGATTAATTTTTGTTGTAACTGACATGATTCTGTGATTCTATGACATAAGCTCAATCAAGTCTTCATGTATTTCTTTCCTTTATCAACTACATAATCCTCATTCTCTCAAGTCTCTGAATAAATACATTAAAGCACATAGTGCTAAGGCACATGTCAGCATCAATGCTTACTATCAATGGCTTTGGATAAGGCAAGAGTTGAATTTGTTGCTGTGAATATTCACAGTTGTTTTTTAGCAGAAATCCTTCTGAACACTGCTTTTCAGTAGCTTCCATACCAAGCACATACTGAGCCCACTAGAGTCTGTGTCCCTCTCTGGGTCCCCCAGACAGTTTACCTAGCTACATTGTGAAATTGCACTCTGCATGCACTGGAGTAAGGGTTGGCCATGCTGGGAGGTGGAAAAGAGCTTCAGAAGGAATTGTGAGATGCCAAAAAAATGTTAAACATTTTATATCTACCTTGCTCAGGACCAACAGGGATGAAGGTTCTGCTCTAAGGACATCTCATAGCTGAGGGATTCAGCAGCTCCATGTGGACCATGTATATGTACATAATCTGCATATGGCTTCTCATCTACTTCAGGAAACTAAAGTGACTTGGAAGTAGGCATATAGCAAAGAAAAATGACATCTATACCAGACCACCATCACTGAGATTTAGTTTCCCCACGAATCACACTCACTGAAGTTCTTTATCCACAGGTATGTGTAAAAGACAACGTGACTCACACGCTCGGTTTAGCAGTACCCAATTAATTCCACTGAATATCATATTGTAAGCATTGAAATGAGAGAATCTGAAAAATCCAAATCCATTCTTTCTTTGTCATATGTTTCCATCAGGATTAAAGATTCTTAAGCTATAATGTGATCAGTCATTCAACAAAATATGTGCAAGGCGTAAGAAAACACTGCTCATTCTTCCACAACTGTACAGGCTTTGTGGGTCTAAAAGTAGAAGCTGTTTATTTCTGACAGCAAAATGACTAGTGACTCTACAGGCACAGATGATGGATCTGGAGGGTATAAGGGAGTTTTTTTGGCATGCTGATCCTTTAAAAGCTGGTAATTTCTACTACAGAAAGAAAAAAAGAGACATTGCTGATGGCACTGTGCTCTTAATTTGTTTGTAAACTACGATCTTCATACAGCAGAGAGAATGCATGTACCCAGCACTAAGGATGTGCAGTATTATAATATTACAATGCCTGACTGCTTAAATCAGACAGCATTTAATAGGCCACCAATTTAGCCTATCTGCTACATTAACAGTTCTACTCCCGCCTTGTTCAATGGGATTTTTACCTTTTTGAAACTGCTATGTCAAAATATAAATAGATAGAAAATGAGAGAGTAGCGATATGCATTTACATTTCTGCGCTCCTTTCAGATATTACTCTCCATGACTCCAAATAGTTAAATGAATGAGGAGGTGGGTTGAGGGGACAAAATGAAACCCTGAGAAGGATCATGTTTAATTCAGAGAGCAACATCAGTTCTTAAAATCTGCGAACAGTGGGGTATCCCATCCTGGCTCCAGCAAGATTCCTGTTAAGCCTGCAGCAAACACTAAAGCCATAAAGGTGTCAGGCATTGCAAAGAGAAAAATAGGAGGAAGGCAGCTGCCTTTACTAGGCAGAGTGACGGACCATGTTGCAGTAGGATAATATGTTTCACCCATCAAAGGTGGAGCTGAATGGCCTGCAGGGATTTTGCAGGAGGTTTTGCATCAAGACTATGGCACAGGTAATGTTCATCTATTCATTGCCCTAGTAAGCCTCAGGCCTGCCTTTGTTGGGCCCAGGTTAATGCAGAGTTGGGCAAGAACCTAACGGCCAAGATACATAGCAAACATCCCTTACACCACCTATTAGTTACTGAATTTCAACATAGTGCCTGAAAGAGAGAGTGCCTCTTGCAAGACCAATTTCATTTACACTGCCAGAAAACTTTGAGCACGCACTTTGTTTAAATTCTGAAGGTCATTGTTAACAGAAAGTAGAAGAAACGACCCTAAAGTATAATTCCATTTATAGGCCTAGTTGCCTATAAAATAACACAGCTGTGATGAGAAGGTGGCTACTAGATATACATTAACTCTCCTGGCCACTAAGAGTGAAGTGATATTTTACAGAGTGACAACAGTTGATAAACTGATCAATGTTGAATAAGTTTCCTGGTATAAAGAAAATCAGAAAGAATGTTCAAAATGAGACATTAAGTGTGCAGTAGATTTGGAAACCTTGAGCAACACTTACTCAGAATTAGTAGGCTTACTAAGGACAAGGGGCAATGAGCAAGGAATAAATGTTAAAGAAGAGGTATTTTATAAAATCAATGGGCAAATGCTACTTTCTAGTGTTTCACTTTGATTTTTTATAAATGTTTATCTGTTGCAAGAATCAAAGATCGCTTTCCTTATGTTGTAACCTTCATGCCAATCAGCCATTGAAATAATCTCCCCAGAGAAGTGGTGGATTTCCCAGCATTGGACACTTTCAAGGTTCAGCTGGACAGGATGCTGGGTCATCTTGTCTACACCACTCTTTTGACAATAAAGGTTGGACCAGATGATCCTTGAGGTCCCTTCCAACATGTTTTTCTACGATTCTACGACTCTATGATTCTATGCTCCTGAGAGGGCACAGAGCCTTTTCAGCCAAGGTGAGAGTCAAATCACAGAAGCCTTGTACCAGCCTATGCTGGTAAGCATCTAAACCACAGCAGTGTGCTTGAAGGGAGATTAAATGGGACATGTTACGTGAGTAAATGCTAAGCCATGTGTCTTAAGTGAGTGTCCTGGTTTGAGTAAGAACTACTGCTGTTCACTGATTTTACTTGTCAGCTCAGTTCTTCTAACTCCACTTTCTGAAGTTAGCAGCATGTTTTCACAGATGGTGTCTGCTTCTGGCAGTGATAACACCCCATGTTTAGAGTTACTACCAAGGATTGGTGTGCAGACCAAGGCCACTGC
>WUAM01000272.1:558068-679052 GCA_024336885.1 Actenoides hombroni | reverse complement strand
TTTCCTCTCCCTTTTCCTCTCCCTTTTCCTCTCCCTTTTCCTCTCCCTTTTCCTCTCCCTTTTCCTCTCCCTTTTCCTCTCCCTTTTCCCTTTTCTTCTTTCCAGAAAATCCTTTAAGGTAAACTCACCCCTTGGCCATTGGCACACAGCCATTTTTCTATAAGCTTATATTACAATGCTGTAAATCTAATGGATTGAGCATGGTGTTTTTCCATTTTGTTAATGAAAAAAGCTAAAGGCCATTACTTGTTCTGATTAAGGTCCCGAGGGAAGAAATGTGATGTGTATATTACCAGGCCATACATAAAGGAAGTATGTGGCATTTCTAATCAATCAGATGAAGGGTAGACTGAAAAATTCTTATCCTGTGAGTGCAGAGGAAGAAGATACAGGGGGGGAAGGAAACCATTGAAAGTGTCTTTAAAAGGTGACTTACAGGAATCAGTTATAATGATATTAGTATGATCAATGAGTATGGCTGCTATCTGGGACGGATGTAATTACCAAAATGAAAACTTTCAAATGGGAAGTCTGATGAAGGGCAAAGGTACTGTCATATTTCTCAGAGCACTGTCTGGGTCTCATCTAGGCAATGTATTATCATGTCTCTCACAAGCATTACCATACCACCAGGCTGAGCTGTGCTTTCCTGGGGTGGGAGCAGACCAAAGGAGTGAGGGGTTGTGAAACTTCATATCCAGCTCAAAAATATGGGTAAATCTTGGCCCAAAGGCAAATTTAAGATAAGGAGAGGCAAGGCTGGGAAAACCATTTCAACCAAAAAGATAATAATTGTAGACTAGTGAGCTATCTACCATAAAGGAGATCAAACCCAAAAATATGTACCAAGAGATACTGCTCAATTTGCAGAAGGATACTCTGGAATATCTGCTAAGATGTTTCAATATACAATTTAGACATGTTTAATCCTGATGGCATAGAACAAAATCATACCTGATTGAAGTACAAAAGCTTAGAGACATTTATTAATTCCTTTTTCAATAGCTGCATAGTTACAGATTGAAAATGATAAAAAATACAAGCTCCAAATGGTGAATTAAATAAAGAGAGCTTGGACTTGGGTGTTCTAAGAGGGGACAAAATTCTCTGAATGTGTCATAATGAGAAGTCAGAGCTGTAGACATATTTTTATTAACATATTAATTTCGCAGAATATTATTAATCACTGCTGTGCGTTAAAACTGACAAAAAATTCTAACATACTACATCCTCTCAAATGGAATTCTGTGTGACAGAGTAATAAAATATTACTGTCAATGATGGCAAAATTATAACAAATGACAAGGCCAACAGGAGAGACAGTCTCGTGCACTCTCCCAAACCTGTATTAGGGCATCTAGCTTTCCTCTACTACACTACTGCTTCTTTAACAGGTACTTGGGAATGCTTCAGATAGATCTACCTGGGAACAGAAGAGAAGGCTGTAACGATTTCCCCCATCTTCTTTAAAAGAATAGTCACAAGAAACACTGGGACTGTGAAAAGTCTGGAAAACACTTTCGACCCTTCCTTTCATCAGCAGGCAATGCTAAGAGACGCATTTTCTTAAATGTCATTGGTAACAAAGCATGGATGCCACATACAGTGTTGGAAAAAATACAAATCACAGCTGAGAAAGCCCATCTACAGCTATCAAATTGAAACCCAACCACCTTTAGCTTCCATTAAAGGTGTGTATTTAAAAGAATTTACACAGGCGCTAACAGGAGTTTTCAGTGAACTCTTCGGATCCCTCTGCTCCACTCGTGCGAAAAGGAACAAATAGTGCACAAATGCACCTCAGCCTGTACAAGCTAGTAAGCAGGATGGGGGAATACAGCCTGGCCTCTTCTAGATGCCACAATCCAGTCAGAGAATTGTTATTCTCTGAAAGATCTTGCAGACTATCTCTTTTGAGGCTAGGTTGCCCTTTCTGGTTCTTTGATGCTCTTCTGGCTGTGGCATATGTACTGACTGGAAAGCTCAGACATCTTGATTTTGCACTGGCACTCATGGATCAGCAAAATGTTCACTTTCTGCTTTCCTTTCACACACAAAAAGAAAGATTAAGTGCTGTGCAAATATTTGCAATGGAGAAAGTCCTAACTGCATGAAAAATTTTCTTGTCCAAGAATATGACAGAGATGAAAAAGTGGCCATTTTCCCATCAAAGAAATTTGTATCAACACCTTTAAAACTACAGGATTTTGCATGATTCGCCTTACAAAGAAGGATCACTGCTGACATACAAGTGTTATATTGAACTGCCAAGTCTCATTCCTAAAATACAAATTAGCAGAGTTAACATTTAGGAAGTGTAAAACTGGCTATTCCTGAAGAAGAATAAGGGCATTTGCAGATTCCTCTCACTTAGTGGCTGATGTCAGGGACAATAAATTTAATCTTAGAATGAAGGGTGGTATGGGAGGGTGGTCTGCCAGCCTATCCAGTCATAATATCCCCTAATAGCCTTGAAGGAATTGTAATTGTGAACTGAAACAGTATCTGCTTAACTGTCACCCTAGCCTCAGGACTGGAACTTATTGCTTGTTGTGAAAGATCATAAGAAAGACTACACAGAGTGAAGAGGAAAACAGACTGAGATTAAAACAATTAAATACAACCATCAAGACACATCTGTCCATACTGCTAGTGAATTCGAGGAACTATAAATGCCAAAATATATTTGTCATTCATGATCTATTTTAGCATGGAATTTAGAACATGGAGTTGATTGTAAACTTCTGGTTTACAATCTTTTTCATTATTATTATAGAGAACAGATTATTACAGATTATTCTGTGTGAAGCAAGTAAATTTCAATGCTAGGCACTTCGAAGAGTTAAGAAGTAACGCCAAATTGCACCAGAACTGGTAAAATCTACTCTTTTCTTACTGGGAAGAAAGGACCGATTAATTTAGCTGCCATGGCCAGAACAGTTTATGGCCATTGTGATGAGAGTCTGGGCTTTGCCTCAAATGTCCTGCTTGTATTAGCAGCACAGCTGAGCCATCCCTGCAATTGGAATAGGAGCTGCTGTCCAAGCTATAAAAATGACTAGACTATATGGAGTTCATTTTCCTCACAGGAAATCAAAGGTCTTGCATTAATTTGCTTATTTATTTAAGTGGTACTATAAGGTTTAACTCATATTTTTAAAGCACTTTGAGAATGTAAGATGTAATATAAGTGGCTGCTGCTGTTGTCAGTTTTTTTCTACATCAAGATGTTTCTCAAAAGACTGGAGTCCTGTTATGTTTGGAATGGATAGCACATGCTACGTACTCTCTCCTCTATCACTTGTACTTTGGAAAAAAAACCTAAAACGTTTGACAGAAATCTGCATGATATGTATAGATGAAGTTAGAAATATTTCCACAGACACTCCACAGCTACATAAACTGAACTGCCTGCAAAAGAAGTACTTCACTAAGTGCTGTGGTTTCTTAGTTTGCAATGGACCTGACTTTGCCTGCAAATATCTCTATGGAATAATTACAGGCCAGAGACACTAATCCTTACACTCCTGTGCCAGACTTGTAATTGCAGTCATATATTACCATTCCTTGGAACACATATCCAATAGTGTTTGTCATAAAGTAAAAATCCTAATATTAAAAATAAACTCAAGATGATGATGTGATACTTAAGCTCTATTTTTCCCTTTTGAAACACAAGAAATTATAATGCTGCTCATAACATTTAATGAAAAGGAGAAATGTATCATTCTTTTCTTTGACTTCTGCTGCAGATTAATTAAAAACATTTTCTGATTTCCAACTCTGTTCTATAGGATATAAATTTAAGGAAAGTCAGTAGTCTTCTGTTCTCAATAGTTCAGGCACAAACTATACAAATATAATGAGGAAAACTTGTTCAACTAGTGTCCACACATCAAGTGGAATTTCATTTCTACTATTTCCCTACATAACACATCATGGAAATATGAAGTTGTTGCTACTTGTATTATTTGCTATGTACTAATATACTTTGTGTGATATGATTAATCTTCTAGAAAATGTAAATAAAAAAAAAAAGATAGCCTTTTTCTTACATCAAAGTAGAAAGTCTCAATTAAAAAAAAATACAATGAATCAAATTATGGCAATCTTGATGAAGAAGTCATTTATTACCAGAAAACAGAAGTTTCTGAGAAAAGTCAGTTATCTCCAGAGGAAATCAGCCTTACTAATAGCTAGGGGCACCTGCACATTCAAAGAAAAGCAGTTTTTGATAGAAAATGACCTTTGGCTACTAAAATTTTGAGCACCAATTTGGATTCTGTAGACAGACTAGGCAAGATCATCTGGGAGAATACCATCATAGCCAAATACTCACTTTAACTCATTATTATATTTTTCTCACTCTGATTAGCACTGTCAAAAATGATCATTGAAAATATAACAAATAGAACCCATTTTTTAGCCCAGTGCACATGTTTTAGGTGGGAAGGGTTGGCAGCACAGCAGAATTAGGGTAAACAATATGGGAGAAAGGGAATAGTCAGGTGCCTTAGTGGTTGGAAAAAAAAAGTCCATTTGGAAATAATAACATCTTTGGTCTATGCTGCAAACCATGTGTACAACAGTGGCTAGTAGGCCAGAGAACATAAACAGCATGAAGTTTTTGTATGAGTAAAATCAGTTTCTGTCAAAGAAATATTATACTAATTTGAGGGAACCCCCTGCAAAAGAAACACACTCAGCACAAGAAAACAGGGAATTGAGACTGGCAAATGTGCAATAATTTGAACATTTAGATACTAAGCTCTTAAGAAACTGGCTGTTGCCGTATTACAACTACTAAAATTAAAAAGGCAAAATTAGAAGCATACAGGTGTGCCTATCACATTCAAAAGCCATAATGAATCCCAAAGGACAGAGCAGTCCTCCACAGGACTGGAAAAGGATGTACCTCTTTGAGATACAAGCGCTCCCTGGACCCATCCTGACATAGTGCAGCTCTCATATGCCATGCAGTAGAAATCTGCCATGTTCAACAGTTCATTTACCTTGCTAGAAAAACAACTCAATTCAGCAAACTCCCAAATTCACTTGATGCAGCTGCTCTCAAATCCCTTGTTACAGTTTAATGAAATGTGCTGACTGAGCTGTTTCATAGTAAATATTAGTTACAGCAGAACTCTCCTCCCAAATTGAGTCTTTTAGGAGCAAGAGGATTCCATAGTGCCATAGCACTGACACAGAATCACCCATAACTCACAAATAATAAAATACCATCTGAGGGCATAGAGGTTATTGCCATCAGCAGCTCCCTATGGAATTGTAAGTTATTTGAACAAAGCTTATCCTTTTTTGAGAACTTCAGGCTGAGATCACTGTATGTACAGGATGCCAGAGTCTTACTGCGGATGAAGAATGTACTTTTAGTTCCTTCATTTAACCTTGCTTCACAAATGAGTGAACCCTGAACGGGCTGCGCTTTCCAGAGGAAAGTAAGAAAGATACCTCAAATTGCACTGGCAATTTGTCTTAGAGGAAGTTTAAACCTTTGGGCTACCAGCTTGCCAAACATCTGATAAACTATGTGGATCAACTGTGAAATGCACTGTGCACTGAATTTCAGAGGGATATGGGATATGCTATGGGAAGAGGTAGTGAAATTCAATGGAGTATTATTTTGGTGAGCATCTGCAGGTCCAGGCCTTAGCCCAACACACAGGCTATATTACTTCTGTCACTGTGATTAAAATATGAAAAATATAAAACATCCTTCAAATTAAATTCACTTTCAATTCCCTTGTAGGTGTTTTCAATAACATGGCAACGTGGTATCTTCAGAAACACTGCAGAATCTATTATCTAGTGTTGTTGTGAAGCCCCAGTGCCCCTGGAAGTGAAGTCTTCCCTATGAGAAAATACTGGGAATGTAATTCAAAGGTTGCTGATCGGAGTGGAAACATTTTGCTTAACAAAATGTATCCATCCCACTGAAAAAAAAAGAAGTAAAAAGCAACCTGTACATTTACTATACTTAAAACATTTGAAATGAGTCAATCTTAGCTCTTAATCCCAAATGTTTTTTTCTAAGTGAATGCCGTGAAAGGTCACTTGCAATATATGTTTACTCCTTGACTGTAAACTTCAGACATTGTAAATAAAATGCTATTTTGATGTACAGCTATGTTCTGAGTCCTGGTATATCATGCTCAGTAAACATTTTAAAAAGTTTTTATAATTTCCCGAATTCTCAGTGCTTAAATGAATATAAAATAAGAATTAAGTTATTATTACATGTTTTGGCCTGAAATAACAATGAAAAACAGAGGCTGAAGATGAGAAAAAGCTGTTAGACTACTGCCCTCTTTTTGCGTCAACACCTGAAAGTCTCTCCAGCAAATTTTAAGGTGTTTGGCCCAGTTTATTTCTACAAGTTCTAAACTGTGACCTTTTCAGAATTAATTTCAACTACTAGTCTAGCTCTTAATATATTACCTATTCTTGCAAGATATTCAAGTTATGCTTTCCCTATTTATATTGTTAGCACCTTACCATCTCCTCCTTTGTATGTGTGTCCCATGGATAACCTACACTTTGTCATAAGCTACTGTTGCCTATCAGAACTGGCAGAAGCCGGTTGCTCTTTCGTATACTTATCATGTTGGACTTTTCCATTGAGGATACAGACCCTTCAAGGATTTTGGGACTTCTTGCTGTGCTTTCATGCAGTTGTGGTGTGTGGAGACATGACTACAGGACTGTTTCCCAGCTCTTGGAAGAGAAGAGCTGTGGAAGCACCACCTCTGGGAGAATCTTTTCAGGTGACCAGAGTTTAGCAAAAAACCCCTCACCTCTCTAAGATCCTCAAACTTGTCTTGGATTACAGAGGCCCCACAAAGTTTGTCTGCACCACTGATGATTTGGATTCATTACTTCTCTGGAAAGCCATATTCATAGTTTCTGTCAGAATCACCTGCATCTACTTTACCCACAGGCAGGACAATAAAACCAAGTTTCATTCTAATAAGTCAAAGAGTTACATTCTTGATTACAGAATGGACAACACATGCACAAACAAAGAAACACATCAAGAAAATACATACAGACCTGACATTTAGAGTACTTTTATTTCTCACATTTTATTGAGTTTGTCAGCTGTAGGTGTGGCAGGATGTTTCAAACCTAGAATTATTTTCAACTCTTTTTAACCTATTATTTGTTCCTCTTTTCTACTTTCCTGTCTGTTAAATAAAGAGCTCTTTCAACTAAATCTCACACAAATAACTAGAAGCAAGCAAATCAAACTAAACCAACCTTCTCTCCCCCAAACCTGCCCTGTGATTTCTGGCACCAGCACAATGTTACATGAACTTGCATGAACATATGCTTTTTTCCTCTTAACATTTGAAGTTTTTATGGGAGTGACCTATTAGTAGCTTGCAAAATGAGGTCACAAGCTTGGTTCATCTCTAGCAAACATATGAACAAAAATTTCTTGGAGTACGACTAAACATGAGCCTTTTGCAGGAAGATAGGCTTCAGACCACTGTATGCCAGATACTGTAAGTTTCATAGCTTCTGGTTTCTATTCCACTATTACAAAATTAAGAAGTCGATTTTATGTGCAGTGCATGGCTATCACTAAACAACAAACATGCTTTGGAAGAGGTGGCTTTGAACTACATTCCCATTGTCCTTTAAGGCATCACCAGGTAGCACTTCTAGAAATCACAATATAGAACTGCAGCAGTTGTATGTAAGAAAAATATATGAGAAACAAGCCTCTAAATATACTAGTTCATTGATGTGTGATGTCAGCTGCAAATTAACTACATGAATGACATTTGTCTGATGATGAAAATGAAGTTATATTAGTTACGGCTCTTCTGGCTGATACTTTTTTGGCTTTGCTGATCTATCACTTGCTTTGTGTTGATCTAGATTTTTATCACTACAATTGGGGAGTTGAGTCCTTCTCTTGAAAGGCAATTTGGGCTAATGCTGCTTTGAGCCAGTATCTGATAACTCAAACTGAAGTAAGGACTTCTCAATAAAAACACTTGTTTGTTTGTGGAAGTGTCATGTAAAAGTAAAATTTAACGCAGAATAAAACCAACTGACATGCTGGGCTCATATGAAGGGCTGCTTGAACAGAATATGGAATTCCTTCCATCTGTGTTTATTCTTCCCTACATTACCCTTCTCTGCCTATGACAGGCAGTGGCTTTGAAGGCAGGCACAATTGCACATAAAGGAAAACACTAAGCCATTGACAACAAATGGTAAGAAAGTAAAGTGGAGTTCGGAAGAGAAGGGGGGCACTACAGAAATGGGATTTTATAAACTCTATTCATTCAAAAATACACCTAACAACCGCTGTGGTCAAATGCAGACTGTGGAATCCATGCTGAGACAGTTGATTAGTAAGAGTCTCCTCTACATGAGGGCTGATCAGCCCAATTCTCACAAGTCTATTGGACTTTAAGATGGTGTAAAAAGGGAAAAGATCACATCTTTCCTTTTTCACCCTACCAGATGTTTAGCCTACACTGTCAAATTAAGATTTTTTCCACCCTGCTATTGCACCTGCAAATGTTTCCTTATAGAAGCACTGAATCTTTTTTTTTTAAGATTGCTAATCTATTTGTTTCAATAATATTTTGTGTCTGCAAATTCTGCAAATTGATTAAATGCTTCATCAAAAATCTATTTGTTCTTTGTTGACTGCTTGGAATCTAGTGCTTTTCAGTTGCACTGAGTGTCCATTTTACCTCAAATTATGTATCAGGCAAACTGGAGCTGCCTTTCAAGAGGCAGTTGGGGAAGGAAAGTGCAGGAGAATTGATTTGGTTTTTATAAATTTTGAGAAAGCTTATGCTGTTCTCCTTTCCAACCAGAATAACTTCCCCTTAAATGGATCTCCTGCTCCAGACAGCTCCATGCTGCTAATCAGTTGCATTTGCCCTGGACCTTGGCTGAATAAATGGGCATGGATGATCTTAGTTTCAGCTTGAACTAAGATAATTTCACATGCAGTGGGTTCAGTCCTATATTTTCCACACAAACACAAACTGAAACAGTCACTAAATAAAATAAAAAAGCTTTAAGATAAACACCTGATAATTTGAAAGGCAGAAAACTGCAAAGAAACTTTGCTCTTGTAACTCTCCAGGGACTTTGTGACATACAATTAGAATAAGAGAGTGCTTTCTGAACAAGGATCTGAACATCAGGGGAATCCGATGATGTTTCAGCTCCATGTAGCTGTAGTATGTGCAAATAGAATTGCAGATTAAACAAGAAAAAACAACACTATCTAACAAAGCAGTTATTCTGCTGAGGCCTTTACGTGACATTTTAAACCACTGGTGACCATGGAGTATCCAAAGGAAATAAAAGATAAAAACCTTATAACAAGCTTGTTGTTCCATTGAAGTGCTCTGGTGATATCATCAATCTCCACTGGCAACAGAAAGAACTACCAAAGTGAAAGATAAGACTGGTGTACCCACATAACAAGCCTGTTATTCTGTTAAGAGATTTCTGGCAATACTGTAACCAGAAAAGCTGAGTTAAGGTGGTTTGCAGTTTCAACAGAATCCCATATTACGTCAATGCAGTTCTTATGACTGCGGTTTTAATTAACTGGAATAAAACCCCATTTTTTTAGGGTGTTTTTTTTTTGTTGTTGTTGTTTCAAAAGTGCAATGGAGACCTTATTTTCTAAGTTGCTTACTATGTTTCTAAATTAGAAACTGAAAGCTGAGTGAAACATCTGCAAGTGTGAAGAATAATTAAGCAGCGGGTTTGAGCTAGCAGTTTTAGTTAAAAACCTGGCTTCTACTCATCGGTGTGGGCCTCAAAGGTTTAAGATAAAACAAGCCTATGCTAAGGCAGTTCCAAAAGAGAGGGAAAATAGCTGGAATTACTACCCTTCCAGTAAGGACTAAAAAAGGCTGTCTCAATCTGTTGGATGAAACTGGAAGCCAAGTGCTATCTGAAATGGATGCTAACAGTAGGGAAGGGAAAGAAACCTGGACCAAGAAAGAGCAAAAAAGAAAAAGCAGCAGAGGAGAAAAAGAAAATCTTCCCACTGAAGAGGTAGATTATTAACTGCTAAAGGCCAAATGTGGGAACACTGCAGTAACAGAGAGCTGAGCAACAGGGTCTGAAATCAGTGATCAGACGTCAGTTTTTCTATTTCTAAAGGGTTTTTTTTATTATATCTACTCAGGCATCAATCACAACTTTATTAAACCATGAAAGAGATGTCAGATCAATGGCTGTATTGGAAACATTTTGAATGACAGACTGATGATGGAACATTTCCAGCCTCCATACATTATTAAACACATACTAATGCTGCTCTTTCAATGCTACCCTTACAGACTCACTCACTCTATTCTCCCTCTCCGGTACCTTTTTAATAGCAGACCTAATTGTAGATGAATATTACATAGGAAAAACAAGGCTTACCATAACAGGTAATAATAAACTAGTAAACAAAAATTTCAAGGTTAAAACCTATTGTCTGTCTTCACATTATCTCTACTGGCATTAAAATTTCATTTTAATACAATTGTAGGAGCTGAGACTGGGCTGTCAGCCTTAATTGGAATATTCAGAGTTATCATCTTTTTGCTGTAATCTTGACATGATGTAAACTTAGATTTTCTTTACATATTTGCCCACAGCCAGCACACTCATGTAAATGCTTTCTGCTCCTTTTGAGTGAAGAAGTATGTATGAAAAATACATATAAATATGACAGAAACTACCCCTTTGGCAGATACTCTGCTTAACTCCAGTTTTCATACAGATTTGGGGAGATGATTGGAGAAACACACTGGTCTCTCAATTCATCAGTAAACTGTATTTTCACTGGCAGAAATCAAATTGATTTTCATAAAGGCAGAAAGGAGTGTAGGGTCAAGTTCCCACAAACTGCAAACAATTACCTACTCTCTTCCTCCACTCCCCTATATGATCTTTTGGCATGGAATATTTGTTGCAGCTGCATGTTTTCATGAGATGGGCAGTGAAATCAAGTAAAGGTAGATATGCAGCTTTTCACTTGGCCTCGCATCTTGATAGACTTAGTACAGCCTCCTGACTAAGGAGCGCTTAGTCTAGCAAAAACGTCTGATTTTATGCAGACAATTCCACAATATATAAGAAATAAAAATGTTAAAAAAACCTTCAAACAACAAAAAACCTTAAAACTAAATATGCATTCTTGGGGGTTTTGGAGAGAAAGAAAACTTCCTCTTCCTATTCATGGCAAATGTATTCCTAAACAAAATTCTTTGTGTTTTTTGGGTTAGTAATTAAAGACTTCCCATAGCAGCTGACTGTTGAGTGGGGCTGTAGCAAAAATGCTCTGTTTTGGCTGCTGAATTGGATGCTCCCAGCTGGAAGTGAGCAGCCCTGCCAGCAGTTAACCAGAAATGCCCATCCTTGGCTGGTAACTAAATAATCAAGTACAGGCAGGAATGGAGGCAGCTGCCCCTCAAATTCCCATGAAGTTTCCGTATGTGTTTCAGGGCTGAGAAATCAAAACTTACATCTACTTTTTGGTATCAAGGCAGTAATCAGCAGCGGCTGCTCTTACTTAGGTAACTTGCCTCACTAAAGGGCTAAAGAGTGCTCCTCTGAGAAAGGTCTTCTCTTTGGAACAGCTCCAGGCTGGACAGAGTATTTTAATCTTTTAGAGAGCATCAAAAGGCAGAGTAGTTCCCACAAGATACAAGGAATTCATAGGCTCACGTGCCACTTCTGTAGCTTACTCATTAGAGAATAGATTTTCTACTGAAGCAATGTTATAGAAATCCAGTATTCTTCCTGAACCAGGCAAATTTGGAAGTTGGTTTGAAGTCAACTCTCACTTAAAGTGACCACAGATGTCTGGTTTGGCTGAAAAATATGTTATGTTAATTAGCAAAATGGTTTGTCTAAGGAAGTGAATGTATGAAAGCCCTTTAATGAAAACTGCTTTGCACACTGCAAGCTTTTAAATTAAATTGGGACAGAGTTACAGCCAACACCGAGCAGAATTGTTTGTGACTTTTTGGCTTGTTAGCTATCTTGAAAGATAGCTGATGGCTCTTTATGGCACCCTGTTGCACAATTTTAAGGATAAAATTAAAAAATACATTCATAACAGAAATGTATAGTTTATGTTTTGATATCTCACATAAACTCTAGTCCTGCTGAGGTACTCATAGTACCATGGTTTAGACTTGGCTTAAATAGTCACTGCTTTTTACTCTCAGTGTTCCTCTGTCTGGACTGAAATTTAGAGTTAAGAATATATGAAGTAGAAATATCTCCAAATAAATCATATCTCTAAATAGGTTGTTCATCTTCCCACACATTTGTTTTTCTTCTGTAACAGAACATGTTAGGAAGATTCAATTTCAAATCAGGATGGAAACTTCCAACAAAACTGCTGCTACTGGCAGCCTAAATCCTGAAGTCCTCCCTTTAATTCCTTAAAGAAGGAATTCTCTGTGATTTCCCCAATTATCCTGCTTGCATGAGGACTTCAGCTGAATATGGTGCTGGTGATGTTTTTACCAAAGAGAAATCCTGTATATGATAAAATAGGGTGCCATTTGAGATCTGTGAAAAGCCTATGGATATTATAACATCTATATTTACTCTTACTTGCTCTTTAAGTTTTCTGTAAATGAATTAGGAGTTTTGAAGATAGTAAACATAAATGTATATGGTATACCTCTGAATGTATTTCAAGAAGTTATCAGGGAGTGTTGTGTCCTTGAAAGATAAGATTGTGTAAAGAGCTAAGAAAAAGGAGGAGAGGTTTTCTTTCGGTTGTAGTAAAATAAATTCAGGATCTTATTATCAGTGACTAGATTACCCACTGCCTTTCAGATTCCTTCCTCTGTCTCCCCAAATGGATTTGGTACTCTGAGTATTGTAATAGTGGTCTCAAGTGGGAAGAGAATATTAGCTGGGAATTTTCTAATTTGCATTAAGACTGCATAAAAATGAGTGCAGAAGACAATGTCTGTAAGAGTCATGGAAACAAAAATGACAGGCAGAGGGAAAAATTCATAGGAGCTGCCCAGCAGCACACCCAGAATTCATTTTCCATTTCCTTAATTTTTAAACACCCTTTTGAATCACAGTAATTACACACAGAAATTCTCAATAGTCCTAATATTTCCTTCAATTCCATGTCTTCAGAGGAGAAAAATGCTGATATTAACTTTGAGATGTAGTTCTTACTTTTGATTGTTGAATGAAAGATATAAAATAACAGGAATAAACAATAAACCACCACATTTAAGTTGTGTCAGAAATAAATGCATGTCTCAGAGTTGGGTTTTTTTAACATCTTTTTTACAGAAGGGAAAAAAGACATTGGAGTTAGAGTTAAATTCAACGGATAAGAAAAAAGGAGAGGAAGAGAAAAGGTTGAGGAAGAGAAGACCAAATATGATAGATTTAATAACTTTGTACAGATGCATACGTATTCAGTACCTTATTCAAATTAAAAAAAAAAAAAAGTTGGAAAACTGTGTTCCTTATGTATTAATATCAAGTAGTACAGTGGTGAAATAGAAAAAAAATATAATTCTAAGTCCATAGCAGATCTTTCACATAATTACTATGTAAAAAGCATGTGTGCTAAAGACATAAAAGTGTAATGTTTATGTCTGCATTTTTGTAAAAATATACATATACATGCAGTATGCACTCATTCACATCTGAAACCTGCACATATTGTGTGTAGGCTCTTGTATTTTAGGAACTTTTCAGGGAGTTTTAATAATTTTTTTAAGGAATATTTTTTTGCCTTTCTCTGACTCTGGAGGAGTTAATTGAATCTGACTTACACAGGTTAAAGAGAAAATAATTGTTGAAATATGCATTTTAAAATATAATATACCAGAAACACAGCTGACCTTGATTCAAAATCACATTTCTGAGCCTGGAGCAAACTATGTATGGCTGGTTGCTATGGTTTAGAAGTGAGTAGTGGATCCTACCATGAATCCAGAACTCCCATTTCCCAGCGGTATAAAACTTTCTAGATTGCCAAGCAAACAATTTATGATTTAAAACCAAACTGATAGAGGAGTACTTCCATATTTACATGAAAATTAGTAAAAATAATTCCTGCTAAGTACAGAGTATGTTTTGTTGACCTCTTTTACTATTTGTACTACTTTGTTGTTTCTGTTTTACAATACTGAATGCTGTCTGTATGATGATTTAGAAACACATCTATAGACACATGTTTCTGTGACATAATGATATGAGGATAATGTTTGTGTACTACATCATTTTTGGATATGATAAAAGGCACCTTGATGTGTTTACCTGGCCAGACATTTCTGGACATGAACTAAAAATAAAGTAAACCATGGCGATATTAAACTGCAAATAGGTGAAGCACTGAAAACTGAAGAGTAATAAAATACCTTGAGAAACTCAGTAAGCGATAAATGTTTTGCAATGTAGAAAGTAAATAATATAATCTATGATCTTACCGTTCCTGTTGTGCCCAAGGAAAGGTGGTTCATCTGTTGGGTCAGAGGGCCCATCATGCTTGCTGGCTGCATTGACATAGTGTGGTCCATTGTTGGTGTTATCACAGCACCCTACAAACACATATCATTTACACTTCAACATTTCACTTAGGAAAAAAAAAAAGCAGCAATCTCTAAATGAGTGAACCTGGCTAAAAAGTTGGCATGAATCTTAAACTAATATTTCTGTCAGAGGAAATGTTTTGTTCTTATTGACAACCAAGCTACACACATATATTATCTGTACTACTAATGAGGCCATTTGATGTCAGTTCCAATTAAGCATCATTTTTTACTTCATTGCTTCTGACAAACAAGTGCCTATGTTCTTCCTATGATGAATGCTACTGTACATTGCAAAATGCATGTCATTTCTATTTTTCCACATCCTATATAGAACAACACTACAGACAGAACACATATGTCCCCAGTTTTCCCTGACTTCTAAAACCCAATCTCTGAGATCTTCAACCTGTTATGGTAATTATCTTGGATTTTTCCAGTCTTGATTAAGAACCCTTATTTATGACAGTTTATAGCTGATTAAGACAGACTAGTAATTGACTGTGAGTTTGGTAATGAAACCCATTTAAAATACATACATGGCTTTAAACTGAAGAGTATAGATATAGATTAGATATAAGGAAGAAGTTCTTCATTGTGAGGGTGGTGAGGCACAAGAACAGGCTACCCAGAGAGGCTGCGGATGCCCCCTCTGGGAAAGTGTTGAAGGCCAAGTTGGATGAGGTTTTGAATACACTGGTCTAGTGGGAGGTGTCCCTGCCCATGGGAGGGGGGTTGGAACTAGATGATCCTAAAGGTCACTTCCAAGCCAAACCATTCTATGATTCTTTGAAATAATGAATAAGCAAAATTAAAAAATGCTGGGGAAGTACCAATTCATTTTTTTTCTCACCTTCCAGCAATATTTTGTCTATGTATATCCTACCTGCGAAGCGTAGATTCTGCAGTATCTGCAAACTCATTACTTGTATGTAATGGTAAAGAGGAGGCAGAATCAGTTTGGTCAGTCCTTTTTGTAACACCCTCAGCATATGAAATACATACATGCTTGTTTTATGTCACATAGTGGATTATATTTCTTGCACTGATAAGAAACCCTAGGGAAATTTGGAACATTACAGAAACTAGCCTCCACAGTATATCTGTTGTGATTCCAAATAAATATTTATAAAACAAGCTGATCAGTAGGCAAGTATCAAACCTGCAACACTTGCAAACACTTTTCCTCTTTAATATTTATGTTTAATTAGTATAGCCAATGGGCTAGATTAATTTGCACTGGTTTACATAGATTAACCCATTGATTAGCTCATTCTAATGAACTACCATAGGGCTAACCTTCTCTTTGTTGGCACGGGTGCTTACAAATCAAGATAGGCACAGTGTTTCACCACATAATTTCTTTCAGCATAGTGGAGTTAATATTTTATTCAAAATAAATATTCTTTCTTCCTTACATGACATTCTTCTTTTTCATGCTGCTTCTCTCTTTTTACTGAAAAAAAAAATCTACCCTTTTAGTGAAAGAGTCTGAAAGCAAATCTACAGGGCATTCAATCATTTAGACCATTTGGCAGTCCCTGCATAGTGGATTAAGCGCAAGAGACTGAAGTAGCACTATGCCCAAGGAAAATTATGTTCTTGCTGTATGTTCATAATCAGCAGCTTGGGATACCACACAGTCAGATGAGGTCTTGTGTTTTGGACACCCACCTGCACTTTTTGGTTATGGTAAGAAATTGTAAGCTTTATGCTCAGCATGATCCTCACCACAAACCATCTTTTTTACTGTACTAAACCATAAACACTCAAACCAAATTTGTCAACTGATAAAGAGTTCTCAGTTCCCTCTACAGGCAGTTTTCTCCTTTGGCTTAGAGATGGAGAATTGCCTCAGGGTTTTCCATGACAGCCAAGGAGAGCTTGTGATGTGTGATGGAGTGTGCAGAAAGTCACACCCTCACCACAGCTTCATGCAGCCCCACACTGCCAACAGTAGTAGCTGCAATTAATTTAGGATGTTCCTAAACCTTAAAAAAAAAAGCAAGTTTGCTCTGCAAAGATGTTTATTGCAAAGGTATTCAGGAACTTGCTGTGATTACAGATGTGATAGACCGATAGCTATTGCTGTGTATAAATTCAAGAACCTGGAAATGAAGAAGGAGCAGCAGTGAAGGAAGTCTTATGATTTACTGTCACAAACACAAGTGTGAGAGACACAGTAGAAAAATCTGATAGCAAATATCTTTCAGTAAGTAAGCAAGACAGGTTTTGCAAATAAACGATTTTAAAAAATACGGACTGGAGAGAGAACATATTGAGGGAAAAAAATTGCTCAGAGACAGTCAACATTTTATTTTTAAATAGAAAATATATTATAGTCCCACATATACACCATTTAGCATTTTAGGAAAATAAATTGGGAAAAAAAAATGAAAGAATTTGCAGCTTTCCTAAGACAGCTTAATGTGTTTGAAGCTAACAGTTACCTAGAGCAGAGAATTACATGTATTTGCCAGACCATTAATTCACCAGAGTTTGCAGAATCCTCTTGTGATCATGTAGGGAAAAAATTACACTTAATTAAGGAAATATCATCTGGTTGTTAGGGCAACACCCAGTCTCCAGACCATGATGCATTTCATAATACATGCTGTCAATTCCATTCCTATTCAACTTATTTAGCTGCAGAATACAACAATGTCTTTCATCAGATGTTGCGATCATATCAGAAGTAACTTGATTCTTTTCAGCTTACAATAGATACTGGCTGATAAACATTCTCTTGGTGACTGGCAAAGGCTACAGCAAACATATTTTCCATTTTCATCTTTGGTTTTTGACACTGTCTTTGGCAAAACAAGTAGCTGCCTGTCAATTATTTAGGTTTGCCCTGTTGCCTCAATATGATTATTTTTTTATATAATTCCAGCAAGAAACAGGTTACTACAATGACTTTTAGATTTGGCAAGATATATTTGGCATATGACTTGTCATACAATTCTGTTGACGCTATAGTGGCTTAAAAAAAATGAACATGGCATATAGTAAATTCATGATTGCAACACTGTCATAAACCCAAGATAAGTTCATTGACATATAGACTTTAGTTCCTCCTTACTTGAAAGACCTTGCTGTTCTCTAATGCTCTAAGCAATATGGACATACTTTTTACATAGGAAAGTGAATATATTTAGTTCAGAATATTTTCTAGTCTATCACTTCCACCTGACTTTATGAATTACAAACACTGTACATTCCCTGTCCGGCAACAAACTGAAATCACAGGAAGGACACAAAGTATAACCTGTTTATTTTATTAAGTAAACTATCTTTAAGAACGGGCCAATGCCAAAAGGCATCAGCATAAATAAAGCTTATGTTGGTGAAATGACACATGCCACTTTATGTGCCTTGAAGGGTAGAAAAGTGACATCAGAAATAAAAAGTGTAGAGAGCTTTACAGAGTTCACTAGTTGAGAGATGTACCTGGGGGCCAGTGGATTAGTTAGAGTACAAAGGATTAGTTAGCCCCAGCTTTCTAGAATAATGAACTGTGTTAATGGCTTCTGTATTATTCCAGTGTTCTTATAATGGTATTGGAGTTAAGGTACAAATACTATCTGAATAAGTAGTTTTTAAGGCTTATAGTAAGCATCTGCTTATTTTACAGTTTACTTTTTCTTTAGTTAGAAAGTTTTAACAAGTTAAGCATGCTTACATATTCTACTTTGTAAATACTGGCCCATGTAAAGCCAATAAACATTACAGCAGTAAACTACTTTTCAAATTTGTTTACAGACACATTGTGCAGTCATATAAACACCAAGTCATTCCATCTGAAAAGTTATTACCATACTACCAAGTAGATGTCTTCATGTTATTGAGAACATGTTGTTTCTTGAGGTTTTATTAAAGTGAGTGAAAGGATGACTTGACTTATACTTATCAGACAGATGTGCCTATAAAGGATTAATATGAAAAATCCAATATGCATAGGTTTTTGTAGATAAACATACTCTCTCTGCATACTGAATAAATGGTGACCATATTTCTATTCATATAATCTTCTGTCTAGATTGACTTGTCTCATCTCCCTGGGCTGCCTCTTACAGGTAACAGAAAAAATAGGGTACCCTGGTCAGAGCAGTCAGCCTGGGTGAAGTATTCTGAACTGGCTGTTAAGTGGTCAAACTTTCATGACTATAGTAGGAAGAGTAAAGGCAGCTGTGAAATCCTCTGTCATCAGCTCTTCTGTGAAAACTTGTTGATATTCCATAAAAAGCAATTATATTTCAAAATCCAAGAAAACCTATTTTATCTTTTTCAATGAAAAGTTACCAATAGCCTTGGTATTTACTAACTGATCAGAGATTAAATCATGATTTGAGTATGATGAATATCAGAAAACATCACCTATTGATGTATATTCTGCAAATCTCAGGATTTTATTTAATTTCATTACATTGTTGAATCTAAAACCTTGCTAAAAATGGGGTAAAGTGATCAGGAAGCTTAAACCCTCAATTTGTAGTGTTTGGAATGGACAAACCCTGATACAGACCTTCAGCTTGACTCTGAGTCCTGTTTCTGTGGCAAGTACTAAATTACAATTTTGTATTGTACTGTTTCTAATCTTGGGCAGAAATTAAAATTCTTATCTGTCATAACCTTCATACCTTAGCTGAATCTCCTCAGAGCAATGGATGAATTTTCTTTTGCTTTCACATTTTTTTCTGTATGTTTGTGAACTGCTTCCCTCAGATGAAAGTGTATGTCATAAATCCAAAAAAGAATCACTACCCAGAAGTAATTGGTCTTAAAGGATTAAGAAACCAAATATAGTATGGTAAATAAAGAACAAATAGATAAATAAAGAACAGCCAAGGCTTTTGAAGGTTTCTTTCCCATTGTCCTTCTTGCCTTTAGCTACATGTCCTGTCTCCCAGTTTGAACTACAGCTTTTGATAATATAGAGATACTAGCCTACATGTATAAATGCAGATCAAAAAGAAATGGGAACATCAAGAGATAAAGAAAACACAATTGATGCGATAGAAAGAGTTTTATATCAGTAACTGTGTGCACAAATAAAGCATTACCTGGAGTTAGATTGGTACAGGTTAATAAATATATTACAGTAAATATACTACCATTGTGACATTACATCAGTAGTTTATGCTCTTACCAGCACTGAAAGAACAGTAAGTTTCATAGCACACAGCTGTCTGTAATCTAAAAAGACTTAAAAAAACTGAGAGCTCATTTCTGTTGCAAAAAAAAAGTCACCTGTACCACTCACTGCCTAAAGTCACTTCTGCATGGTGACTTACACCTTTCCACCCAAAAGAAGATCTCATGAGAAAGGCCATTGAACAAAAGGACAATATTTATGAAGGGAAAAGATATCTAAATTGCTACAGAGACTCTGAAGCAGAATTTGAGAGCTCCATGCTGTATCTTTTCCCTTATTGTCTGCACATGCAGCTTGGACCACAAGCCCATGTGCCCTCCCTAGACTGTGCAAGAAACAGCAGTTTTCACACCCTTCTCCAACTTGCCCCATGAATAAAGTAAAATTGCTGGTATTATGTGTCTGAATAAATGGGAGTTGTTTTGCTGGGGCCTGCTAACAGGAAGGAGCCCACAGAAGCTAGGAAATGACCTATAGCAGTGGAGCTATACACAACAAGTGCTGGAGCAGGCAGAGAGGCCATAGACAGCTCTTGCTCCCTCTTTCGACATATTCTAGAGAGGAACAAGAAATCACATTCCTTTTGTTTTCTTCCTGCCTTCAGAAGTGCACTTGGCTAGTTGGCTATATGATGGTTTTATATATCCAACCCATGAAACAGTACTTTTGCTCTGTCAAGAACAGCCATCAATAACAAAAGCATCCTCACAACACTCACATAAGGCTTGGCATCCAAAGAAGATAAAGAGGAAATACAGAGGTTGTAATTTGCTTGAGACATAACCACTGGAATCTTCTCCTGCTCTTCCCACTACCAGATTTCACAGAAAAAATATCCAAAGGTCTTCCTGTTCCATGCCAAAATAAACACAGATTTTGAAACCTTGACTCTATTAGTGAAAGCAAATCTTTATTTCCTGCATAGAACTCCTGATCTTTACCCATGTGACGCATGGTAAAGTGTGGTGTTTGGCAATTCCATTCTGTTTATATTCTTATACATATTTTCTGAGGTAGACTAATTACTTCATCCACCTACGCCCAGTAGCTGATGTGCTATCCTAACAAATGGGAATCAGAAGTGTCTTGGTTTGAGCTAGAACAGAACTAATTCTGTTCAGTGATTTTACTTTTCAGCTCAGTCTCTTCTAAGTAACTGCACTTTCTGAAGTTAGCAGAATATTTTTGCAGACAGTCTCTGCTTCTAGCAGTGATAATGCTCGATTTTTATATTTACAACCAAGGATTGGCATGCAGAAAGGCATACTTTCTACATGCCTATAACCAAGCATGAGAATTGACTTGATGGCACATCCTAGTTCTAACAAGGTGCAAACTGGAAATTATTAAACAGAACAATTAAAATATGAGTTGGTACCAGTATTTAGTCTAAATTTTCACTTCTTTGCCTTGAAATTCAAATGAAACTTTCAAAATGGATGCCATATTTGCATCCTAATTAGCCTTATTTTACATATATATATATATACACACACACATCCCTTTTAATTGCACATGGGAAGACAAATGATATTGCTATTTCTATTACATCCACTCAGGTCACACTGTTCTTTCAACATGTGGATAACTTTGATGTTTGAAATTCTCTGTCCAGAATTTTTTTATGACAAAAGTGACAGGTTTTAATTTTTTTTTTTTATAAGCAACATTTAAGAAACTATGAGTAAGAGCTTCTGCTATTGGCTGAAAACACTTATTTTACTCAGGGAAAAATGTTCAAAATACAAGAAAAAAGCTTCAAAGCAAGATTTGCCTCCAGAGCTTCTGCTTGGATGTAGAGGAGTGGAGCAGATTTGTGTCATGAGACCATGTATGGTGTGTTTAATGTGGTAGGACCTTGGCTCTCCCTGGATGTCAGGTCTTCTGGGAAAGGTGAGGCAGTCTGCCTGTCTGTGTGTCTCCATGAAGGCATGACAACAGACATTTGACCAGACCAAATGTTTGAGAAACTGTGCTGTTGAGTTCTGCTTTTCTGGTGAGATTTAGCACATAGGTGATTTGCCAGGCACAGAATGTGGCTGAGCAGGTTTGGGAGAAAATGTCTGTGACATTTCTTCTTTGTGCACTTCTAGACTCGACACTGCAATGGCCAGTGACAGGACAGCAGCTGTGATCTGAAACAGATGTGCTGTGTTTCATTTCCTGCCCAAAGCCCAGGAGGGACTTGAGCCATGTGAGCTGCTATCTAGAGGCTGTGCTGGAAGAAAAGATTCACTCCTTAGAAGGACAAACACTGGCACTGGGAAACATCAGAATGCTGAGGAACTGGCTATCAACAAGAGGAAAAAAAATCATCACCAGATGACAACCAGATAACAAAATGACATTCTGTATAACTGCAGCCAGAGGAAAATGGTATGGCTGTGTGTGGTGTTAACTCCACAACCCTAGAAGGACCTAACCACAACCACACTTAAGACAGAAATATCCAGAACGTCTTCAGCTTTCAGAAAAGTGAAGTGGTATCACTAAATGAAGCACCAAGGAGATGTATTGAAGTGCCAGGGTGGCAAAGAGCAGAGTGCTCCTCTGTGAAATTCCTAATCCTTGAAAGGACAATGGGAAGAATGATCAAGGGATGGGTAGATATTGGGATGTCTCCCTGCAGGTCCAATATCAGATAGGCTCTTGCAAGACAGAATTTATGGTCAATACAAGTGAGAATGCTTCATGCAGTTGCTCATGGACTGCATGGTAGCCCTTGCAACGTCAAGCCAAAGGTAACTCCCAAGCATCAGAGCTAAGCCCTAGGCTACGTCCAAATCTGAGGTGCACCTGCAGAGCTATGCTGATGCAGGGGCTACCATGTCATCCAGGTATTGAGGTGCATGGCACAGGGAGAGACACCTTGAAATGCTGAGGCTGGAGTTGCTGCATCATTCTCAAATTCAGCTACAAACCCAATGTCCATGCTCCATGAGAGCAAACTGTGGAGGACTGTCATCTACTGCCTATATGTAAACTCCTTTTTGTGCAGCTCCTGCATGAAGGAAGAGTAAACGTATGAATGGTGAGAAAATTCTGTCGTTTCCCTACCCATCCCATTTTCTCAGTTTAAAAGTTCTGGAATGCTGATGAGAGGCAGAAATATCCACATAATCTTCTCAGGGATTCTTGTCCTACAGATTAGGAAAGATAGGTAGCAAAAGATGCTAGAAATTAAACTCTGAGTGGGTAGGGATGTTTATCTGAAAATAGGCATCTGTTAAATAATAGATTTTAGTCTTGAGGTTGATAGATGGGGGAAATCCTGTATTATGCCACAGTTCATGTTATGTATCAGTTCAGCTCTAGATCACAGTGGCTCATTCTCATCTTGAAATCTAGAAACATTTCCTTATTGGAGAGTACAAATACAGAAATCTGTCTCTCTGTCATGTTCTGTTAGATTTGTAATCTGTTACGTTAAACAAAGCCCTTTCTCACACAGTAATGAAAAGAAAATCATTCCATCCCTGCCTTTCCTCTCATTTAAAACCACAAGTTTTCAGAGCCCATATGTCCTATTCCAGATCCCAAACTGCATTTCATTTTTTGGACTTGTAACTCCTCAGGGGAGGCTATGAGTGAAGACAACTCCATTCTGGTTTGGGATTTGTCCTTTGACTGGTTAAAGCTGGTTACCTGTCAGTGCCATCTTCATGGCAGACCTCAAAACCAAGACTGAGGCACAGATTTTCAATAGTGCCTTCTTACCTTATATTCTATTATTAAAAGTAATACGAGCCTATGTCTCGCTTGTGAGACAAATCTTTACAAATTTTAATTTTATTTTATTTTCTGACTCTAGCCAGACAATTGCTGCTTGGTCTAGACTCTGTACAAGCCAATAGCCACCAACATGTGGCGTTTGCTAAATCTGGACAACTCCACCATCCTTGGATGATGCCCTCAGTGACACCCATGCAATTTTCTGTTGTTTTAAACAACAGGTAATATAGGCATGATCTGGAGAAACTATGGCTGTAAAAATGTCCTTCCATAAAAATTCTGTCCTTGATACATGTGAAGCTGGCAGAGCCAACAGCAGCAAGCACAGAGAGCATGTACTTCAAAGGTAACCACATCTACAACAGTGGAGGCACAACAGATGTTAATGAAATCAAATTCAAGCCCTCAGTTTTGTGTAGTCAATAACCAGAAAATAGAAGTCTATAGAGGATGAGCATATTTTATAACTAAAAAAGTGATATTTTAAGTTCCTGTTTACTTTAAGGTACTTCCACTGAAAACAGCCTATGCATTACAATAAATATTTGACATCTGTAAGTCTCCCTTCTACCAAAGACCTCTAGGTGTTTTACAAACTGTGTGATATATAGAGGACTCAGGAGTCGGTCTGTCGTCAGAGTTCTGGGATGAGACTGGATCTACATCTGAACTCTCCTAAGTTCGCAAGGGTTTAGACTGGGGGTACAGCCTGGGTCATCATCATTGCAGGCCTGAAGAGAACAGGTCATTTTAATCACACATTTCAGTCCAAATTAATCAAAAAAAGGAAACATTTTAGTTCTTGATTTATGTTGAAGAGAATTGAAGGAAATAATAGAAAATGGCTACCTTAAGTATATTTTCTCTATACTTTACTGTCTTTTAAAAGAAGATGAGAAGCACTTTAAAAATGACCCTTGTGAGTAAAACTTCATTGTGAAAGTTCTCCAGCTAGTCTAAAAAGTAGATGTGAAAGTTCAAAAAAGTGTAGATTTTTGATATAATTAAGCTAAAAAGAAGAAAAAGTAAATAACTGATGCAGCAAGGATTACTTACTTTCTTTTAAATATATCTGTACTCATTAAGAATGACTAAATTGAAGTATTTTCCCTTTTTTGTCCAGATAAAGTCACACTTGGGCTGAGATCTTCCTTATAAAGTTTCAGCCTGGAGCACATTTTTACAGCTGAGTTATTATCCTTAAAATATGAGTTCATACTAGAAATGCTGGCAGCCCTCTTAACTATTGTATAGCAGCAAGTACAGCTGTAACATGTTAAATATATTGAAAGTACATGGGGGGAACAGAGTGGCTCAGAGGACTGGTAATAGAATAAAGAGTCTCAACGCTGGGTCACTAGGTTTGGTCATTGCTAGGACTGAAAGTCATTATCAAGCTACAGCTGTTCAGTTATGTCCAGGCATCATCTACCCACAGAGAAACTCTCATCACAAAAATACACTGCCACACCTAGTGATGTCCAACAGCCTTACCAAGGACTGTGAAAGATGGGGGGATTCATCCCCACAACTGCAGCCCACAGGCTAGCTCCAAGATGAAGAGCACTGATAGCACAGTGGGAGACGCTTGCATGACATGCTGACCAGTCTGCAGAGGGTGTTCATCACCAGCCTATTGCTGCCATGTCTTTTCAGGGCACTCTGTTTTATCAAAAAGTTGTTAAACACTGAAGATTGATCCCAAAAGAGTCCATCTTTCACACTGGTGAACAGACCACATGCTACCACTTGCAGAGGACGTCTGGTGATACTGGTTAAATGAAGGCACAAAGATGACAAAATACTTTTTCAGTCACAGTAATGACTAGAATGACCAAATACTTCACTATTACACCTCTCTCTAAACTGTAGATGGTAACGTCTTGCTATTTACATCAAATATCAATCCCTTTCAACCTACCCCAAAACAGTAGTCATTTTTGCATTAGCAGATGAATGCAGAATGTTCTGCTTTTCTCAGAATCAGGCTGCATGCTCAAGTGAAGCCTTTTGTCATAAACCAAAGTAGAAATAAAAGTATCCAAAGTAACATGTGCAAATGAAGTCCAAGTTCACTGCTTCAGTTCTCTAATGTGAATGGATTTATTGGAGTAAATGACATGTCTCTCTGATTTACATTTACCCATACAGTCTTCAGTAATCTCCATAAAAAGCTTTGATTTACTACAGCTATATATAGTGCACCACCACTTCCTACAAGTCACTGTGTACAAGTCCATGTGAAAGAAAGCACAGCACTCAGATCCTGACATATGATGAGGACATTCTGTACTTTTTATGGCTTTGTGTCCTCCACACACAGTCTCATTTCCAGAATTTTAGGTTAATTTCAAAGATGTTTCTCTGGGCTGCTATCCTGAATATCTTTCAGATATTGGAATATTGTAGAGGTGCTCAGTTTTCTCTGGAAAAAATCTTTACGTCTGTTTTATTTTCTCTGGCATCTAGAAATGAAACTACCCTTATGACCAACACTACTTTCAGAGATCCTAAGGACAAGCCAAGAAAGAGCAGTTCAAGAATTGTCAAGGTCTTTTTTAAAACCCTACTCTTCCACATACCCAGCAGAAGTTGATTCTTCAGGCTACACTGCAGTAGACTAGGAGCTGCCTACTACCAAATACTACTGTCAAAATACCTCAAAGTAAAGCACCTTGCTCAGCAGCCAGAGAAGACTAAGTTGGTGGCCCACTACTGTGGTAAATATGCTAGAGTGAGTCTTTGACCCACACTGGATGATCAGCCTTCTGGGAAGCACAGATGAGGCAACTGAGTCTGCCATTTTGTCTTTTACATGAAGGTAAGAAGATCTTTATGCTTTCAGGAATAAATCATAGTACAAACTAGAGAAACAACCAAGCCAGCTGGACAGCATATACATATTGCTGAGATGAACAGTAAATTATTTGGAAAAAACATTTTGAGGCAGAATAAAACATCCTGTGAATTCAGGTGACACTTGGCGCATATTTGTGACCAAAAGAATAAAAAAAAAAAGGAGCTGTCAAAATGCAATGTTTCCACCATGCTTCAAAATGACATATCATTTCAGAATTTATCTAAATTTGAAGAAAAAAAAAACAGCTTAATATTAGTTCAATAAGGAGAAACGAAAACAGAAAGATTACAGATATTTTGTCTTTGTTCTTCTTCTCACCCTCTCCCCAGTCTTTAAGTTCTCTGCTGGACTGGAGTCAAAACAACATTTTCACAAGTTTTTCCATGTCACTACCCTCTCCCTCTGCACATTTTCACTTCAAGACAAGTTTTAGAGTTATTATCTGATCCTGCCCACAAAGCCGTATTTTATTATTCACAGCATACTATATATGTAATAGTCTTGTCAGTCCTAGCCAGAGGCAAAGTGTAGCCTCAGAGGATAAGGAAACAAGAAACATCCAAAGGAAGATAAATAGTGATGAGATGATAGGCAAATGGGTTGTACTCCCATCTATTCTTGAGAGCTGTGTGGATAGAAAAAAGAGTGCTCTAATTAATTCCAGAGTGATCAGGACTCGAGAGCTGGACTCCATGCACTGCATGCTTGTGAATCTTCATTTCATGTGAACCCCCTTCCTCCAAAAACCAAACAAATCCTTGTTTTGTCTTTGACATCAAAAGACACAACATAACTAACAGCAGATGTTCCGATAAACTCTAATAGAGATCAACCTCTTGGCAGCCATATTTCTGCTCTGCAGTGGCTTTTCCAGGTGCACAGAAAATCCATTTGTGGGACTAAGAAGTATATGAAATGGTTTTCTGGTAGTAAATATTGTGATATTTTCTGGTACTAGTTCTACTATTGAGGAACTGCAGTATCATGAAAGACTGTTTTGTGGTGTTCAGCCCTGTGTCACTGCATGCAACTGTAAATGCAGGGAAGTAATGCAGAAATGCACAAGCTTGAAGAATAAAGTTGGAACTACACAAGGACAAATTTTTAGCAGAAGCCATTTGCAATTTCAATGGTGAAAACCTCTGTAATCTAACAAATGCAGTAATGGACATAATTTAGCTTAGTGAATTTGAAAAATTTGTCCTGAAATCTTGGCTCCCCCCCACTGAAATCAATTAGAGTTTTGTCACCGGCTTGAATGCTACCACATTGTTTTAATCCTCAGAGATGCCAAACTGTATGTTACTATGCACTGTACATTACTATGCAGGTATATTATTGATTTTTATACCACAGAAAGATTGTCATTAATTAATAATCGCAAGCAGAAATTATTTTGCTCTTCTTTTCATTGTAATTCAGTGATATTTATTTTTTTCTTCAACAACTCAGTTTTAAAGCAGGCTATGTCTGCCTGCAGACTTGTTTAATCGAGAAACAAAACATCATTTTATGGTAAGACAGTCTTCTTGTCTAGAAGATGAAGTAATTAATAAGGACAACCAACCTGGGAACAGGAAAGTGGTAAGTCTAATAACAACTTCAAGTATGAAATCATCTAATAAATACTTGTTATGTGCACTGAGAACAATCCTTGGGCTGAATAAATTATTCATACAAAAGTTTTGGACAGTAAACAAATTTATGAAGATAATGATCTCTTTGCATTTCATGAACAAAAGTTGGGCGAGGGGGGTCAATCCCAGAATAAATTGCAATGTATAAATCCAACAGCTGTAGGCATAAAGTACTGATGTAGAGATTTGCTGTAGATATTGTAAAATAATCCCTGTGTGCTTTCTCTTTCCAGAAAGATAGCTTTGAAGTGCAACTGCAGAGCCAAAAAATTTAGCATATACTTATTTGCTGTTCTTGACCAGAGACTAATCACAAGTTAGGAAACAAAGCCTTTGACCATAATGGGTGAATGAAATCAGAACTGTGCACAGCATTAGCCCTGGTCTGCTTAAAACTAACAGCAAGCAAGCGTGAAACTTTTGTCAATACAGACTGCAAGGGGTTGTTTCAAGTTTGGGAAACATTGATGTACATTTTTGTTTGATGTACCGAACTGCTTTTCCTCAATTGAGCATCCATATTGAGTCACTAGGTGGTTTAAAAAGCTGAATGAATTTCACAATGGCAAAGTTTACTTCCAGTACATTTATTTAATGGCTGAGGCAATTGATGAAAGGGAAATAAAAATCTGATGAGGAGAGAAAAAATTAGACTAGAATCTAGACTCCCCCAGGACAATTTCTTGTGCTTTGGATCCTCTGTACTGACAGACAACGTATTTGCTTTCTAGCTAATTACCAACAAGACTAAAATTTTACATCTTTGATGTGCATGAGATCAAAGAATATTAGGAAGTAAAAGTAAGATTAACATAATTGTCTTGTACAGCTATAATAAACCATGACTATGTATATAATCAGACACCCTGCTCATCAGGCAAGTATAAACTAGAATCAATTGGACTAAATAAGAATCTTTTTTAACTTTGCTTCCTCAGTAGTTTCTCTCCTCTCCTGACACCCACGACTGGATCACAGATTCAGGAAAGTCAGGAAAGACGCCCTCTCCCAGTGGCCCATCTGACACCCTGAGACCCACAGAAGCTCCTGTTTCAGTTATTGAGCCTTTAAAAAAAAATGTAGCTGCCTTGCAGACACAGCAAGCCATCAGCAGGGAAAGAACTAAAGGATCTCCTGGTTGAAAGTCACTTATCCCTACTTCTTACTTCATCTAAAGGACTAACTTCTATTTATTTTTTTTTACTACTATTGTCTACCTTATCTGCACACACAGAATCACTCTTTGGGAGCATGCTTTGGTAGTGTAGCCTTTTCTTATTATGCATATAATATATGGTTCTCATCTATCAAATCTGTGTGCTAGTTAGGATGCTCACTTTAGAAAAAAAAAAAAAAAAAGAGAGAAGAACCAGTGCTTTGGTATATACCTGCATCTACTTAATCCTTACTATGGCTAAAATACTGTTAGAAGTATTGTATTTTCTTTAAACAATACTGCCCTGTAATAACTGATAAACACCCGGCTCTGACTGATCTGTCTTCAGCCTCTATACATACAGCATGTTTTTTACTCCAGAAATATCCAGTATTCTTACTTCCTCATCAGCTCCAGTGTGAGAAAAAAAATCAGAGTCAGCCAAAAGTAACTGACTCATAAGAGCAAAATGGGGTGGGAACATTTGGATGGCTTGTCCTCCTTAAGGCGACATGAAAGGTCTACTTATGACTAGGAGCTGTGAGCTACTCCTCAGAGTAAAATAATTTTGAAGGTTTTATTTGTCATCCGGTGGCAGTGACAGTGAAAAATGTCTATTGCACTTCAAGACAGCTGGTAATACAGCAGTGCAGGGAACAACTGACAGAACAACAGTTACTTTACCAGTGTAGTTTCTAGGCTTTTACAGCCACTCAGCTGGAATGATACCATTATATTAAAAGTGGTTTAGGGCATCAGGAATCAGAGTACCAAAATTTAGGAAATGCTGGTCTTTTCCTTGATTGAATTTAAATATTTTTACTGTGTAGTTTTGCTTTAGTTCACAGAAAGGCAAGCCTGAAAATGTTTTCTTGCTGACAACTGCCTCATTCAGCACCCTTGCAAGCAGCTCCCAACAAATCGTGGCCTTCAAAGGCACATTGTTTTTGTTTGTTCTCATTGTAACAGATGTTTTATATCATGTACTTCAACGAACTAATTCATCTGCAGAGGACTGCCTGCTCTGGCTGGTGTGCATCCAGCTGTGGAAATAGCTCAAGTGTCATCTGTGGCCGCTTTCATTCCATTCTTCTGATCTCACAGGATCTCAGTGACCGCATCCAAGCCCATAAAAAATAAACAGATCTGAGAACATCCTTTAAAAAAAATTTCCAGTGGAGGAGTAATGCTACTCCAGGCAGGAAGACTTTCTGGAAAGAATGTAACTGATGCTGCAGGAAGATTCACCCTGCTCTGGAAGTCTCCTCCAACACATGCCGCTTTTATCATATGAACTACCCAAGCAGTATTAAGAGGGACTGGAACAATGTCATGTGTGATTTTGATGGAGCTCTGAGCTTCTGTCTAACTCAGTGCCATATCAATTAGCCTGAGCACTAGCAATCAATCACCACTTCTTCTCTAAATATACTGAGCTCCCATTAGAAGCTGCAAATACCGTAAAGCTAGTTCATCTCAACACACTGACTACTTTTATATATTTCTGAAGTAGAAACAAAATCAATCTGAATTGCTCTGGAGTGGAAGCATATCCTATTAATAGCTGTGCACCAGGATTAAAATATATTAGTGGATAAAAAATAGTCTGTGCCTGTAAGAAGTCAATTACTGCTTTCTTAAAAGTCACTGAACAGAATTACTTCTGTTCTAACTCAAACCAGGACACTACCAAATAAAACATCCAATACTAAGAAAGAATAGACTTGCTGAAAATGCCTTTAAAATCAACTGGGATCACTTCATCACAAGTCAAAACATGCCTGGAATGGTGCAACCATTTCTTGATTAGCTTCCTTAGAAGATGGAGCAACAAGTTGCCTTCTGAATTTATCAGGAAGTCAATTCACAGTTTCCCACAGGAAATAAGCAGTTCCTGTTAAGATGCTGATCACACACTTCAATAGCAGATCCACTGGGTTTGTTAATTACTTTCAAACCACTTAGTCAAGTCACCCATTAAGAGGAAATGATTCAATTTCAGATCCACTGAACTGAGAAACTAGGTGACCAAAACTCCTTGTGGAGCTTGAATTATTCACCTGTGTAAGAGGGCTCACAATAAGTCAAACCAAGTACTCAGTTTTGGTTTTGAGAAGCCACTATGGCTGTATTTAATTAGACAGCTTGACAGAATATTTAATATTGTACAACACCAATTGTTGGAACATTTCAGAAACTTTCAGAAGCCTTTGAAAACCTTCAGGAAAATTAGAGCCTTATATCAATCCTCAGAACTGATTCATCACTTTTAGGAGGTTGCATTCCAAGTCCCTTAACTCTGCGGAGAAAATTTTAGAACTTGTTGGCAACTGTCCTATATTTTAGAGATGATGATTCATCTTTTCACTTCTGATTAAGCATATTTGCTATAAACTTGCTAGTTGGGTATATCTATGGGTCAGCTTCTTCAAGGTCTAAGCAGATCACCACAGAAGGCCTGAACAGATCACTGCAGCTCTTGACATTTACTGTAGCCCCTAGGTCAGAGATCAGCAAAATGGACTCATAGAGAGATAAATATTTTCATATTAGTGAGCAGTGACTTCACAGAAACTAATTAAGCAATGCTATCTAGGTCAAAAATGGGTGCCTGACAGAAGAACCTTTGGGGATTTTATATCTTTGTCTGCCACACATTCTAACCTTCAGCTGATTCTGCTGTTCTATCTACTTTGGAGAATGTCATAATGATAGATAGTGTTCTTTGAAATAGAGAAAATACTTCTCAGAGGGAAACCACCACATTTGAGCAAAACTATTGTCCTTTAGCACATATAACATACAAAAGCAATGCCTGTGACAAGCCTACCACTTATACTGGGTATTGGAATTATTAACTTCAAAGAGTTCTGTCACTTGTATTTATCCACTAGAATTTTACAAGCACAAAAGAGTTAACATAGTCTTTTCTTCTGCGAGAAGAAGAATAAACACGGTATAATACCCCATTACATATTGTCCCAGCTTGGTCGAGAAGATGAAAGGAAAAAGTAAGGCACAGTCTCAAACTTCACTTGACATAACAGCACTCATTGCGTGCTCCTACTTACTCCTTTCCTTGTCTGTTGAACAAAATGATGAAAAGAGGCTCAGAGAGGATTTGAATACATTGTGTGTTGGGGAGGAAAGCAGGTATTATCACAAACAGGTCATGGTTAATTACCATAACCCACACTCTCAAAGCCATGACCTGTAGCACTTCAAGACAGACTTGAATGGCATGTAAAACTTGAGGAAGAATGACAAATGAACACAGCTGAACATCCAGTCCCCATGTGAGGAAGCTCTCTTAGATTATCGTACTCAAAACTCCTCAAGCTCTATTCAAAAATCTCACCCAAAGGATCTCACCCAGCTTATATCACTAGCACCTCTGATATATATTTTCTGAAGGGATACATTAATCTATTTGTATTATCTCTGTGTAAATATTCCTGTTTATTATTCACTGATGTGCAAAGCCCAGAATCTCAAAGATGAGCACATCACCTGTGCAGCCCTAGCAAAAGGTTTCTCAGTATTATAGCCAAAACTGACCTTTGTCACCCAAGGATAAATGGTCTGGCTTTGCTATGTTGGAAAGCGTAAGCAAAACAAAGCAAAGGGCAAAACTAGTATAGAGGTCCTGGGAGCTACTTCAGGAAAGTCACACCTGCCTTTACCATGAACAGTGGCATGGATTGAAGGTTGGTTTGCTGTTGTGAGTCCAAATCTGAGCACTGAGCCCAAACTCTCTTGGCAACAGTACCAAGACTACCTTTCAAAGACCATTTCCCCCCTCCTCCTGTCACCCTACCATAAGCAACTACCTAATATTGGCTCTGTAGTCACTCCCCATCAAAATCACCATGCCCAAGGTATTGAACACCTGTGAAGATTTAGGTTGAAATGTTATAAAACTAGATATCAAGTGGAGGTTGAAGACATGAACTGGATGTTATCTTCTGTAGAAAGCAGCATGAAAGCAGGGGAATTGCACAGGTCTTTCCCTTCAAATTCTTGTTATTCCTGGGCTGTTCCTGGGGTAAGATGTGGCCTGTCACAGCTTTAGCTGTCAAGATCAAGTGGCTTGGCTTGCTGAACTTGGAGTGGGAGTTAGCAAGGGAGCTAATACAGCTTTGATACTTCCACTGACATGAATCAGGGAGAAAGGGTGCTGCATCTGCCTCTCTATCAGAAACACTCAAACTGAACCTGACAAACGTCCATCCCCTCCTCTCCCTGAAGCAAGACCTGTGATGAACACCAAACTTTGCACCAAACACTTAATCTCCTCTTAAAATAAGTACATACAAGGAAGAAATTCAGCGGTGAATACAACCACACTTTTGTTAAAACACTGCTGGTGCTCCTGGCCCACTGGCACCTGGGGTTAGCCAGGACCAGTTGCGGCAGCGTGGATGGACCAGCTTTACAATGGCAGGTCTCTCCCCCTACCTGCCAATGGAAAATATGCCTCTAGCCTCAGCCCCATCAGATGTGGGACTTCTGTGAATGTGACACCCACCCTCTTGGTTAGAGGAAGGCGATAGACTAGCAATTTCCAAAGCTGCTAGCAGGAGGTTTTTATTGATCGCACTAAAGAGGGAGGCTATCCAGCTGGGAGCTGACACAGACTCACATCCTGTGTGGATTGGGCAAAGAGGGCGTGCATAATGATTTACAGACTGCAGTACTAAAAAAGTACAAAGGCTGTTTGAAAGCAGGCTGCTTGTTGTGTGAATCATATGCAACCCCCTTGTCCCACCATGGAGATCACTAGCAGGGTTTTAACCCTTTGACCCTCAGCTTGGAGCTGAAGAAATCATCCAAGTTATCCTGGATCGAATCCTGGGTGAGGACTCTACACATGTTTTTTCTCTGTGTTATAGACAACTGATAATGAAGAACCCAATTGTCTTCCTGCTCTGGGATGTGTGTGTGGTTTCGCAGTGCACAGAGAAAAGGTAACTTCCACCAGACTGCTTGCTCTGAAAAGCACAGTGGTGAAGAGCTACCCCCAGGATTAGGGATGGATGTTAGAGACAGGGGCTTTCTTGGGCAACAAGACCTGCAGCAACGTTACAAAACTTCCCAGGTAACTCATTTAAAAGGCATGGAGTGGGAACGCTGTTTAGCAGACATTCCTTAACTAGGTACACTCAAGGCTATAACAAGAAATAACAAATTGCATTTAAACCACAGTTAGTTAGAAGACATGAAATTTCAACCCCTAACCTTTTAACCTTCCTTTTAACATTGGGCCATTTGATAAGAAAATCTACTCTGCTGGAATAGCATCTCTCTTTGGCAGGTAGTCCAAAATATAACCATTCAGTGATTTCACTAAACAACAACTCAGCACTCCTTCAAAATTCTTCAGAATGTTCATCTGTCACCGTGTTACACAATTCATTCTTCATCAATCCATTATGAAACAGTCAAAGAATGTTGAGTGTTTATACTATTATATTTCACTATTTGGTTTTGCAGTTGTGTAAGAAGGAGGTTGAAATCATGCTCTAAACAATGTTGCAGATATCACTAATTCATAACAAAAAGCTTTTTGGCACACGCTGTTGAAGCATGGATTTAGAATGGATTTATTCCTAATTTACACCGGTTTGAGAGGAAAACAAGACCACAGGGTTACAACCTGAAAACTGTAATACAGCAATCACTCCACTTCACTTCAATAGGACTGAAATCAATTTAGGAAAGATACACATGATTTGATCTGGATTTGCCTGTGTACTGCAAAGCTCAGGTCAATAGCACATTTATAAAGACATTAGAACTGAAAAGAAAGCCTTTTATCCAACAGAGTAAAAAATGAATGGCAAATACTGTTAGACCTGACTATGTTCAATAATAAGCTATTATTTATGGTATTTTGGACATTTCTATCTTCCGGTATGTCAAATCACAGTGTACATTTATACATTGATATAAAAACCTGTTAGCATTGTCTCTGAAAAATAATTTAAAAATAATTATGTTATTAAGATGCTTCACCAGTTACAGTCAAAGTGGTGTTAATTAGTCAGCCACTTACTCAGACACCTCAATAAGCATATCAGGAATGAACACAGAAGGAGAAGAAAAAAAAGACAAAAAACCCGTTACATGTAGAGGCCAGAAGTAAGATTCACTAAAAGTCTATCTGAGATTTTGCAAATGATACGCAAACATCTAAGAAAAGGTTTCTCACATAGCAAAACGAAAACCAAGGACAGAATCCAGAGTTAGGCTCCTCATGCAGTGAGGATTGGGTACACATTAAAGGTACTTCAGAAGTAGCCCCAACAGGATAAGGACATTGCCTCAATTTCCCACATGAGCCATCAGACAGCAGTGGCAGCTTTTTGAGAATGACAGTTTGGGCAAAGGAACAAATACAGTTAAAGGAGACAAAAAACCCAGAGAAGTCACTGAACTCAAAGTGTGAGTGCAAGTGAAGTAAAGGACCAGGACTGGATAATCTCTACTGCAAAGCCATGGAGGAGCTGACACATGTAAGCACAGGTCCAGTGGCCACAAGTAAAGGATATTAATGAAGACAGAACATAGATAAACCAAAGACAGAGCTAGCTAACCTCATTTTTTAAAATAAAATGACGTATTTTCTTGATAAAGGACATGCAGCAGATCTAAGCTCTCTGAAGGTCAATAAAGTATTTCAGGCAGTTCTACACCAGAAATTACTAAATTTTGGGGACAATAAAGAATTAACTAAAAGAAAATGAGAACAGGTTGTTCTAAAAGAAAAGCTATACTGCTCACTAAAATCTCTATAAGCATAGCTCTCATTCAGTACTTTTAATAATGCCCTTGAATAGTAAGACTAGGGGAAATTACCGTGTTGTGAGGCAAATTCAGTCAAGTGGCAGATTGATGCACCATACAGAAAGGACTGGACTAAACACAGCTAAGTGCTAATTCATGAAGAAAATGAAGCTAAATATGTGGTTTCCTTTATAATGCTGGAAACCTGGAAGAAGGGGAAAATCTAGGTATATCAGTGAATTACAGGGTGACTGCATTACCAAGGTTGTGTGCACGAAGGGAAAAAAAAGTAGAATTTTACAATGTAGCAAAGTACTCCCAGCAAAGCAAAGGAAGTACTAATGCTACTGTACAAAAGGTTGAATACTGTGAGAATTGTCTGTCCTAGAAAAATGAATTCAAAGTGGAACAGATCCAAAGAAGGGGCACTGTCGCAGAGGTACAGAATCCCTAAGTTATTACAAATGCATAGTGATGTTGACATAGTTAGCCTAGAAAATGAAGATGGAAGTAAGATTTTTGTCTATAAATTTATGTGGTGAACATCCAGAAGGGAGAAGTGTTACTGAAGGTAAGGAGGAATGTATGACCAAGAATAGATGGATGTAAAATGAATAGGAGCACCTTTAGGTTGGAAATTAAAAATGCAGTACTAAGTCTCAGAGCAAAGATGTTCTAAAATAAGCCTCCCAATAAGATTATCACAAGGAAAAAAATCAGGCTATTTAATCAAGTTTTGTAAGTGATTATACAGCATGGTTCCTGGATATAGCAAGAATCCTGAGTTTTATAAACTGGTCACTAAATCCTTAGAGTACATTATTATAATTTTTACACAAATCCTGCACTAGATAAATCATGATGTAATCACAAGCATTATATAGATTAGCTATTTTTCTCTAACTTATGCAAATTGGTCCTTGAATACACTTGCATAACATAACTGTAATTTATGGAAGTGCTTTTGTTCTAAGGATTAGGAAGGTGCCAGAGTCTCTCCTACATCAGCTTTTTGCTGCAGGCAGGATTCTTTTCTCATTCTTAGTGTTTCACACCTATGCAATTCAATTTCCTTAAGCGAAGTTGACCCTTGATTTATACTGGTAAAAATTAGATCCAATATTTCCCTTTGTAGCTAGGACAGGTTTATTTTAATATTTAACAGGAAAACTCTAAACATTAATACTATCATTATGAGGCTGTGTTTAGAGGCAACAGTCAAGCTAGGCTGTTGTTTCACCAGATTTCACAAACATCTAGCAAAAGCTATTTAGTGGTATGGCAGTTTTATAATCAAAATATATGGGATTCCAGTAACAGTTGAAACCTCTGGAACAAAACCCCATATGAATACTGTATTTAAAAAAATAATAATATAATTATTAACATTGCAGTTTACACCTTGATTCTTATATAACTCCCTTCCTACTCAGTTGTATATAAAAGGACATCTTGTCAATCACCTAAAACCTGACTTGATTCTCCACTAGCAGGAAATCACATTTACAATTTTGACAGGTTGTGCCAGCCTTTGTGATTCTTATTTTGGCACCATCAGAGCTACAGTGCTGCCTCAGCATTACTCTAATTGTATAACCCAGTTGTTCCTCAATAATGTTATTTTGGGTTCACAGGGCTGTCCCATTCTTCACGGCTGCCCAGTGCCCCATCTGTAATGGAAACACTGATTTTCTGCAGTGCAGGAATGGAGTTTGGGAAGCCAAAAGGAGATCCAGGTCCCTCTCTGCTAAAGAACTGTCCTGCAGCAACACCCTCTATACTTAACTGCACTATGGAAATGAGAATCACATCTCCATCATGGGAATGGGACCTACCACTGTGTACAGAAGGCACCCACAGTAGATCATTCTCAGCCTTGTCACCAACTGGTGTGAAACCTTTGTGCTCCCAGAGCACAGAGCTTATTCAAAGCATTTTTGCTGCCTATGCCATATGAAAATTGTTGCTTTTCCTTTCCGCTCTCATGGAACTTGTATGTTTGGCAATTGCACTATATGACCATCTGTGTGGCAAGCAGGCTTGTGTCCTGCTTACTACACACATATCATCTGATTTGCTTATGCCAGTGTAGCAGAGCTCTCACTGCAGAGCCTGAATAATATTAGCATTAACTGCAAGATGATGGACATTACCAGGCAAAAATAAAGAGACAGTCCATGATGAAGGATAAATTTGAGAGGGCTGTAATATACATGTATCACATGTCTCTCTAGTTCACAGCACACATATGCATGCGTAACCATAATGCAATACACATGGCAAACTATTTGATGGTGAGCTAAACTGAGAAATCATCTGACAAATTTATATCACATGCTTACCTAATTCACCACTCTGCTAAGCCCATTACTTACTGCACAGTCATTAATCTAATTCATGGCCTTTAATTAAGACCATGTGCATACTAAATCCATTGCTCTCTCCTGATTCTATCATGTTCTGCCTACTTATTAATCTACCTCCTGGAAAATAACTAACTTCACCAGTGCCCAACAAATGAGGAATTTTTGCTCAAAATGGCAAATGACATACAAACCTTACAGTTGGTGTTCAGATTTTTGACTGGGAATAAATTTAAAACTTGTTGTAAATGCAAATCTACATGTAAACAGAGATGTTACATATATTATATGAACTAAATAAAGTATTAGGATTAGATTTTTAGTCTTAGTTGGTACACATGAATTCGGAAAAGTTGATTTTCTTTAAAAATGCACTATATTCTTCTACAGAAGGTACTCAACTATCTATTGATTAGTAACTATGTCTTAAAATAGCGCCCTTTGATAAAACTTAATGCTGTTAAACAGCTGTTGTGTTAAGATTTTTCTTGACAATGAAGGCTGATGGTTATGGTTACACCTTTTCTGTTAAAAAGGAATCAATATTCAATAAGCTCAACCAGAATTTCCTGGCTTCAAAATATGTGCAGTATTTTTGAGATTTACAGTAAGCCTTCTTTTCCAAATATATTTTCCATTTACATTTATAGATTTGGATGAAATATATGTATATATACTTGTTTTTTCAACTAATGTAACCGTCTTAAAAAAACATCCTGGACTGATGGTTTATTCATTTAGTATTCACATTATCTGTTTGAAAGAAGAGAAAATTTTACTAGAACTATTAAGTGTTTTGAGGATAAAACAGCAAAGCACAAGTTCCTCAAATGCAAGGGCTTGTCTACTGGAAATGCTTGTGGTTCTTCTGTCCATGTTTTCTAAGTGAATCCATATGTTGTGTGTCTTGTGGCCATCACAAAAAATGTCCAGTTTCACTAGGGGGCTCTAGCAGAGTGTCAAAATGGGCTTGAAATCTAACTTGGATAGATCTTTTCTGCCATTCATATTAATTCATAATAATTTCTAAAACAGCAGAACAAATGACTACTGTAATACTTTGATATGATTCCAGAAGAGCTCTATAATAAAATGTACAAACCCCTATACTTGAGTATGAGATGTAACCTGAGTGAATTGTTTTCACTTATTTCCTCTTAGGGCCATGAGTTGGTTGAAATTAGGTACTGCTTTTCTATTGTGGCTACTCCACTGAACACAACAGCACCTAGCATTAGAGAGGGTCAGTAAGCCTGTGCTCAGCTGAGTCTGGAATTGCCCACTTAGTAGCACTGAGACAACATCTATATACGGTGGGTGTGTGGTAAGAGGGAAGTAGAAATGACCTCATGTGAGCCTGCCTGTCCCAAAGGAATGTTGCCAATTACTGTCTTGATTATCAGAGCTATAGAATTGTCAGTCCTTGATTTTCTGCCTCGGGAAATACTGGAATTAAAATTGTTCAGCAGAACTTTGGCATTGCTGTTTTTTTAGTTATTTCAACCTCTAAACTTCTTAGCCTTGAAAGTTCAAGTAAGTTCATGTTCAAAGAATCTCTTAAAAATACACAGCTAAAGTTAAAAGACTAGCTGGAGATTCCAATTTCTAAGGATTATTTCCTGTTTACTTTTCATAACAGCTAACCAAACTCTCACATTTCATCTTGAAGGCAGGACTCAACTGTCTGCAGAGGACATACTTTGTTCCCTTACACTAAAACAGGCAAAAGCAAGATGGACCTCTGACTCTTTGCTAAAAAGGTAGAGTGCAAACAGGAGGTAGAGAAAGTTGTCTCAGGAGAGGGACACTGAATGGGAACAAGGAACTTCTTTGTTTGAGAGTGTAGGAATCAAAACACTGAAACTGCTGTGGTATTTTGGGTATTATCCAAAATAACAGAGTTGCTAGTGAGAAAATGAAAACTGATATATTTCAGTTAGACAGTTTGTACTTTTTATGTTACATTCATGCACAACAATCAAAAGGCAAGAATCTGGAGTCCTTAGTCTCGCTTCTCACTAAAGCAGGGGTTTTACACTGCTTATGAAATAGGAAATATTTTTGTTGTTGCTTTTAAGACAGACATTACATTCAGCCATGGGCCAGAGGAAGGAAGACAGAAAAAATAATAAGGGCATTTGTTAAGACATTGACCTTTCTAAAAGGGCTGTAAGGGCTTGAGAAACAGCCAGAAGAGAAGTTCTCCCCAATGCACTTTATCATTTTCCATAGTAGATTTTTCCATATGCTGTCCTGCTTGCACCCTTCATGCTGCCACTACCATATTTCTTCTGCAGCTATCATGCAGAAACTATTCCTGTCTGATAAGAATATCTATCTGTGCATACCCATTGATTACTTACGGTCAAATAATTTTACTTGCAAATAAAAAAAGGTAAGTGTAAAACTAGTGTGCACATACAGTATTAAGGTAGAGCATTTCTGTTGACTCACTAAAAAAAATTCCCTTTAGAGAGGAAGAGTAAGTGTATTATTTGTAATAAAGATATAAATCAAAAGAGTTTTATACAAATATCATCATTAATAAAAATGAGTCACAGAATCACACAACTGTCACGGTAGGAATAGATGTCCAAGATCACCATATCCAGCTGTCAACAAAACCAAAACCAAACCAAAATAAGTGCCTCATCTACATGTTTTTTGAACACCTCCAGTGGTGATGATTCCACCACCTACCTGGGCAGCCTGTTATTCTTTCAGTAAAGAAATTCTTCCTGATATCTGACCTAAACCTCTCCTGGTGCAACATCAGACCATTTCCCCTAGCCCTGTCATTATTAACTCGAGAGGAGACTGCACCCATCTCACTACAACCTCCTTTCAGGTAGTTGTAGAAAATGATAAGGTCTCCCCTCAACCCCCTCTTCTCCGAACTAAACAATCCCAATTCCCTCAGCCTCTCCTCACAGAACTTGTTCTCCAGACCCTTCACCAGCTTGGTTGCCCTTCTCTGAACTCACTCCAGCAACTCAATGTCTTTCTTGTGGTGAACGCCCAGAACTGAACACAGTACTCAAGGTGTGGCCTCACCAGTGCTGAGTACAGGGGCACAATCACTTCCCTTCTCTTGCAGGACATACCATTTCTGACACAGGCCAGGATGCATTTTGGCCTTCTTGGCCACCTGGGCACACTGCTGGCTCATGTTCAGCCATCTGTCCACCAGCACCCCTAATGTCCTTTTCCACTGGGCATCTTTCCAGCCACTCTTCCCCAAGCCTGTAATGTTGCCTGGGGTTGTTGTGACTGAAGTGCAGGATCCGGAACTTGGCCTTGTTAAACCTCATACAATTGGCCTCGGCCCATCGATCCAACCTTTCCGGATCCCTCTGCAGAACCTTTCTACCCTCAAGCAGATCAACATTCCCACCCAATTTGGTGTCATCTGCAAACTTGCTGAGGAAGCACTCAATCCCCTCATCTAGATCACTGAGAAAGATATTGAACAAGAATGGCTCCAGAACTGAGCCCTGACGGGTTACCTATATGTGGGTTGACTTTAAACAACATATTTTTCAAAGTTTTCCCTGAACCATCAGACAGCCTCTGGGGACTACAGGAAAAAAACTAATATGGCAAATGTTATAAATCCCCAGAATAACTCTTATCCCATTTATGTTTTGATTCTGTCATCGCTATCCATCTATCCTTATCCTGAGGCAGTAATGAAATACAAGACTTGTTTCAAGTAGGGATGAGTGAGCATTGTACTTTGAAAGCTATAGTTAACTAAACTGAGCCCAGACTGCCATCAGTGCATTAAATGTTATGTCAATATAAATCCAAACCCACGCTGCCATAACTCTTCTGGAGCTTCCATTACAGCTAGTGAGAGGGACCAGGGCACGTGGCAAAGCAACAAAACTGGCAAATTTGAGCCATTCTTACTCAGACACAGTGCAGTCAATATGGCCAAAAAGCGGTGAAGGCTGCATTTATAAAGGCTACATTTTTCAAAAGTGCCCAAGTCACACATAAGCCTCAAGGTAAATTTTTCATCAGGTTCACATGATTCAGGAATCCTGTTTTCTAAAGCCTTGAAGATTCTGTAAGCACAGAGATGTGACAGGTCTTCACACACGACCCTATTATGCTATCAGAAGAATAATTTTAATACTATTTATTCTGAAAGAGCAATGATATCTCAACTTATTTGATATTAATTTTCCATGGCTCTTAGTATAAGGCTAGCAAAAACCACTGATAACAAAAAATAAAAACCCTTTAAAAATTGTATTTGCAGTTGCTTATTGGCAACAACCTATGATATCAAGGTTAAAAGTTACAGCAAAAACCATGATTAAATTATGATATATCTGCAGAGTTCTTTACTGCCCATCTGACTTTCTCCCATTAGGACAAAAACGTTCTGACTGGTTTTTTGGGTTTTTTTCCTCATAGAATGTCATTTTGGTTATTATTTACTTTTAAGGAGATCACAAAAATAAGAAGACAGACAAGGCTGGGGAATGAAAAGCAATATACACAAACATTTTCTAGTTAATATACATATTATTGTTATTTGTTAGCATCTGAGATTTATCTGGTTGCAGTTAAAAAGCAACAGAAGGAATTTGAAATACCATCTTTTACTACAGTGTTCTGTTTTTTTAATCCACCAAGTAAACAGATACAGAATGCACACATCAGGAAAAAGTGGCAGAAATCAACATATAAAGGGAAACAGATGAGCAGCTTGTCTGGCAGATCAGCATACTGCAAGGGATATCACTGAAGAAAGAGCATGGTATTTAAGAGTGGGCAGGCAGGTGGCAAAGGAGATGAGATGGGCAGGCAGAGAAGAGGCAGCAGACACAGGGTGCTAGCTCCATGTGGGACAGTTCTTCCCTCCTGTCAGGAAAACTGTCCTGTCCATGTACAGCATGCTGAATGAAAAACCTCTTTTGTCTCCTCTAGAGCTTGGTCCTGCCTATTTTTCTGTCATGAGGGACACTACATGGTGTTAAATTATACATAAATATCAAGTAGGACTTTCTGTTGGAAATGAAAAGCTAATCATCTAGTAACAAGATTTAGTGGATACCTGTAATCAAAACAAAGAATTAAACACCAGCATCTAAGCAATTCAAACTGTGCTTTCTGTATGAGTTCATCACTACTCACAAAGAATAATAGAGGCTTAGTAAAGTGTTCTCCTTCCTGAGGCAAGAGGAATGTAATATTTATCTGCACTGGTTTCCAGTGGGACATCATGTGCCACAATCAATTTTCTCATAAAATATTATGGAGTAATAAAAGGGTGGCAATTTAGATAATAACATGGCAAGCTAGGTTACAAGAAGAACAAAAAGCTAACCAAATTAGAAAGTTCCCAGTTTCATCTGCTCACAAGGTTACCAAAACTCAAGTCTTAAATTCTGCCAACTTTATTGTAATCTTTAATTTTTTTAAGTTATGGAGGTGCCTAAACTAGAATCTACAGTTAGGCACGCAACTACAGCAAACTTACAATGGACACAGATTCTTTATTTTCTTTCAAAACATTAATTCTGATGCCTTGAGTCCTCTGTGTAGTAATTCTCTGAAATCTTTTCAGGCATTTCTAATAATACATCTCTTAATGAAACCTGGAGAATGGTAGTTGAGCCTTTTTACTTTTATACTTCTTCAGTACTAAATGCTTCATGTCCATTTATTTAAGAACATAATCTTGGGAAACAAGGGAAAGATCTTTCAGTGAAGAGACTGGGATTACTACAGACAACACATGGAGGTAACCCACAATGGCAATGACACTAGAAATGTTACACCACTTATCCACCATCCCTCTGCTTTTCCACCCACAAGCACACATCCTTTCATTGATGCAACTCTAATGGGCAATGAACACAAAATTATCTTGGCATACTGAGGGTGCGACTCAATATAAATGCTACTTTTTTCTTCACAGTCCTTTATCAAAGGGTAAGTACATCCCATTACCACACCAAAATGCCCCTTCTAGTACTGCAGAAAAATGTTTTGCTGAACATTGTCAAATAAAACTCAAACACAGATATACAAAAAAACCCAAACCAAAAAATGGAGTTCGTAAAGTGATTAGATTTTCCTTCTGTAAAGGAAAGGAAGTTGTTCTGCATAGATCCTCTGGCTTCCATAAGTATAATAACTCATCATATACAAATATCTAAGATTTGTTTGGTCTGCAATTCAATTCTAATATTAGAATACAGGACTGAATTTAACTGTGAATTTGTTCAATACAGCTTGTCTCCCTACAAGGATCACAGCTGTAGTTTTAAGCCATTGAGATGGAAAATTCTGCCAGTGCCTGGAGTGAGAAGCAGCACCACAGCAGTAGGAATCTGGTTTCTGGGAGACACTCAGTTTCACACTACGGTCATTGCTTCGTGAGAAGAAAAATGAAGAACTTGTCTCTAAAGAGCTGACGGATATGGAAGGGGGCTTCACATTGGGATGAGAGTCCTGTGCTACTGAATGGGTATGTAGTGTAATACAGCCATGATGTTGTATAGGTAACTCCCACCAGAGGTTACTCTATTATGAAGTCAAAATATTTGAACACAGATGTGAATAACAAACAATCGTAAATTATACATCTTCATTTTAATTTCATCCTCCTCATATAAATCAATGTATTGATACTTATGTATAGTACACATTGGAATTTTGATTAATGACACTACTAAGTGTCCATACCTGAGAAATGTGAGAAACTGATCAAAGGTAGCAAATGAAACTAAAGCAATCTATACATAGTGGGATTCAGTATGTTGTTTCCTTCTGGTATATCACTAATATTCAGGCAAAAAGCATCAAAACTCCTCTGTGAGGTAAACAAAAAATCACTTGCACTGCTTCTAATGAATGTTGGTAAGATGCTTTAAGTAGTAGTTACAAATTGATGAAAGATGCCAATTTACTCAATTTCATTGGTCAAACCATAAAGCAGATTTAGATTTGGCAGAGACTCTGTAAAGCTATGCTTTACCCTTTTCCAGCACTTGAAATGCATTCCTGAGGATCCTTTAAAGTTTATACAACTAAAAAGGCCTTTTTTGATGGCTAAGCATATAAGGGAGGAGTAACTCAAAGAGTATGCAGGAATGCAGTCACCTTGCAGTATCTGAAGCAAAGCAACACCTTAGAGCCTGTTATTCTCTTATAAACATTGCAATTAGATAACATATCACCCATTCTCCTCTTCTCAATAAATCAAATGGTGCTCCTTAAAGAAGCAGAATCTTTACAGGGGAGGGCTCTTGTGAAAGGGTGCAGCTGGCTGCTCTTACATGAATTAGGAATTTAATGTGGTTGACAAGTAGAGCAAGGCTATAGTGTAAAAACTTTTAGTTGGATATAAAGCAAGCATCCACTTACTGTTGGTTGCATAACATATGGCGGATGAGGCATCCAGGAAGTACTCTGGACCTGCGTATCAAATACGTTTAATTAGCACAGAAAAGCTGAAAACAGAACTCAAAAATTTACTTGAAAATATTCTTTCTATTATGAAAACTAAGCTAATTTTGGCAAAAGACTTAAGTCATATAACTCAATGAAAAATTCATTTATACCTCATAAAGCTACTGAAAAAGGAAAAAGCTTTCATTTTTTTCATTTCACAATGTTTTCTATCAAAGTCAAAAGTTTGAGCTAGTAAAAAGTACCACTTCTATGATCCACATCATTTTATCTCATAAAGCACTCATCGATACTCCATGTTGTCCTGTTTTTTTCATTTGTTTTTTTTTGCTTTTATCCATCATTATAATCATGAACTTGTCATCCAACCAACAGTGCAGGAGACATAAAACATTCAAAGTTTATTTTCAAAAGTATCTGTATGAACTTTCAAAAGTATAACATTTTCAGATATCATAGAATGATTTATTCCATTTTCAGTAATAACTGCAATCTAATTCCAAATGTTTGAAGCTTATTCGTATTGAAATCTTCCATGGCAAAGCTGTTTTAACATGTCCCTGACCCCAGGATCGGATCTTACCTTGGGCATTGTGGGGTCCATTCCCACCAGGACTCTATGGCTCATTAAAGTTTTTCATTGTTACTCTGCCTTGTGACTGATACATAAGAGATTCATGGATATACAAATTTCATTAACAATTACACGCATCACACAGTGCTTGTGCATTTGTGGTGGCATCTCTGAACTGTGACTCACTCTTGTGCTAAGCATGAATGGCCCCACATGCTAGCATAACTTAGACTCAACCCCAAGAACTGTGTATCCTGGTTTCCTTTTACATCAGTCTGGGCACCACAACACACAGGAAATACACAAAAATTAGAGCTGTGCTAGAGCCATCAGTGGGCATCTCACTAGCTATCCCCAAGTTGACAGAGATGGGCATGTGGCATCTCAGACTGAGCATGAGCTGGGATGACTAGGAAAAAGCTACAGGGTCCCAGTTCTTCAGATGTTCCCTGGTTCATGAAGCAAGTGATGAGAATTAACTGTATAATTGTGTGCTTTGACACTTGTTGAAGTTGATGAAAGCAGATTTTTTGTTGAAACACAAGTTCAGTGAAACATCTTTGGAACCTAAGCCAGTGCACACAAACGCAAACACCTTTACTACAAAATTGTCTCTTGTGAATCCCCACTAGTAAAAATATATCAGAAATGCCACCTGTTCATTGCTCCCACTCTTGCATCCTTGCAGTTCCTCCACTGTACCAGTACAAATGCTTTTGGGTTTACACTGCAAACTATCTACAGAAAATGATATGGGTTAAAAAAAAATAAAAATCAATGTTTTGGTGAAAAATGCATCAAACCGTGAACTGATGTAATAGTTCAAGTCAGGATGGGAGAAGGGAGCAACTGTGAATTGTGGAGCAGGGATGGGTAGAAGTGGCTAGGTGGCCTGAATTCAGTGGACTGAGTAGGAGGGAGGATGTATGACTCTTAAGCCAGCTTTGCAGCTGAGAAAAGTGCATGTGGTCTGCATTCATATGTGTCTGGCACTGACACTTCTTTGGTGTTGCCGTTTACTGAAATAGATTGATTTTATCACACTGAAACAACTTTTGTTTGGAAAGTGTTAGTCATTTAAAATTAAATAACACAAAAACCAAAGAAAATTACAAGAATAATTTATCTTTGAAGATCAAGCTTAAAACACAGTAAGTGTAAGCACAACCTCCTAGAATTACTTGTAAGCAGTAGCATACCATCTCAAAAAAATAACCCAACCCCAACAAATCAACCCTAACATGAAGAACAACCCAATATGCAGCTCTGCAAGTTTGGGTAGCTTATTTCAGGTAGGACTCAGGACTGGAAGAACACTTATGCTACAGCACAGAAGTAACTGAAATGGGAAAATGTACAGCCAATGACCAGCTTCATAGTGAAGTGATATATTCCCAGACAACGGCTAATAATAAAACTATACAACCTGGTTTTGACTTCCATCTCAGAAAGCCAGAGCATGGCAGTAATTTCCCAGTGGAGATCCGTGAGGGATCTGATGAAAAGAGAAATTCTGAACGACAAAATGTGTGGGAGACTAAAGAAGGATATGAGGACAGTTATCCTCAAGTAACTTGCCTTGTCAGGGATTATTAGATAAAAATGAGTGCTTTTAAAGGATGCTGTCACTGAAGCAAATACAGCTAAGGTCAAAAGGTCAAAATACGATGCAGTCAACATAAAATTAAAAAAAAAAAAAACCAAACATTTAAAAGTACTCGTGGCTAATAAAGAGGAGCCAAAATGACAAAACATTTCAATAAGGATAATAAGCTTCTGCTGTTGTCAACTGGAAATGAAGCAAAGTGCTGTTTACTAGAGAAGCTTATGAAATAAAACATTACCACAGCTTTCATTGCTAGTGTAAAGAATGCAGGAAACACTTAAAACCCTACACCAAATGATACCTGTTTACTACTAGAAAGCCTTTTTTTTGAAAGTATGACTCAAGAGTTCAAGCACTCACACAATTTCTGTGGTATAGAGTCTTCCTTCATCCATATCCAAAATATAATTAACTGGGAAACATAGTAGACAAGTGCAAATCTGACGTACCTGATATGTAGAGACAGGGGAAGCAGCAATGAATGGTGTGATTGATGTCTGTGGAATCATGCGGTTTGTTGGAATACTGTACGGTGAGGAATAAAATCTGCAAACAAAGAACAAAAGCGAGATTTTTTGAACCTTTTGACTGCTAGGCTCTGACTAACTAATTCACTGTCTCCCAGGCAAAGACAGAAAGAGTATACACAGGTAATTATGTCCATCTATTTCCAAAACCACAATAAAGAAGATGTGATGGCTCCACTGAACAGATCTTGAAAATAGAAAGGAGGAGGAATATTTACACACAGCATATTTTTTTCACTTCACCTAGCACAAATATAGAACTTCACGATACAAGAAGTAATTATCTGAAATGCAAAGACAGCTGATTTTCCAGAGTGCTAGCTAGGGAAAGGAAATTTCTTATGCAATATCGAAGACAATATTACTGATTTCATTTTTATATGTGGTACTGTTTTCTTTTCAGATCTTAATGGTTCAGTGCTGAGAATAACAATTCCATATACATGCCTGAATTATTTTATTAAGGGGCAGCTACAAAAACTCTGGCTGAAATTTTCATATTCATCTATGCAGAGGAAAAAAAAACCCACCTTCTGGTGAAATGCATCAGGAATTGTGAGTCTAATGCCCGAGGCAACACTGGAAATCTCAGATTTAGCTGTTTTTAATACTGTTGTTGCATGCTATGAACAAAAGTTCCACTACCTCTTGGTTGATTGTAATAAATGTTACATTCCTTTTCCTTCCCTGTGGGTTAATGATTGTTGATAAAATTATTACTCAGAAAATACTGCTACTGGATGATTGTGTAAGTACTTAATATGTGTGTGCTCATAAAGATTTTTACATTTGCCCTTTTTTTCCACTTTAATTGTAAGCCAGAAAAAATAAAATTGCTTTAAAAAATAATGTTTGCGATCTTACAGCTGTCAAAATGCTGCTATTTTGGACTAAGAAAAAGAAACACTCCTGTGCAGTGTTCTCTTGCCCGATTTAAACCCCATAAAGATCCTTCTCATATAGTATGTACTGATCTTACAAGTAGCAGAAGATTTTGCACATATGCTCTCTCTGTAACAGTGAAATGGATTACATTTCCTGTCTTTTTATGTGTTGGGTTTTTTTCTCCCCACACTGAGGCAATCAACAGTAGCTTTCCATGAGAGCCATGCAACAACAAAAAAAATCATTACTGGTGTTTAAACAAGTGTTCTATTTCCTGATCACCCTGGTATCATGGATTTAGTACTAATCAGTCTAGTTCAGACCGGATGCATTCATTCTGGATGCAGGCTCAAATAACCATTGACTTCATCCAACCAACAGACATGGAAAAACAGGCTGCTGTCTTTGAAGGCTGGGTGGAAACACTGAAAGTTAAGAGAGGAGAGGGAGACAGAGAAGCAATCATTTGTTCTCTCTATTCCAAATAAGATTTTAAAATGCCAAAAGCAGCAGGTGGCGTATGAGTGATTTTTTGTTTAATAGAAACATATTGCTATTTTAGGAACATTTATCTGCCTTTACAATGCTCGCACAGAGACTATTTTAAAACTGTGCCTTTGCCCAATTTTTTATATATCCCATTATGAGAACTTAAAAGCATTTGTATCCCACAGACTGTATCAAACATTAAGTTCATACAACATTGCGGGGGAAAGGATTTTTACAGCACTAGCTGGGTTCATCTGTGGCAAGAGCATGATGCATATGTTACCTAAGTCCTGTTACAGGGATCTTCTCTCTGATCAAGATTAACTAGAAAGCACTTTGGCTATGCACTTCTACGAGGATGAACTAAGAAATGCTGTGTGCAGCAAACGGCAGACTGACAGAAATTACTCTATGGGTAAAATGTATAATGTATAAAAATACATATAAACATCTTAAACTGAAGGACAGTATAGAAACTCTTCTGAGAAAACAACACATTTTTGTTCATTCTGTTCTCATTCTGTCCATCAGCCTGGGAATGACGCTGCGCTCATACTCATACTGCATTTGAACTGCTCGGACAAAGATGAGTGCAGAGGACAAACAACTTTCAGTTTGAAAGTAGTGCTCACTCTTTGAAATAAACTCTCCAATAAATCCCAACAAATACTACCAAATTTACAGAAAACGTGTGCTAAGCCAAGAACTTGACAGCCAGTTAACCATTTCTGTCTCAGCTCAGAGATGCAGTTATCTGCATAGTACATAAGCTTGTAGACTATACACTCTGGTAACATGAAAAATACAGCCCTTCCAACAGCCCTGACAATATCATTTATCTGTCACAGTTTGGAATGCTCTCAAATAAATATCAAATAAAATACACTATCAGGACAGTCAGTTATATAGTGAAAATTCATGTACCAGATCATCAAATAAGAGAAAGGAAGGAAATCTGATGCAGCAAATGACAATCTGAGAAAATCCAGTTCATATATTCCAATTCTAATAATAATAAACAACGGTTAAGAATCTGAGTCACTGTGAGAGGCTGCAGGGCAAACATTTTGCAATCAAGAAGCCCTTACACCCAGAAACAAGGCTTGTCTTCCTGCCACAGCGTCACTTGTGCCCAAACAAAAGGATATGGATATCTTTGCTACGTGTGAAGTACAGTGATATGGTGAGGATAGGGCTGTCCTTGCTTGGGCATGGGCTCAAGTGGAGCACCTCCCAGGCATGGGATGCTCAACCTGCCACAGCGCTGGAGCCATGTACTGCCCTGGCATGGTCTGCTCACTAAGAGGGCTCAACATGCTCTCACCCATGGGACATGGAGGCACTTCACAGAATGACAGAATGTTAGGGGTTGGAAGGGACCTCAAAAGACCATCTATTCCAATCCCCCTGACAGAGCAGAATCACCTAGATTAGGTCACACAGGAATGCATCCAGGCGGGTTTTGAATGTCTCCAAAGAAGACAACTCCACAACTTCCTGTTCCAGTGCTCTGTCACCCTCACTGTGAAAAGTTTCTCCTTGGAACCTCCTATGTTCCAGCTTGCACCCACTGCCCCTTGTTCTATCATTGGATGTCACTGAGAAGAGCACTTTCCCAAATTCCCTTTACATGCAAATAGGCTAATGTCCTAATATGTAACTGACATACATGACGTGCTGGGGACCTAATAAAAAACAGAAGGAGTAAAAATACAAGTGTGGCCTGTTCTGGTGTAAACCCTACAGCATCACAACAAAATCTGCAGCTGCTGACCTTGCCCTGTTTGATCTTAGGCTTTCCCTTTTTCTATTATTTTAGGCTCAGGGAGAGGTGAAATGAGATGCAAGAGGCATGTTGTATATAAGTCCAAGGAAAGACAGGATTCTTAGTCATCAGAATATGTGCATCAGAAAGAGGAGTGGAAAGAGATATGGATCTTACTGGCTTTGACTCATTTTAGATATGTTCAGTTATGTCCCCAGGTTTCCTGGTATTCAAATGCACAGTACGTGGCATTGTACGTTGAGAGGTGTAGGCTTTGTGGTAGTTGACCTGTGGGCTCTAAGAAGAACTCTCCGAAAGTCTCAGCTGCATTTTCAGCAATACAGTTTGCAACCTTTTATCAGCCTGTGAAGTTTTTTTAAAGGCACAAGCCAGCACCCCTGATCCTCAGCTGTAATTGCAATGCTAGAAGGAAAAGCATAGAAAGGCAGGTGGCAGGGGTGAGGTAAAATGAACATTGTCCTTGTATTAAAAATGGACCTTTTCAGCATGCCCAGATTCCATAAGTATAGGGAAAACTCATCACTAGGAGGAAAAAAATGTTCATGAAGAGGGGTTTATAAACGGCTCAGAAGAAAATGCTTTTAAGAGATGTTAAAAGGAACCATGTTCCCAATACATCATCAAGCACACACAGGCAATGCTTTAAGAACAGTTTCTGTTGTTTAACAGACAAAGCATATACTTCCCTCCTACATCAACTCTCCCTCTGCATTTGGGGACTGCATTATCTGTAGCGTCTGGTCACTATTTCCCTGCCAAAAAATAGAAAAAAATTCATATGGTTCCCATCCTATGGGGAAATGTGCGAGCTTCCACACAGAATCTGCACAAGAGCAAGATTCTATTTGCACTGCAATAAACACCATTTGCTCATGCCTTGTGCCTGCGGGCAGTACTGAAAAAGTTTGATTCATAAATAGTATCCTGGGGCTCACATAATGTTAGAGTATTACCAAGCATTATCAAGGCAGCAATTTTCTGATGCAATAAGCCACACAGTCAGATGTTTGAGATGAAAAAGACCTATCTGAATGTTGAGCCCATTGGCCAGCAAATGCACAGTATAGTCCCCCAGATATCAGATATTAAACTGATACAGTACATAGCAATCTTAGTCAAATGGCCAGGAGGACTCAAGCCTTGGGAACATTTTAAATGAGCATTCTTGCAGTGGAAGTACAAGACCTGTATTTTGTTCTTTCTATGAGTGCATTAAACCACTAAAACAATATTAATACCAAAATTGAAAAATCAATAGCATACTACAACAGGCACACTACTCCCCAAAATAAACCTGAGTACCTTTGTAAATGCAATTCAGAAAAGGCTGATTCTAAAAAAAAAAAAGGGCACATTGAGATTGGCAGGGGAAAAGAACTTATCTACTGAAGTGCGTGGTTACCACGTCTTCAGTAACTCATACTGCAATGCTACGGTACACTATAGGCCAGATTCTCCACCCCATTATACCAATTTTACACTGATGTAACTCCACTGGATACTGAAACAGAGTTACATGGGCTTTACAAACTTTACAATGAAATAGACACAGAAGAAAATGATCTCTTCCTTTATGGGGAAAAAATCTTAGCTATTTTTAGTGAAAGCCTCTCTCTCACTCTTTTTTATTATTCCTACTATAGATTTTCAAGGCAAATATGCAGTTATGTGGTAATAAAAGTGATAGTACTATACCACAAGCAATAAGAACCCACCTTTTCATCTGGATAATGTACAAGAATCCAGATTCTTCCCTGAGGCTTGGTTGTGCCCCAACCCAAAACCTAATACAACGTGTGCTTCTTAAGGAACTGTCAAAATACCACTCCTTGACACAGAGTCAAGTCTCTCGAGTAGGTTTCCTTCCTCCATATAATACTGTGTGGACTTCACAACTTGCATGCATCAAAATGCATTTATCAACCCTATAAAGGATTCTAATAGTTGTCGGCATGTGTAGTCAAACTTTATTTTTAAGTTTTATTGGTAATTCATACCTCACCTGAATCTTCACCTTGGCTGGGGTATCTTTTCCCATTTCCAGCCTCAGTTCAATAAGCTCCACGCTGTTAGGCACCCGAAGGACTGACAGGCTTATGCTTATCACAGCACATCAACAAGTCCCGAGCTGTATACAGGGTCAACACCCGCTTAACCTGATCGCTGCACCTAACAGCCCCACTACTGGGAAGTGGTCTTTGTTTTACAGACGGTTGGGTAACATTGCTCTGCGCAAACCTTAACAGCTTGGTCTACCTTACTGCCAAAGTATTATGCAAAATTTTACCCACAGGGTGGTATGGGCACACCATCAACACAGAGACTGCAAGCAGCAACTTTGTGCTCACTTCAGGACTGTCCTCACTGTAAGATCAATACGTTTGCCTACTGCCCCTTCACTGACGATTAAGTTAACTTGTTTGACTTCACAGTGCTTAAGAGTCTTTAACTCTCTTTCACCAAGACCACACACCTGCTATGATATATTTGTCAGTGACCAACAAATTGCATCTGCACATTTTACAAGCAAAGCATCAAGGTGCTCCTGTGCTTAGCTATAATGAAACCTATGAGCTAGATTTTTATTGTACTTGCAAGTAAAGAGACTTATGAAAAATAATAAAAAATCATAACTACAGGATATGTAAAGACTATTAAGTGAATGCCTGGGTAGCTAAAAAGAAACTCCGTAACCAAAGGGTCCTGGTGATCCTCAGATGACAGCATTTTAAAGCTGCAACCAAAGGAGGGAACAACAATTTTTGGTGGAGAAATAGGTTTTTCTGCACAGTAGGAGCTTCTTCTCATGATACTCTCTAAAATCAAGATCTCACCGTAAGAGCATTTTGAATGAGATAGTTTTGTCCTGATGAAATTGAAAATATTTTGACACTCTAGAAAGAAGAGATATGTCAAAGCAGTAATTAATTGTCACTCTTAAGAGATGTATCCAGTGCTGTACTTTATTTCATGCTTTACAAATAAAGAACATTTTAAAATCTGCAGAGCTGAAATTCTCCATTGGGTACTATTTCTTTTCCCAATGATCTGTGACAGCATGTTCAAACAATTGAGTCACCAAACCATCTGAGCAGCTTGAACACCTGAGCAGTATGGCTACTCTTTGATACCAACAATGTCTGACACTGAGATAACTGTCATAATCAAAAAAAAAATATTCTTGACGTAAAATTACAGTTTCCAAAACATTCATGCAACTGACATGATGGAATTCACTTGAAATAAAAGCTATTTTTCTGGATGAAACATTGTTTGGTTATGAACTAGTGATGGGTCTATTTATAGCCTAAAATGTGTTACTAGTTGACAAGTATGATAATAGAAAAAAAGGACTTGTTTCGGAGATCAGAAAATACCAAAAGAACCAGAGGATTCTGAAATCATGACTTTGCAAAAACCCTCTTTTTTCTGAGTTGCTCTGATGTGGCCGCTTCCTCCACACATGAGAATATCACAAGTCCTACAAAGCTACTGCTTGTAAAGAACAATTAAACAAAATATAGTACTATCACTATTTTTGGGGGGTTTTTTTAAGTAATCAGAATGGTTTTGGGTTTTGTTGTTTTTTGTTTGTTTGTTTGTTTGTTTTCATAATTGCTTAAACTAACATTGTGCCCTAACAAATAATTAACAAATAAAGCCATTCTTGTCTATATCAATACATTTTCCTCTTCAGTTGGATAACAGACAGGAGTGTGCATGGAATGCCAGCAGGTCAAGGGAGGAGATTCTCCCCCTCTACTCTGATCTCGTGAGACCCCAGCTGGAGTACTGCGTCCTGTTCTGGGGCCCTCAACACAAGAAGGACATGGGCCTGTTCGAGCTGGTCCAAAGGAGGGCCATGAAAATGATCAGAGGGCTGGAACACCTCTCCTATGAGGACAGGCTGAGAAAGTTGAGTTTGTTCAGCCTGAAGAAGAGAAGGCTCCAGGGAGACTTTCTTGTGGTCTTCCAATATGTGAAGGGGGCCCGTAAGAAAGCTGGAGAGGGCCTTTCTACAAAGGCCTGTAGTGATAGGATGATGGATAATGGATTCAAACTGGAAGAGGGTAGATTTAGGTGAGAAATTAGGAAGTTCTTCACTGTGAGGGTGGTGAGACACTGGAACATGTTGCCCAGGGAAGTTGTGGATGCTCCATCACTGGATGTGCTCAAGACCCGGTTGGATGGGGCCTTGAGCAATCTGGTCTAGTGGGAGGTGTCCCTGCCCATGGCACAGTGGTTGGAACTGGAAGATTTTTAAGGTCCCTTCCAACCCAAAACATTCTAAGATTCTATGAATTTAATAGTCATATCAGACATTTCTCTGATCAGAGTGACTGTCAAAGAGTTCAAGACTAAATGTGCTGTTTCTCTTCAAACTGCTGTTACCCTGTCTGAAAGGATAGCTAGATTGCAAGTCTCTGTTCTTCTAGCTCATTAAATAGTTGCAAATGTAATCATGCAGGTAAATAATACAATGATGTTAACTTTTCTGCTAAATTTGAAAAAAAGTTACAATTCCCTGTGTTGGCAAACAGTAGTTGAGAAATGAAGAAGAGTGTTGCTCAGAATTTTCCCCCTAAATCCCATCTGCTTAGACACTAATTTAAGGCTTTCTTCCTGTTTGACATTTCTATTCAGGCAATGCCATGAAAGCCAGTCAGCCTGTAGAGAGAAGCCCTGATGAGGTAACAGCTCTATTATCCAAAATATGCTGGAATATTCAAAGATTATTTTAACAAAAGCAAAGTGAGTAAAGGGAAAGTTTACTGGTTTCCACTTTATGTCAGAGAGATTAAAAAAAATCCTCTAGTGTTTGCCAAATAGAGATGGAAACTATTAGGAAAAACAACTTCCCATTCAAATGGATATTACAAACAAGAGGACATAAAACCAAAAGGGAAACTAAAAGAAGAACTTGACAATATAGTATTACATGCTTCAGACAAAATATGACTGAATGAATTTGCTTCTGAATAAGTTTTGTCACAGAAAGAGAAAACAAAAGATGGCATTCAATATAACTTTTTAAAAGGCATAAGAAAACATGCATTCCTTACCCATTCTGTATAGCAGCTGTTGGATCGTAAGTCAAAGCCATGCCAGCCTGCACATAGTTAGGGAAGAAAAACAGATTTTTACTATTACTACAGAAAAAAAAAGGGAAAAAAAAAAAAAAAGAAGACATTAAACATTTTCTAAGCCAACATGAATAAAAACTGAATGCAATTTAGATTCTCCAAGCTCAGATGGCCCAAAGCATCATGGACAGATTGGCTACCTCCCCAGCCCGAGAGTTCCCTGAGAAACAGATCTGTTCAGTATGTTGGTTGTCATCTCTCCATAATATTTGGGGCAAATAGTGATTTTATTGTACCACTATCAGTTAGTAACTCCACTGAGATCAATGCATTTACATCCAATGACTCACTATAACAAGACAGGGCCAAATCTTGCTGTTGCCTGTGAGACAGGTAGTTGGTAAATATTCTAAAGCCAACTTCACAATAGCATCACAGGAAGGAATCTCACCTTTTCCATAAAGGCCACACTGTACATGACACCAGCCATCTACCATTTCTGCAGGCTTTCACTTGTACTTACAGTGAATTCATTACCAAGAGACAAGAAACAAAAAGTGGGCTGTGAAGCAGAAAACACCAACTAAAACCAAACAACAAAAAAGTGCTTGAGCTTTTAAACAAGGCTTTTAAAGTACTTCAGAGATCAGGACAGAAAAATAATTTGTTAATGGGCTACACAGAGCCCTTCAGCTGCCATTCACCACCAAGCAGATTGTGACCTGTATGAAAGGATTTGGCAGTGTCAAAACACCATTCAGTTAGCAACCAGCACCACCACCACTATTAGCAGATATATCCACAGGTACTGAAGGAAAGTTGGGGAGAGAGCAGGGCTGGAGACTGAATTTCCCACTCTATCCTGTGCTCCAAGACAGCAGCCAGGGCCATGTGGGAAGGACCAATTTTTACCTCAGCATTCACTTTAAGACATGGGACTGATAATCTCTCCTCCCACATACATAATTTACTTTGACTTTTTGTCTTCCTTATTTTTTTTCCCTGACTTTGTGAAATACTTGCCAATGTAAGACACTACCAGGAGATCGTAAGACATCTCCCTTTGTGAGGGGCTAGAAGCAGGGCCTCCACTACTCAAGGTGCTGCTCTCCCTTTGGGAGCAGCTGAAAAATGGCCACAGCACCATCCCATACACTGTATTTCTCTCTGTTTATCATACAGACCATATGTTCATTACTCGAGACAGTAGCATTTGCTTCAAGGACAAGTGCTTTACCAACCACGTGGCAGGGTCTGTGTTCCCAGTGGGAGCTTTTAATGCCCCGGACCCATCTACTAAAGTACTTTTGAATAATGACATCTGCCCCTTTCCAGATGGCTGCTCAGACAGGTCAGGAAAGCATTTGGGCTTGGCCAGCTCCCATGCAGGCAGGTGAGCAACCAGGGTAAATGCCCTGGTGACAAGCAGGTAAAGAGCGGGCAGCACTCCTGGAAGAGCCAGGTTAGCCTGGCAGCTGCACACTGATCTAAGAGGAGATGGTCCAAATTTCCAGAGGCTAAAAATAATTTGTGATCTGAAAGAGCAGGCTTCACACTACCTTACATAGACATTTGCTTATTGGAAATGCCATTGTTTTAATGCAATATGTACTATCTCACAAGCAACGGATAATTCAGGAGACTATGGCCAAGAACACAGAGTCATTTTTTAAAAAATGCATTCATTTTGTACAAAGAAGAATAAAAATTGCTATTTCTGCAATTTTAAAATGTCAAAGAATCAAATTCAAGGTGACCCCAACCACTGCTAATTTTGATGTAAAAAATAAGTTAGCTCAGAAAAATCATAAAGGATTATCTCTTCATTATATTCTTATGTCTTATATATTCACAGCATATTATAATGTTTGGTAACGTTGCATTAATTACTAATGGGAATTAATACAGTTCATCCCAAAAGAAAGCCATTAAAACCTGAAGACCATAAACATTCTTTGTCTGCAATACATTGTTTAGAGAAAAAAAATCCTTTGTTATTTTCCTTTCCCTTTTCAACACTTACAAAATTTGTTATTGCTCTCTTTTTATATTCTGCACTGGTAAGGACAACTTAAATAGTATGTGTAAGCCCTAGAGGGACAGAAAAATGGGTTCTAATATTTGTTTTTTAAAAATTTAAAATAACAGGATATTCTCAATAAATCAAGATGTTGACAGTTTAGCATCTAACATCTGTTGACATCACACATCTACCAAAAGACTAAGAAGAAAACCCATATAATTCCTTGAAAAAGGAGAGATCCAAGCTTTCTAAATAAGGGAGTTTCTAGATCTAATGGTCCTTAGAGTTGCCTGGATCAGAGGTCACTACATCCCACAGCTCACCTTAGTGTGACCTGGGGACAAAATGGCAGCAAGGGAGAGAGGGCTGGGAGGAAAATGGGAAATGAACAATTCTCTTATCTTAGTTTCCTTGACATAAATAAGAATGAGGTTGCAGAAAGGATAAATTGCAGCAGCTCTTTCAGTGAAGCCCTAACAATGCTCCGGGTCCACATGGGACCTGTTTTCACCACTTTCAGTTACTTGTCTTGTGGATTATTGAGCATGTGGTTGTGCGCAGATCATCACCTTGCCCTCCAATCCCATCATGCCCCATACCTGTGTGTGGGTGCATGCAGACAAACTGCACATACTCTTGTTTTCTCTGTATTAGCATCATGTCCATTACATGTTATTTTTAGGAATAAGGAACATTGTTGTGGGCCTGGCGAGTACAAAACATGAAAAGCTGGGCACTCATCTCCTTATCCATGCTCTAAAACCATACTGCACAGTGACAGATCACCAGAATCTGTTCAAGTACTTCACAGTGACCACTATAAATATCACCATCACATTTGCCAGTAAATGAAAGTTTCACATTAGACAAATACAATACAGTTTGTGGCAATACATGCATATGGTACACCACCTACAGTATGCCCAGTAATATTGCTAATATTCCCCATTGCTGAATAGCCTCAAACAGCTGCTATTTCAAATGACTGCTAACAGAGGACTAGTTACTACTGTCTCATCAAGTTGTGTAATTCCTCCCTACAAAATTATCCTGGCTGCAAGCCCAGGAGAGGCAACAGTTAGCCTGGACCAGTGGAAGATTTATGGTCTGAAGCATCCTCATTCATCAGGAATAAAAACTGATGAGCAGTAATAACGTACTGGAAAGTTGTCTGCACTTTCCTCCATGGAATACAAACAGGAATTCCAAAAATATCAAATACAGAATATTAGGCTTGACCTCAGACTTCCATGAAATAAAGGTCCAGCTTATTCTATCAAAACCAGAACTGAATACAGCTGTCACTGTGCTTAACACAGTATCAAGTATACCGAGGCAGTGGCTGATGCATCTATACCAGTCCTCTATTGTGCTGAAGACTATTTTTTTCCAGGTATTTTCATCCACTGTTTAACTCACGTTTCAGTGGAAGGACAGGGTTTTATTCCTTTTTCTGATAGTGACACTTCCTGATGAAATGCCATCTCAGAGAGTGACACTAATGATGGAATGCCGCTTTACGAAAATGTTTGTCAGATAAATCTTCTATGAAGGAACAACTGAACCACAGAATTATTAAGCTTCTCAGCCAGATAATGGACATACACTCAGCTACTAAATGAAAATCCTGCAACTCAAGATTTCAACATGCAATCAAAGTAATCAAAGAAAGGGATATCTGCTATCAGTCCCACACAGAATAATAAATAAAGACCACTCTCAAAGATTACTTGACTGGTCTGTTCAGAATGTCACAAGACACAGAAATAAAACCAGCTCATTTAAAACACTGATTTCAAAAAAAGACTATTTAAACCATATATGTTTACTTATCACTTATTTTTACCAAAGCATCTGAACTTAAGAGAAAGGAATGAAGATTTTTGTTATTTTGTTGCTGCAGTTTTCTATTTATTGACATCAGTGAATAAAGAGATTCTATTAACAGGAGACCCAGGCTGCACCTTTCTTTAAATTTAAGCTCTTTCCTTCAATAAAGTGCAGAAAATATCAGAAAGTCTCTGGAAGGCAAGAGCTCCCCCAGGAAGTTTGAAGGGCTTTGTTCAATGGTATACTGTGAAAAATTTTCCATGGGCAGAGGCAAGGTATTCTGTTGATTTTTGTGGGTTTTTTTCCCTCTCTTTGTTATGATTTTAATATAAATGAGTACATTTGCCTCATTAAAAAGACTCAGACCATCACATTTGCATTGCTTATGTAAATTTGATTTCTAAATCTCTCAAAGAAATTATTAAGTTGTGGAATGATTATTAAAACAATTATCACATCTTCAATATAATGTGAAATAAGGTGGGTTTATCATTTTTCTTCCAAATCTCTGTGAACTCTCACAAGAACAACCTTCTCTGGCCTAGTATCTGTGGTCCAGCAAACACAAATACCAATATATGACCAAATTTTAGGTTGCATGATATTGTCTGTGTGTCTGGGAAGCAGCTTTCATGAACAACTTCACCAACGTATCACCACCTACTCTCAGTGTACACGTCTTTCCCTCACTGTGTACAAAAATTCAGCGTACTATCAACCTACCAGAGATGTCCTCTTCCTCAGAGGTGAATCTTTATCTCTTTGAACCTGCTCTAGCCAGACTATCCTTAGTGCTGGAGCACCTGTGCAAAGCAAGGCTGTTGTCACTGCAGTATTTTTTATTGTGCAGGAGCCACAGTACCATCAGAAAAAAATAATGGAGAAGCCTACAAATTAAAAAGGGGTGAAATCCACTGATGTAACGGCTTTTCCAAGCAGAAGGTTCCCTGGGTCTCTTCTCCTTAAGGTGAGATTTGGAAAAATAAGATTGTACCTTAGAACTCAAGGGATTTCTGTAGTGAATCGATGTGAGAGTTAGACCAGAAGATAAGTCTCTTCCCCATCTCCTCTGATTCATCCCCTCATCCTTTCACACTGGAGGACTGCCACCCCAGGGGAATGGATTTGCTCTTGGCTACTACAGTGGAATCAACTGAAATTTCAACACTGAAATTCCTGTACTTGTTTTATTACCACCACTAATATCTGCCAAACATCACAGCACAAGGATCTCTTGTACCCTGACAGCAGATACTCTGACTGAAACACTTTGAAGAAGTAAGAGAGAAGGGGAAAGAAACCAACACCTCAAATGAGATTAGTTTAAAATAAAATAAGCTCAGTCACCAGTAATGTTAACTTGGCAGAGTTCTTTTCTTTGATTATTTAAACAGTTCTCTCAGAAATATTCCACATTATTAGAAGTATTTCTGAATTTAATTCTGAATAAAAACCACTTTTTCTCTTTAGAGAAGGGGAAATCTAGAATGTAAATGTGATGCATCTTAAACATATAGACGCATATTAAAGAAATAGAGCATTTCTCAGTGATGTGTGCTCCTGAAGCAGCTGCAAGTTCTGAGAAAAAAAGTGATTGTGGAGAGAAAAATATGTAATATTGAGGTCAAACTTGGGAAGTGATTCATGAACCTCAAATGATCAGAGGTTGAGCCGATAAACACAATGAGAAGTTCAGATACTCAAACGAATGACAAGAAATCATTTTTGTCCTACAGAACTGGACTGGAAGTCTGATCTACACAGCTTCTGCTCCCAAGAACTTGCACTTCAATTTATCTAATAAGTCAAGTGGTGAAGTTTACAAAAGTTGAAAAGAAAAAAATAAAAGAGGATAATATCCTCCTCACAAAGACATATATAATAAAATATAATTATTCTGTTTCCACAGCCAACTCATATATTTAATCTTGCCATCTTCAGGTCTACAAACCATCTGCTTTTGGGAATCTGGCACACTCATTTTGCCATCAGTCTGATCCAGTGTTAAATCAGCTGTGGATTACAATCACATCTGCATACTACATGCGTGTGTAACAGTGAGTTGGGAATGCTTCCAGGGATGACTTTGCTGCACTACTGAAAATGACAGCTCACCAGATATCTGTGGATGACACAGCAGAGTGCAGGAAAAGATATATCCTTTACCCCTGTCTCCAACATCTGTTTATTCTGCATAAGAAAACACTGTCATAGCAGCAGAATTTGGAGGAAAATCCAACTGCAAGAACATCTCTGCAGCTAATGGCATGACATGTTTCACCACAGAATGTAATCCATGAAAATGGAAAAACTAAGAATAATCTCAAAGAGCAGGTACAGTCCTGATTCTACTTCAACTAAACAACAGACCTTATTATGAGTAAAAATGGTCCCTTTAGAAATTCTGATTTCAGGGACAGTGATTTCATATAGATAGTTATTTTAAAATACTTCTATGTGCTTTATAAGCTCAAAATCCAACCACCCAAACTGGCTTTGTTATTTGTGTCACTTAGGCACCTCTTCAAAGCATTACCCACAATAACAGTGTTTTGTGTCACAAAGAATTTTTAACTCACTGCTCTGTATCTTTTCACTTATTTGCCTTTTGCCCTTCTATTTTCTCCCTCTGTGTAGGCTTCTCTTCAAGTTCAATTCCTCTCTTTTCTAAACTAAGTGTTTTCTGAAAATAATCATGCAAAATACTGCCCAATGTCTAACTTTCGTGCACACTAAATGTATAGTAAATGTCTTTGTGTATGGTTTTCATATGAGGGTACTAATGCATATCTGGACAGGCCTGGAAATTGTCTCCCACAGAAGAAAAAAGAAATTTGTCTATGTATAAAATACATTAGCCCTAGACACTGAGGATTATGGAACACAACTAAGTAGTACCTATCTCCTTGTAAGCATAAAAAGAAATCTACATCTGAGTTATAAATGGGCCTGGCACAGAACTACTAAGCATTTCTAAATGCCTGCTACTAGTAAAGAAGGGATGACTGGCACCAAGATCAACTGCTTCAGATTTACACTGGTGTCGCCTTTACAAAAAAATTGGGAAGTCTCTCAAATTACCTATTGTATGTTTTTCTCCCTAAATTACTGTTTGTATTAAAGAAAATTGTAATAAGTGGCAGATTAAAAGAGAAACTGTCAACAAAAGCAACATTCCCAAACTAGTAGGTCATCTTATTTTTTTTAAGAAAGAATTGAAAACATGTTTAATTCTTTAGACATTTCACCATCTGGTCTTGGAAAAAAACCAAACAGCAGAAAAAAACAGAGAAAGAGGGAAAAGAGGAAGAGAAGGAACGCGTGGAAATGGAGGTTAACCTCTTGGCTATTTAGAAAAAAAATGTAACCTAGATTACAGAGGCAAGAAAGTCATCAATAGAAGAATTATTGGTGGCAATTATTCAATATCATTATTGACATCAGATCAAATTCAACGACATTGAGTGGTGCATGTTGCATCAATACTGTAAAGGTGATACTCTCTTGCAAGAAAGGCAACGCAAATATTTAAATGGTCTAAATTTTACAGAAACTTGCAAATGAAGTATGAAATGTTTCAAACTACCGTGACTGTAAAAAACCACTTAATCACGTTGGGCTGACCAGATAGAGAAAGATCTAGAACTGTTCTTTCTAGAAGAATATAAACAATAATAAACTTTGGGTTGATGCAAAGAATGTAATTTGTTTTCACTTTGTGAGATTTTTTCCCTTTCTATCAGATAAATTTCAAATACACCCTCTCTTAAATGTACATACCATAAGATTTTTTTTTGAATAATCAAAACAAAGTTTCAGTAAATCTGTAATAAAATATTATGTTGTAAAATTTAAGTTTTTAATCCCGTCTGATCTCAGTTTGAAGCTATTCTTGATTTTCCAGGTGCATTTTCAGCTAATGAACATTTTTTTTTTGAGATATGTCTCCCAACTTTAGAGTTGTCAACTGCAATTTAGAGGAAAATTAAATATGTTACAGACAGGATTTGGATATGATTATCCTCTATCACCATCTCAACATGATCTTGTCATGGAAAGTTTTAAAACAGAGTGCTGAATTAAACCAGTGTGACTCAGGAAAACTACGATAAAAGAAACAAATGGAAGGAACTTTGTGCAGAAATTGTGTCAGTTATAAGATCAGAATTTCCCTGCAAATATTTCCAACATTGGCACCTGTATGTTAGATGACTAATTTGATAGCCTGTTACAAGGTCATCAGCAATCTAAGCTCTTGGCTCCTTAGTCCAGAACTGGTCAGCCATCACAAACATTCATCTGAGTATTTCCTGAGGCTCCAAGAAGAGTGCAAGGGTAAGGGCTAGAAAGTGCTATTCAAGGGCAGGCATTCTTTCCAGGTTACAACTGGCCAAGTAACCAAGTACCAAAAAAAAACCCCTGAAAAGCCCTAGAGAAACTAATTGTATTACTAAAGACTTAACTAACTTTAAAGGTAAGCTAATTTAACAGCCGACTAAAGTATTTCTATATGATTATGAAGCAATCTAGATTTTCTGTTGCATTCTCCAGTATGTCCTGAAAACTTTACCAAAAAGAAGTAATCTGCTCTTATAAAATTCCCCAGAAGCTCTCCATAAAAGAGAGCAAGACCTCTGAAAACAGCTCGGCCAGCGAGGTAACAGTGAAGCAAATCTGCTCCTTTCTGCTCAATCTCTTGCCATTTCCATACAGCAGAGTATTGGGCACAGCTGTCTGTCTTGACTTTCTTTGCATGCTCAAATTTGAGGCTAGTGACAGAACTGTTAGTGCCATTCCTCTGGGATCTGTCCATCGAAGCAATAATCCTCACGCACGCTCAGTGTTGACGCTGGTTAAGCCTCAGAAGTTTTAGAAATGCCCTTCATGTAACTATACAAGAATGCAAAGGCTTATCTGAACAACAGACAAATACATCTTGGTCTAGATACCACAGGATTTGTCCAGGGTGGAAATGTTGTGGGACTAATCTCATGGACACTATTATAACATTTTTCTTTGGGTCAGAAACCAAGAAAAAACAGAGGTGCAGGGAATATTCCCAGATCCCATTTGTAATCAGAACTATGATGCTTGAACATGGATTCTCATCTATGATGCTTTTATTAGTAAATATCCAATGTGCAGCAAAGTATTAAGCAGATGTTAGTAAAGAGAGAAAACCTAAGAAAACAGCACATTCCTAGTTTGAAATATTTCTGAGTTTCCATCCTTACTGTCTTTCCAGATTTGTAGATTATGCTCTGTAGACAACAGCTCTGTAGTCCACTGTAAACAACCATAAGGAATAACGTCTCCCAGCACTGAAGACTAGTTTTAAATGTTGATACTAAAAACACACGAACCACACCCTGCCTCTAGGTCACAGGGATATCACTGTGCTTAATATGAGCCACTCTACCAGAAGCAAATGAACTATGTACAATGTAATAAACTGACACCCTGAGGGCATAAGCATAATGATGGCTTGTTTGCTTAAAATTTATATTCTCTTGTTTATTGACTTCAACTGAAGGAAGTATAGAACAGTGGAGATAATAGCTATGATGGCATTTACTATTTAAACAGTGATTTAAAAGTCTTTAAAATATGGATCGTTGACCTAATTGAGGGTTTATTATTGTCTCCTGTATGATAGACCTTTGTTTTTTAAGCAGTGAACCTTTGGAGACTTCTGCAACATCTTGTAGCAAATGTGGCTGCCACAGTGGCACTTTCAGCCCACAAAGCTAAAAATATTTGGAGCGTTGCTGTTAGAACACTGCATAATAACCACCTTGCTGGAAAGAGAAATTTCTATGCTTTCAAGAGGCCTTTCTTTTTCAGGAATTCACCAATTGTGTTAGACTATATATGCCATAAGATAATGGTCTAAAAATTCTCAACTAGCAATATAAGTAGTTACAAAAAAGCAGACACCCTCTAGAAAACTTAGAAATACCAAATATTTTCTTATTTGCTGTGTAAAATTGATACATACAGCAAATTCTAGCAACAACCCCAAACACCCCAAAAGAAAAAAAACAAACACATCAACTTGTATTCTAATGGGTCACAACTGAGGAACATACTTTCTTTTTCCTTGAAGTCTACATTATAAACACAAAGAATAGGTGTTTAGGATAGAAATACTTCAGGAAAGAAGTACTTCAGCCTTCATAGCTATAACCATGCATAAGAAGGTATTATGACCAGATCTAACTCATTTATTCAAGCGTCTTTATCCTATAATAACATTCAAGAAGAGCAAACAAACTCTTGGAAGAGTCAAATAAATTCCTTTCTTATTTCACCCACATTTGTAGTTACTTCATGTACAAGTATACAGAAAGGAAGCTCTAGTAACAGACTATTTGCAGCAGATCAGAAAACAACCATTAGACTTCTTTCTTAAAATCTGTACACATGAGAGAGCTGAGGCTACTGTAAACTGTTTTGCCTTGGACAGAATGAAGAGCCCAGCTCAGATAAGCTTTTGGAAAACTTTTACATGGACCATACATTTAGATGTGCAAGTGCGTGTCTCCCTTTTGTAACAACCCACCTATTCCCTGATGATATTTTAACACTAGGAACCATATGGAGGAAATAACATCGAGTTGCTTAAGTGAAAATTGTTTCGGGGTTTAGAAAAGGTACATCACATGGCTTACTGGTAAGAGAATACTGGGCTCAGGTCTGGCTGCAGACAGAATGCTTATGGTGGGACAAGTCTATGCATAGTTCCATACCAAGTTCTGAAATTCCCTTTTCCTGTAACTTTTACACTCAGCACAATGTTCTAAATCTCCCTCTCCCCTCTGCTTATATGTTTGGGGTTTTTTTTCTGAGTGAAACTACAGTATTTTCTGTGCAATCTGACTTCTTCATAGCCCTGAAGGGTAGACCCCCAGGTCTGGAGCCGACTTCTGCCAAACCACAGGGAAGTAATTGCCGTGTGGAACTTACCTCTCCTTCTCTGGGCCACGGCCTTCCATTCTGTGTGTATTTGCTTTGATTCTGGCGCTTCTTTTGCCCTCCATCAGCAAATTTGCACAGCAAAGGCTCAGTGGGGGCTGTGAAGACAAGAAACCCAGTCTGTATTAGCATCCACCAAAAAGAAAGTGATTATACCAGCAGCAGTAGTGTGTTGTCATACAGATCTTTTGAAGCAAAATCTTGCCTTCTGCATATATTTTTTGCCTCTTTTAGCCTTGAGTCCACTGGCAGCTGTTCTTCTTAACTAAGCTTCAAAAAATATATACTGGCAGCCCTTAAAAAGAATTTAGCAGATATTGTTGAAAAAATAATCTGCCTATGCAGAATGTTAAGTTCCTATAGTGGAATAGTAGTCAAGCATTAGTTCCAGCTAAGTTAGACATGTATTCATGACCAGCGTTAGTGCGAGGATAAACACTGCTTTACTAAAGCAGCTTTCTGGTTTTATTGTAAAAACTTTTCAAGACTGTTTAAGGAATAAGTGTTCTCACTATTTCTGTGTTTCTCAGCATCCAATCCTTTAAAAAAAAGTGAATAAACAGAATAAACTAGAGACTTTTGCCAAGCACAGTCCAATTAGCTTTCTTTTCCTCTTAACTCCTCTTTTAAGCAAGTTGGCAGCTGAGACAACCCGTTTCCTCTCCAACTGAGATCTGGTGTGTGTGAATACAATAGTCAGGGGGGCCGGAGCCCCAGGAAGAAAGGATATTCACAGAGCTGCACATCCCAAAAGGCTGCTTACAATAGGGCCCCCTAGTGAAGAAATTACCACATATCCAATGGGTACAACAGGAAGGGAAGTTTGTGTCTTGGGATCTTTTCCCATCTACTCATCTTTTAACAGCCTCTGAAAATATTTTTCAGCCAAAACTGTAAATAGCTTGCTGGTGGAAGCTTGCCTTTGCTGCCTACTTCTCAAAAGAGGGGCCAAAGTAGATGTATGTCAGGATTGTCCTTTATTGCCTACATCAACAGAGAAGTAAACCAATATTGGCTTGGTTGAAAGAAATCTAAACATGATGTGTAACTTTTGAATCTTTTCAGGAATTTTTGGTTTCCCAGGCATGACAAGTGGAGGCTCTAATTAAGTAACCACAGGTGTTGATGGAAAAACAAACAAACAAACAAAAAAACCCCAACAAGAAATCTGTTTTTTCTTCCTTGTTAATGGTTTCTGGGAGACTAAAAATCTTGAAAGAATAAGGTGCATAGACATGAAATAAATATTGAGGTAGGGGTGTTACTCAAGTTGCTTATTTATTTGCAAAAAAAATTATGATTTGGTTAAAGGATAACTTCATATAATATTAAAATAAGGTCACCTCCCGCATCCTCTTAGTTACAGTCAGCTCAAAATGAGTGTTAAACTGTACATTAAAATGTGGTCACTTGAAAACCATAAACAAGGAGCAATGCATGCAGAGAATCTTACACGAAACCCACAATTTCTCACTGGGACTGCATCACTTTGTCTCCTTCCACAGCTTTAACAACTTTGTTTTTTCATTACCATTTTACCAGGCTAGTGATTTCCAAGGTAACTAGAAAATGAACTGCAGAGAACAATCCATTATTGGCAGAAAGCTTGACTGTGTGACCCCCTCTGACTTCGATTATTGTATCAGATTTTGGTAGAAGCAATGCTTAGCCAATCATTTTAAATTTAAAATAACGAGGTTTTAAAAGCATCCAGGTGACTATGGAAATTCTTTCTGCAGATGGGAGATTTTATTGGGCGGACTGCCCTCCACTTTCACCAGTTTTACTCCACAGTGAGATGCTGCATGGTTTCAGAGTGGTTGGTTACAATTCACTTTGATGTGACTGTGAGGGAGGAGCAGGTGCTAAGCCAGCATTAGAGAAAGACTTATTAAATATCACATCTGAAGCTTCAAAAGCTTTTTCTTTTAAACACTGAACAACTATCAAGCAACATACAATACCATTAGGAGAAGCATGTAAAAACAATCTGCACATTGGATATTTCCACATGCCATGATCATCTGCTCATGTACATATGCGGTGTTAGCCCGTACCCTATGATGTGTTTCAGTACACTTGGAAATCATGTTTTACTACATATCTTCTCCATATATAAGTCAACCACAAATAGGAAGCTGCTGCCATTTCTGGAGTTCCCAATATACAGCATTGCCATCTGACAGCCTCTTATTTGTTAACCTGAGACTTCCTGAGGTTGACTGAGATCGAACAGAACAGCCAAACAGCTTTATTCCCTTCATCTAGAAAAAAAACCCATGAAAAACATTGTACAGACACTTCAGGAGGTAGGGAAGAAGATGGAAAAGTACAGCGGTACCATGCCCTTCACAGGCAAGCTTCTGTATGCAACGTTATATTCCACTACAGCAAACTGAGAGGAGTTCTAGGAAAAAGTTGATCTGTGTTGGTCAACTTTAACATAAGCAAGAAAATCAAAATGAAAATATTTTGACAGAAAGATGAAGTCCAGGAAAGATGTTTTGGGGTTGTTTGGTTCTTTTTTAAAAAATATAGGCACATAGATACTACATCCAGCAAGACAGAAAACTATCTTGTTAGCTCAGAAGTGGTGTATATCTTCATGGTTTACACCTGGAAACCACTATTGTAATCAGTCTCAAAATACAGAGAGATCAATTTAATGATCTCTCTTCTTTCATGACATAAGGTAGAGCGTAAAAGAGTCCTCAAGTTCAAACTTACTGCTCTAGGTATGCAGAAGAACTCAAATATCTGGTTTACTTCAGTCCTCCTGAAATCCCCTGTAAGAAAGGTTCTCTAGTCTTTGCAAGATCAGATGCACATGAATATTTGACATTAGTACCATTATTCTTACTAATCAAATACATAACAACGGAAGATACTGGAAAGAGTATATCCTATTCCACTATTTCAGCAAAATTCTTTCTAACAAGAATTCTATTTTAATGGCTTTATGAAATATAAGAAGTGCTTTAAAAATAATAAATTTAATCCAGATGAGAAAAGAAAAATCACAATTAGGTCCTATGATTAGCAATTCAAAGCTAAAATATTTAGGAACTATTCAAACAATATCAACATTACATGAATAATATCAAAGGATTGCAGCAGAAGTGGCATATTTTACCCCCAAATACTTTAGAAGGGGAGGAAGGAAAAAGAGGAATCTTGTAAACTTTTTCTGCTTTTTGCTCTCTTCCGTTCCAGAGAGACACGCTCCAATTTTGGACTGAATTTTTACTTTTCTTCTGTATGAACACGCTGACTGAAAATAAATCCCTGTGTCCCTGTCTTTTCTTTCACCTTTTGTACTGCTGACTTAATAGAAAATGTAATTTGGATATCTGTAGATGTTCATATTTTGAACAGATAAGCACATCGTTTTGTATCGTTATTGACATCCTCAAAGTTTTGAGCATGTGTGGTATTTTAAAGCATATCTGTAAAATCTACTGGTGGCATTTTCCTGTCAGAAAAGTGAGAATTGATTTACTTAAGACAAATTTCAGGCTATTCCATCCTAATAAACTCTTCAAGATAGAAGGCACTCCTTTTTCTTTGACTTCTACCTGACAGTAGCAAATACAAATATCAAGAATAAGTAACAGCTTTAACCTGAACAAGGTTCATTAAGCCGTAACCCATACTTCAAGGAGAAGATTTAAATGCTTGCTGTAGTTCCCATACAAAGTCTGCTTTAGTTAGTAAGACAAAAATAGCCCTGAACTTAGCTTTCAGTCCTGAGAAGAATGCAGGATCAAATTGATAGTACTTCTAAACACCATTTGCCAAGATATTCAGGGCTGCTTTAGGAGAGGGCAGTATTTAATAGTGTTCAAATTCTGTTCCCATGGAATTCAATGGCTGAAGCCCTATCTCTCTTCAATCAGCCCTGAATTTACTCTAAGAGTTCAGTGGAGGTGAGAGGCTGGTTTTATGTCAATCAAGCCTGTTGATATTGTTGGTGTTCCCTTAGGAGATCAGCTTCTCATGCTCTGCTACTTTAGATAGACAGTCTGTGCAGACAGACAGCACTGAGCTACTAAAAGGCTGTTAATATCACTACAACCAACACTGATATTTAAAATAGGACAAAACTTGGATGGAGATGGAGGTAACAGTGCCCCCTTCTCTAACGGCAGCCTCTTGGAAATGTTACATCTCAGGAAAACAACTTCAATTAAATTGTAGATTTCAACAAAAAAAAGCAAACTTCTAACTAGTTCTGAATAAATAATTTCCTTATTCTTTCATTCATCAGAAGGCAGATACACTTGAGCTTCTACATATGCAAAAATCTATATATTCATGAGCATGTGCTTCATAAAGGAAGATGAAAGCTGTCATTTGCATTTGGTGCATCTTTTTCATTATTTCAGGTGCTCTGAAACTTTTTTGATCTTAAGTGTTACCGAGAAAGGCTTGTCCTGCACAGCTTCTGATTCAGTCATACACCATCATCTGTCCAGCAATGGCAAGAATCATATATATAAAAAAGTAATAACACGAACATATTTACGCATTTTAACTGCTTTCACTATGAATATTTTTGAAGACAGAATGTTTTTCAGCATGTCAGAAAGAGTTTAATCTCTTCTTTTCATCTTGTGCAAAAATTAAAATAACATTTTCAGTAGACAGCCTAGCAACAAGTACATTGTGAACATTCATGTGGGTCTTTAAACACCTTAATCTTGTTAATGTGAAGAAAAATTATTAGACAGTCGTCAGTATATCAATGAATGGGCAGTGCACAGTCAATGAACTTTTTCACAGTATGTTTTTATAAGAAAGTTGGATTAATTTATTTTTCAGTCTCTGCAAATCCTCCTCCACAATAAAAAAATGGAGCAGAGCAATAACTGAGTTCACAATTACACCAAGCATCCAAACTGATCAAGCTTTGATAACTACTTTTTCTAACTCCCTTCCAAATCCTACATATTTTTATAACATTTTCATGTACATATCACACAGAATAACTGATTGAGACATGCAGGCAAGAGCCAACCTCTTTGTCTGCCTCAGATCAATCCTTTTTTAGTTTTTGAGAAAAACTCCATCCTACGGTAACATCAAAGCCACTATCTCAGCAGACTTGTTTATTTATACCATATTTCAGAGGCAGACACGAGAGATGCTAAAGCTCTAGAAACAAGGCAGGACAGAGCAAGTTAAAGTTCCAATTCTACACCTGGGGTCAGATGGATGTACCTAGTAGGACTATAGTCTTTAAAGAACCTGTAGTTTATTTATGAAATGAATTCTGCTGTTGTAAGCTTTGAAATGGTTAAAGTTTCAAGACCCTATCAATAGAGCAACTTTCTGCTCTAGTGAGTGCACTGGATTCCAGGAAAGTTCTGTCATGCAGTACTTACTCATCCCAAAGTCATAAATAAAAAAACGCCTCAAACTTCAAAGAAGATTAGAAAACACAACCACAGCTATTCTGCTCTTAGAAAATGAGGATGAATAATTACAAATGATATGTGAAACACAAAGTGTTAGCTGAGTAAAGAAACTGTAAGTAATGAAGCAAATAGACATATCATCCTATCCCACATGGAGTGCTTGACTTGCTGAAGGACAAGTAATAGATTTTGTCCCATAAGCCCATGATACTGGATGTGATGTCACAGGATAGACCTTAACATATATGCATAGAAGTGTAATGAAAGTGCACCATTACATGTTCAAATGATTCCTTTCTGCTCAGTGTTTTTGCAATAGCCAGTGCTTTTACACAGGTCAAGTAATATACAGAATATTTGTCCAGTAGATTTACAGTTAAATTTAACTACATGATATTCAGTAAACTTGTACAGCTGATTACAGAAGCAAAACAATGAGTTAACGTTGCATTTTAATTTCTACAACGTACCACTTTCACAATATAATTACAGAAATTGAGGAAAAAGCTTTACATAACAGAAAAGTACCCCAAAGCAACAATTAAAAAGCAAACATCTGTTTGCTAGCAAGAAAAAAGTGATTTACTTTTGATAAACTGCATTATAGCTTAAGTAATTATCTCTAGTTCACCTCTTTGTCTTAAGAAATGGGAAACAACCCTTTCATCTTTTTGTATAATAATTATTTTTAAAGAACAAGAATATATTAGAAAAGTAAAATAAATCCCAGGGGATAAATAGTGTGTTGAGCATTATTTGTCCAGGCAGAAGAGCTAAGCATAAGCATATGCTGGAGAAACAGCATGACAAATGTGAAGTGTGGTCCAGATCTTTTTGCAATCAATGCAAACGCTACAGCTACTACACAGAAAAGTTATATTTAACCATATTGTTGCAGAAACTCCCATAAGGATTTATTAGAGCAGATCAGAAACTAGAGTTTCCTTTCTATGATAAACTGTAATACTCACTTCATAGTTGGCTTTTGTTTAGAAAAAATATTCTGTTTTTTAATTTTCAACAGAAGAGCAGATAGAAAGCACCTGATTCAGGCCTATTAAAATGCTCCACTCCAATGTTGCTTATAAGGAGAAACTGTTATAACTATTAAAACATTATTTTATGGAGATAATGTATAGAAACAGATTCTTCGATATGGTGTTGAAATTTAAATAAAATCAATCAGAGTAGCAAAGCTGAAATGAAATATTAAAACAGTGCTGAAATTTTATAATACAATGGTGTATTTTTAACAAACTCCATTTTTCAACCAATGCAAATAGAGAACAGAATTAAGGAGTTCATCAATTAACTTCATTAAATAATAACTAATTAAATAATACACATCATTTTAATGTTTGATTCTGCCTTTATTTTAAACAAAATGCCTGAATCAGAGCTCATAGAAGCTAAAGAGAGCTTCCCAGTGAATCCAAAGCCACTCTACTGAGGCCAAATTTAAATCTGAGGCAACTACAAGCAAGAGCACAGTTAAACACTTGAGTTTTGCCAGAGAAAGCAGCTTCCTCAAACTTGATGATACAGCAAAGTTCTGCCCTAATGGAGCTCCACAGCATACCACTGAAAAATATCTGCTGTAGTTCATCATTTGCATCCAGTGCTATGACAGCTCTACAACCTTTAACTACTGGTTGAAATGGAGTGGGGTCTTTGAGGAGTGATTTTTCTTGCATTTTCCAAATTTCTCCAGAAGTCTTTACAGCAAAAGAGGAGGTCTTTTTATGGAGTGATTGTGCAACCAAATCAGCTATTATGTACATCAGTTTACAGAAATAATTTCATGCACCTTAGACCCATGTTTTCCATGACTTTCGGACAGGACCCATAACCAACTGAAATTTGAGGCATGTTGTTTTAATGTGCCAATTCTACTTACAAAACATGGAATCTGTCTGGGTTAATACCTCCTCCAAAAAATACCTTGATAGACTCCCTTGAATTCCTGCCTCACTGGAAAAGCCATGTATCAAAAAAATGAGACAGTATCATACTTTGAAGAGAAGCATTGGTTGCAAGTCATTAAAAGCATTCCCCATACTATTGGTGAGACAGATAATACAGAAGTGTTGAAATAAGTAGATACAAAATGACTTCTTTTGGGTTTTTTTTCTGTTAACTAAACAAAGTCTCATACTTTCTTAATCAACGCTGTTAAAAAGGGAATGTTTAAGAAACCAATCCACCTTTCCATGTTTGAAGAATTTTTGTGTAGATCTTACGTGCCACAGTTTCCTGTATTTCTCTCATGCTGAAGTAACTAAGCAAGACACTGAAGAAAGAAGAGCCTACATAAGTCTTCTGGAAATGAGGCAAATAATTAGTGCAATAAAGACATGGTAATGCAATGGTCTGCTATCAAGAGTTTCTCCCCATTGACAATAGCTGACAAGTATGAGCAGTTTTCAAAGAACAACAACAACAACATATTTGTTGTGGTTTTATATAGATTTTGCAAATGCTGATTACTGTCTGGTTTTCAAATTTCTATGAATGAAAACAAAAAAAAAAAAAACGGGGGGGAGGGGGGTTGCTTTTCTCATTTTTATGGCACTGGCTTACAGTTTCAAAGGCTCATTAGACTACACATGTTTGGGCAGGAGTTGATTCCTCCAAGTGAAATTAAAAAAATGCCAAGCAAAAAAACCCACTCACACAGGCACAGGCTTCTGCTATGTGTGACGAAGAACTAGGAGGGATCAGGTGAATAATATCCAATTCAAGATCCCAAGATCCAGTGAAGTTGATGAGAACACTTTCAATACCTTCAGTGTGTTGTGGCACAGGCTTCTAGCCTATAACTTGAATTGGAATGAAATATGACAGCAGTTATGCTAGAGTCTCTTACAAACTTTGTTTTCTTTCCCAGCACTTTTTTTCCATGCCATTACTCAAAAATTACAGGTGCTACTGCTTTATTGGGTCATTAAACTTAAAGCTGCAATCCCTCCGTATTAGTAACAACTTGTAAAGAAAGTCAGGACTATTGCTAGCCTGTCATCAAGAAGTAGATTTAAGAAAAAAAATATAGTGAGGTTTTGCTGTTCTACTGTTTTGTCCCTCATCTCATTTAAGCATTAAAGCTGAAAGTTCCTATGTTGCAGCAGTGAACTAGAGATGTCTGAGCTGTTACTATGTTTTTAAACAAGTAGCAGCCTGACTGTAGTGCATTTACTTCATACTGGTGTAACTCTTGAATGCTCCAGTACCAACGTACACTAGCTAGGTGGGTGGTCCCAGGACTCCAATCTGCATCGACTGAAAAAAATTCACTCTCAAACTGTGAACCCAAACCAACGCTTTAAATCCTCCTCTGAGACTGCCCTATGAGCTTTTAGTAACATTGTACTTCATATACCTTTTTGCCCTCTCCCATAATCTCAGAAGTTATTTTGTTTGGATTAAAATGGAGATCTTGTATTTCTTACTGTTCAATTATTAAGGAACAGCAACAGAGCCAGCTTCATCTGAAAGGCTCAGCAATTTTTAAATGATCTCATGTACCGTAATTTATAATGGAAAATCAGGTACAAATAGTGTGAGATGCTTTCTAGTTCCCCTCTAATGGAAATAAAATGAATCCCTGGTAATGGGTGACCCTACTTGCTTCTGTGGTCATCCATTTTACTTTTTAGTGTTCTCTTTAGTAGTCTCAGGAGAAAAGAGCAAACGCAAAGCTTTTATCAAAGCTGCTTCTTAAAACAATAGCTCTGCGCTTCTACTATAAAATCTATTTTTACTATTCTCATAAACAAATATTATTGATCACAGAGACTTTGCTGTTATCCCACTAAGAAAAACTTGCACTGACAGTCCAGAGACAGAATTATTGGAATTTATGCAGTACGAAGAAGCAATTCTGGTTCTGCTAATACAAGGTTATTTCATGTACCTGTTTAAGTACTACTTTATTATTTAGTATTGAATTCATTCATTTTAAGTTTAATTTTATTAAATTATTACTTTTAATTTAGTATTAATTTAGATAAACCAGAACATCATCATCACATCTTTCCTTGTCTGTGTGACACTGCTAGAACGAACACTAGAGAAAATCCCTTTCAAACATATGTGTTCAATATAAACAAGGAAACCCGGCCAAATGTCTTATGTCAATACAATGATTTCTTTCCACCAGCATAAATGATAATTGCTGTACACAGACATTTATTTTTAACTAATTAAGGTTGAGTCTTGGCAATCACTGCTTACACTGCAACATATGTATACCATTAATGTCCAGAAGAGCTTACGCAATCCAGTGTTAAACTGCATGAGGAAAAAATGCTTTAGTTATCACCATCAGCTTATTTAATTCAGATGTACAATGTTTAAATACTACATTTTGTTTAACAGTTATGGGGAAAGACACATCTGTTGTGTCTTTGTCAATGTTCACTGCAATAAAATGGTGGCCATACATATATTATGCTAACATTATTTGCAGCTCTATGTATAGCCTGTCAATGAGTAGTAATAGAAAGCTCTTACAATAGGAAAAAAGGACTTGTTTTGGGTAAAGATGATCTGTGCATGGTCAAAGCAGTAACATGACCTTCCTGATATCAGAGCATATACATAAAATACAGCATATTCCTAAAAGCACTGATTACTGTGGATGCAAGAAATATTCCTGAGTAACCAAAAAATAAACCCAATTTTTAACCAGCTATCAATCTGTTCCAAAGTTTTAAAATATTCAGAAATATTCAGATTTATTTTTTTTTTCTCAGACTGCCTAATGAAAATCCTTTTATTTAAATCAGTTCTAATTAACACACATTCCAACAATGACTACTGGGTGCATCAGCAAAAACTCCAACCACTTATAATCTAAAACATAGCTGAGCAATATAATTTTGCCACTGCTGTGAGAAAGAAGGAAAAGCTGAAGGGAAAATTCTTTTTATTGTTATTGCCCTTCTTTCAATTTGTTCATCTGCATTCACTGCAAGTTATAATGTGCATGCCCTGAAACGAGGGAGTTTTCCAGAAGCTAACACACAGCATAGGTAGCTTCCTCACTTAAATGCAGGAACACCTTTAAAAAGTGGATTTGACCCTGACTGTGTCAGAACTACAGTCGGGTATAGGTTAGACAGAAGAAAGAATTTACAAGACAGTGGCTGATTCTTAAAGGCAGGAATTCATTTCACTATGGTAGAGAATATCAAAATCAATCTAAACACCTTGGACAGGATAATTACTGTGTACCACAAAACCTCACTTCATGCTCTACCATCTTCTCCTGTAAACAGGCCCAGAAAGAGAGAGGGAGTACTTTGGAAATGAAATTTAAGTAAGGATGCTGATACCCTTTCCCTTTTTCTCTCCAGCAGCAGGGGCAAGTAGCAGCTCAGAACATGGACTGCTGACTACACAGCACCTGCAGAACACACAAAAAGCCCTCGCAGATCCAGTTCAGTGCATCGGCTGTTCCTCATGGCAACTTCCAAGCCCTGAGCCTGCAAGACATGCTTTTCTGGGTGCTACTGAATTGAACATTGCTGCTCGCCTCATCAAGTGCCTGCAGGTAGGGAGGAAATGTTGCACTGCCATGTATGTCCCACGAAGGAATCATAGAATCATTTCATTTGGAAAAGACCTTTAAGATCATCAAGTCCAACCATTAACCTAACACTGCTAAGCCCACCACTAAACCATGTCCCTAAGCATCTATCTCATCTACACATCTTTTTAATACCTCCAGGGATGGTGACTCCACCACTGCCCTGAGCAGCCTGTTCCAACGCTTGACAACCCTTTCTGTGAAGAAGTTTTTCCTAATATCCAACCTAAACCTGGTGAAACTTGAGGCCATTTCCTCTGGTCCTGTCACTTGTTACTTGGGAGAAGAGACTGACCCCCACCTTGCTACAGCCTCTTTTCAGGTAGTTGTAGAGAGCGGTAAGGTCTCCCCTGAGCGTCTTTTTCTTCAGGCTAAACAACACGAGTTCCCTCAGCCACTCCACATAAGACTTGTGCTCTAGACCCTTCACCAGCTTTGCTGCCCTTCTTTCGACATGCTCCGGCATGTCAGTGTCCTTTTTGTAGGGAGCTGCCCAAAACTGAACCCAGTATTTAAGTGTGGACTCACCGGTGCTGAGTACAGGGGCATAATCACTTCCCTAGTTCTGCTGGCCACACTCTTTCTGATACAGGCCAGGATGCATTTGGCCTTCTTGGCCACCTGGGCACACTGCTGGCTCATATTCAGGTGGCTGTTGACCAACACCTGATCCTTTTTCTCTAGGAAGCTTTCCAGCCACTCTTCCCCAAGCCTATAGTGTTGCCTGGGGTTGTTATGACCCAAATGCAGGACCTGGTACTTGGCCTTGTTGAACCTCGTACAATTTGCCTCAGTCCATTGATCCAGCCTGTCCAGGTCCCTCTGAAGAGCCTTCCTACCCTCAAGCATAGCTATGCTCCCACCCAGCTTTGTATCATCAGCAAAATTACTGAGTGTGCCCTTGATCCCCTCATCCAGATAAATATATTAAATCACAGAATATTAGGGGTTGGAAGGGACCTCGAAAGATCATAGAACAGGACTGAGCACTGAGCCCAGGGAATATCACTTGTGACTGGCCACCAACTGGACTTAACTCCGTTCCCAGTACTCTTTAGTCATGGCCATCCCGTCACTTTTTCATCCAGTGAAGAGTATGCCCATCCAAGCCAAGAGCAGCCAGTTTCTCCAGGAGAATTCTGTGGGAAACTGTCAAAAAAAGCCTCTCCCTCATCCACTAAGTGGGTCACCTTGTCACAGAAGGAGACCAGGTTAGCCAAGCAGGACTTGCCTTTTCATAAACACATGCCAACTGCGCTTGAACCCCTGCTTGCCTTGTATGTGTCTCACGATCGCACTCAAGATGATCTGCTCCATAACCTTCTCTGGCACTGAGGTCAGACTGACAGGCCTGTAGTTCCCTGGATTTTCCTTCTGGCCTTTATTGTTGACGGATTTCACTTTGCTAATCTCCAGTCCACTGGGACCTCCCTGGTTAGCCAGGACTGATGATAAAGTGGTTTGGTGAGCACTTCTGCCAGCTCTCAGCACCGTTGGGTGGAGCCCATCTGGGCCTGTAGACTTGTGTGCATTTAAGCGGAGCAGCAGGTCACACACTACTTCCCCTTGGATTGTGGGGGCTTCATTCTGTTCCCTGTCCCTGTCTTCCAGCTCAGTGGTCTGGGCACGTGGAGAAGAACTGGCCTCACTATTGAAGACTGAGGTGAAGAAGGCATTAAGTACCTCATACTTTTCCTCATCCTTTGTCACTATGTTTCCTTCTGCATCCAATAAGGGATGGAGATTCGTCTTAGCCTTCCTCTTGTTGCTAATGTATTTATAGAAACATTTTCTACTGTCTTTTATAGCACTGGGCAATTTAAGTTCTAGTTGGGCTTTGATCCTTCTCATTTTCTTCCTGCATATCCTTACAGCTTCCTTGTAGTCTTTGATGGTTGCCTGTCCATCCTTCCAAAGGTCATAAATTCTCTTTTTTTTTCCTGACTCCAGCATAAGTTCCCTGTTCATTCTGTCTAGTCTTCTCCCCTGCCAGCTCAGCTTTTTGCATATGGGGAAAGGACCTTGGTAAAAAAAAATTTGCTCAGTGGCTCTGTTTCCTTGAAGGGCATGAAAGCAGCAATCCCCTGAGGCATACCACCACCTGGAGCTCCTACCATGACATGGAGGCTTTGCGCTAGCTTAAAGTAAGACTCTGCCTTCAAGGCACAATTGTACCTGTGATTTCCATGACAGAAAACTGCACAGTGCTTTGTTTCATTGGGAATTTTCCAGTAAGTCACCTATTTATGATGCTACTTTACTCAAGTGAAAGACAAAAAAGTGAAATTGTAATATTTTCCCAAGACAATGGAAGATCTTACTCATACTTCTTAGCTCTTTTCAAAATGTGTTGATGCTAACAACATTAAATCTATCACACTATGACATAAGTAAAATTCTAACCCTTGCAGCTTAAAAATCCTTTATTACCATCTGAGACAATATCTTAGAATATTAAATAGAAAACACTAAAGCCTTTTGAAATTTTGAATTGCAAATCTCTCAGATGAGGGTAGACAAGGAAGAAAACTTACATATGAGAGACTGAGTGGTAGCCTAATCTTCTTTAACTCTCTGTAATTCATGTATCAGAGGTTATATGAAGGTCATGCTAGAACTTGCCTTGCCGTGAATCCAAAATTGACAAAAGGAATATGATTTCAATGCTAAGATTGTCAAAGTAAAAATCAGTCCTCTACTCCTTCAGTTAAAAAATACTGGAATAATAAGAACAGAAGCCAAGCACAACAAGGAAGAATAGGTGAAAAAAAAAGATTATAAAAAAAAAGATATAGAAATAACATGAAGAAAAACACCCTAAGAAAATTCAGGGAAAAAAAAGAAAGAGAAGGGAGAGGAATGCTTCTGAATTGCCCTTGAAAATATTCTAGCTTCACTCAAGAGCAATGCAACTCCTGTCCTTCTCCATTTCTGGATGACAACAGAGGCTTTCACAAGCACAAAGATTGCATCAAGAAAACATTGTAACTGAAAAAGCAAATGGATGGGCTAAATGTCAATGCCTATACTAAACAGTTCAGAAAAGTTGGGGATTTATCTGAAAACAGAGACTGAAGACCTGTTCTGTTGCACTATGAGGAATGTGGATGGGCACAAAGTAGTTTTGTGCCATCAAAACATGAATGAAACTGAAGACACTGTACAGTCTACTCTACACTGAAATACTAAGGCTCTGTTATCAAAATCAGTTTAAAAGCTTATCTCAAAACTCTCTAGATGATCCAAAACCTATGCGCCATGGCAGACAAAGTTAGAAAAGTTGAAAAAGTGAAGACTTCTTTTCTAGATAAATTACATTATGAGAAACAGAAACAGTAACAGGCTCTGACACCAAAACACAACCATTCTTTAAGGTTCTGCCCACATTTGGGTGGGATCCTTCCTTGGTTTACAGGCACACAGACACAGTCATGCTGGCATGATGAGTGCAACTCTATTCAAAGCATGATTACAAACAAAGAGGAGTATCAGGGTCTTGACTGACAAAAGCTGTCTCCAGCTTTTTTCACTCAGCTGTTAAGAGAAATGCTAATCCAGCTCTCAGTTCCTTTTTTTTTTTTTTTTTTTTTTTTTGATGTTAGCTTTATTGCTTACAAAGTAGTATTTCCCTGGAGACAGAGAACAAAGTCTACTCCATGTTTCTAATAAAACTCGAAGACATCGAAGCAGAGTAAGAATTAAAGGGCAACAACTTTTCTACTTTGAGGAATGTGGCAGGCCTAACAAAGACCTCATGGCTTTCTCTTGTCATGAGGCCAGCTCAGCACTGAACTTTGCAACTTGCTGAGAAACAAACAGACTGAAGTGAGAGGGAGAAGACCTTGTCTAGAACATCTTCTGGTATGGATCCAGAGATCGAAGAAAAATCCCACAGTCCTTAGGATGGTCAGCAGAGGAACAATGAAGTTTAAATGAAAAGTAAGGCAAAGACTAAGTAACAAAAGCATGAATACTACACAAATTTTTAAGTGTTCTCAAAATACCTCAGCTAGGATCTGCAAACAAGTAAAATCTCAAGATTAATATCCACACCACATTGATGTCAGTATCAATGCTACAGGACTAAGACAACAGTATAATACTGTACAGCCTTACAAGACTTGATTCTAACTCTAAAACATGGTAGGAAGTGGTTTATTTATACCTTTAATAGCAGTGTTGATAAGAGGAATAATGAAAACCTAGATTTTACTCAGCATCAGGATTCTTGCTGTTTGTTGATCCTAAACGGAGCCACAATGAATGGTTAAAAATGTTGCCATTAAGCCACATTTATTATTTCTCTGTGGTACAGTTCCACTTCTTGGGATGTTACCAGTGGGAAGGACAGAGCCTTGGTCTCTAAAACTCAGTTCTGAATTGAGAAGGATGAACTGGAGGTAAGATAACCAGTGATACTAAGACTCCATGCCAAGGGTGGAGCCTGGACCTGCTGGTGGAGCAGGAGATGAAAAATGTACGATGTCTTTGTCTCCAACTCTGTCTGAGGTGCCCAGAGAACCAGACTATTTGGACATGCACCATATAATTAAGGTGCATCTATCAGATTGTGCATTCAGTTGAATAGTCATATAAGATACTCTGGAAACTTACTGGTCAGCTACATGGTATGTGCACAGGGTTTTTTACTAGCCTGGACAGAATGTCCAGACAAGCATATGTGACACTGGATGCAATGATGGTGATGCAGGGCTCAGCACAGGCTGTTCGCACGAGACTGCTTTTGCCCGTGGATAAGCTAAAAAGAGAGCGCATTTGGGCAAAAGCTCTTGCTTTCAGGGTGCCTTTGTGCCAAGCCAGAATAATATTGCATGTTTGATGCAGGAAAACTTGCTTTACAATAGTCAAAGAAATATATAGTTATGTGAAATGGTCAGCTTGTACGAAACTAGTTTGATTTTATTATCAGTTTTTGCTGTGTTTACATTGTTTAATCCTGTATCTTGTATTCCTGGTTTGTAATTCCATTGTAGGACTGTCTTCTCATACTAACTGAGCTATTCACATTTACATTATGCAACACGTACTAGTGTTGCAGGATTAGGGTATGAGCACACTTATGTAGTCCTCAAGCTGTGTTGTGCCATGTTCCCTCAGAGTAATGTCTGCTGCCAATTTTTGTATACTTAGTAAGGTAGGGGGTTTTGTGGTGCTTATCACAGACTTTGTTTGAAAACACCTGACAAGCACTAAGGAATTAATTCTCCTAGTACACAGTATTTTTGTTTCATAAAGAAATGAACTGCAGCACAGGGATCATGCAAGCTGTCCAGTGTCACACAGTCATGCCGTACAGATCTCCTGGGTACTTGTGCAGTATTTATTCACAAGATAACCTTTCTGAAAGAGCTCTGCCTAGATGCCCTATTTTCTAATCCTCATTTTGCAGTTCACTCTATTTCAGGGAAGACCTTTTTCACCAATCTAAGTTTGCTACCATCAACTCATTAAAATACTTCATCAGAAGATAGCTTGATCTACTGTGCTCATGAAAACTGAGCCTGTAATAATAATGACTGGATGACATTATATAGGTATGTATATACATTTCTCTGGGAGCATTTGTTTCTTTGCACGTAACATATATACACATACATATGCATACACATGCATGTTACCAGGTATATGTGGAAAGTTAACAAACACAGAACATGAGAACAGTCAGAGTGTAGTTATCCAAAGCTTCACACAGACCTGTATTATTTACTGTAATATTTAGCTATTCCAAGCTCACACTCCTATATCCTTAGAGGGCATTGTCACCTAATAGGTTGTGCTCATGTCCCTGTCATCTTCATATAAAGCCAAAGATGATGCTATTTTGACAGACAGAAATAAGTCTGTACTTAATAAAATATAATTTAGCTAAATATATACTTGACCCTGTTTACTTTCAAGAAGTTTTGCAGACTGATTTCAAGAAAAACAAAGTACAGTTGATTATCCAAAATGTACCTACTTTTGCAAACCTCTGGGATTTTCCTACCATGCTCCTATGTCAGTCTTAGGCACAAATAAAGAGACAGTTCAAGACACCAAGGGCTTAGGGAATAGCATACAGAAATCTGAATAAGAATCTGTCAGAGAAACCTACATCTTTGCCAACTGCTGAATGCCATTTCAACGGTCTTCTCTACTCCGTAAGTGAAACCACTCACTTTGACAATAATGTGCTACCTCTGAAGAGAAACCATGTTTGGGGAGTGAGGTTTTCCAGTAAAGCTGCTGACAGTGCAACTACAACGGAAGCTGTGACTATTCAACATCTTTTAAAATCAGAATAATGCCATGTAATTACTTTATAGATAGATTTAGCAGCTCAGATTTAGTCCCTGCAATATAAAAATGTAGGCTTCTGTTGTTTGCTTCCTTTTTGTTTTAAATGATTGATAATTATTTCACAAATGTCTTCTCCTGACATTTGATTTGCTAGATAATACATAAACATAGAGTTTCTAATGGGTTTTCCGGCCTTTTAACCTAATTTCTTTTCTCATTACTTTTCATTTCATTTCCAATTCTGATAGAAAATCTATTTTCCAGAAAATTTTTGCATGATCTGAAGCTCCCTCACTTTAATAATGTACAGAATGATATTTTAAAACAACAACAAAGCCAAGAAGAGTGATAGCAAAGAGTCTATATAAACCCATATTTTTAACTTCTCTCTTTCTTCTTGAACCTGATTCACACACATTCTCTCCAAGATGGTTCCAAAATTATCTTAGAAACTAATAATAATTCTGTGTATGTGAACCCTTAAAAAAAAAGTCACATGAAAACAGTTGAGTGAGGTCAAAAAAAGACAGTTGAGCATAACAATACATTGAACCATAGAATCATAGAATGGTAGGGGCTGAAAGGGACCTCTGAAGATCATCGAGTCCAATACCCCTGCCAGAGCAGGATCACCCAGGGCAGGCCACACAGGAACATGTGCAGGTGGGTTTTGAAAGTCTCCAGAGAAGGAAACTCCACAACCTCCCTGGGAAGCCTGCTCCCGGCTTTGTCACCCTTACAGGAAAGAAGTTTTTCCTCATGGCAAGGTGAAACTTTTTGTGTTTCAGCTTGTGACCACTGCCCCTCGTCCTATCACAGGACACCACTGAAAAGAGACTGGGCCCTTCTACTTGACAACCACCCTTCAGATATTTGTAAACATTGATAAGATCCCCTCTTGTCTTCTCCAGACTAAACAGCCCCAGGTCTCTCAGCCTCCCCTCCTAAGAGAGATGTTCCAGTCCCTTCATCACCCTTGTAGCCTCCACTGGACTCTCTCTAGTATTTCCCTGTCCCTCTTGAGACTGGGGAGACCAGAACTGAACACAGTACTCCAGATATGGTCTCATTAGTGCAGAGTAGAGGGGGAGGAGAAACTCCCTTGACCTGCTGGACACACTCTTCTTAATGCATCCCAGGATACCATTGGCCTTCCTGGCCACAAGGACACATTGATGTGCCATGAATTACTTACTGGCCACTAGGACTCCAAGGTTCTTCTCCATGGAGTTGCTTTCCAGCAGGTCAGGCCCTAACCTGTACTGGTGCATGGCATTATTCCTGCCCAGGTATAGGACTCTACACTCATCCTTGTTGAACTTCATCAAGTTTACCCTTGCCCAGTTCTCCAGTCTGTCCAGATCTTGCTAAATGGCAGCACAGCTTTCTGGTGTATCAGCCACTCCTCTCAGTTTTGTACCATCAGCAAACTTGCTGAGGGTACACTCTGTCTCTCTGTCCAGGTCATCGATGAAGATGTTGAATAAGGCTGGACGCAGTACTGACCCCTGGGGAACACCAATAGCTACAGGTCTCCAACTGGACTCTGTGTCACTGGTCAGGACCCTCTGAGATCTATTGTTCAGCCAGCTCTCAACCCATCTCACTGTTCCCTCTTCTAACTCACACTTCGTGAGCTTACCCACAAGGATGTTATGGGAGACAGTGTCAAAAGCCCTGCTAAAGACAAGGTAGACAACATCCACTGCTCTCCCTGCATCTACCCTTTCAGTCACACCCTTGTAGAAGGCTATCAGATTAGTTAAACATTTTTCTGTCAAATACTGGATGGCATTGTTACACTATTTTAAGGATTTATTAGGCAATTAACAATTAGGCAAATCATGGAGATAATAATTAAGAAATTAAAATTATATCCTTTATGTTTTATAACACAGAGAGAGGAAATAATGTCTAGAACTTGAGGGACATATATGAGTGTGCATAAAACAATTAAAAAAATCTCCATGTTGAGGGAAGTGCAGTATTCCAGCACACTCACTAATTTCACTGGCAATGACTAACAGAAAGTCCAGTAATTTGTTTTCTGTAACAGCATTTACCGCTCTTTGAAACAGAGCAGGTTGCAGGTAGCAATTGTTCTGAGTGTATATTTGGGATTGTATTCATTTACTCAAATTTCCTCTGTATAAAGAATTAAACTCGGTTTTTTGGTCTTTCTCAGCCAGTATAAATCTGAGATCATGTGATTATTGGTCTTATGGTACTCCATGTCCATCCACCACTCCATTCATATATGCATGAAAATGCAGGTCAGCTTTCTAAAGAAAACTACTTAGAAGTTTAAAGGATCATTGCCTTTTTTTTTTTATTTTTTTATTTCTCTGACAGAATCCTACATGACAAGGAGAAAAACATAATTTTTTTCCCAGTGAAGATTCTCAATAGGCCATCTGTATATAACTATTCTTTAATCAAAGCTCCACTGAGATTTCCTAGCACTACTACTAAACAAATTAAGCACATTTTTATATCGCTACATTATGCAAAGCAATTTTTCCATGCTCAAAGACTCAGAACAGAAGTCTCCTGAAAGAGAAGTCTAAAGAGAACATATGCAGTCTGATGCAACACAATCCAATTTCAGTTCTAAAGTTTCTTTTTTTTTGAAGGTGTGGCTGTGGGTAGAAAGGATAATGCAATAATGATCTTCGAGCAACAATACCTGTATTGTAAAATTGCAATTTATTCAGATGTCCTTTCCAGTGTAGCCTAAAGAGATAACCTGACATGCTAACAGACAGGTTTCCATTTAAACAAAAAAGGAAAAAAAAAGAACTCCTTAAGAAATAACCTCTAAAAACCATGTTTTTGACTTTCCTCCTTGAATTCCCCTGACATAAGTAATGAGTGAGGTGACAGGAAGCCTGATATTAATTCTGCAAGTTCTAAATAGATGTGCAGGAGATCTAAGCTCAAGGAATAGAGCTGGAATGCAGAGCAAATAGGCAATTATTCTGAGCAGAAGAATTCTGTGCCTGATGATGACTTGCCTGTCTCCATTCTCTGGTGTCAGTTCTACAGAGACTGTAATCTTCTATGTTGATGTCTATATTCAATCTTAATGTCTGATATTGAGTGATGGGAAGCTGTAGGGATTCTTGCAAGATTCATCGTTAATGGGTTTAATTCAATTGGCATGTCTGCCCAGGATATTTCAGAAATACATAACTGATGCTACGTGATCAGAATAATTACACAGAACCATGCAGAGCACCTATCTCAATATAGCACTTTTTGTTCTAAAACTTTTGCCACCTTGCACGTTAACTTTAGCCAGTCATTATCTTTTAAAAATAATAAATGCTGATAAGAAGACAGACAATGATTCCCCCCTCTTTTGCATGCACGCTCACATAGTTCCTGACCTTGCAATCCGAAGTTCTGAAGGAATCCAGCTCTCAGAAAGTAATTTTTTTGCCACACACTGGGATGGCTTCAGTTCTACTCTACTGTCTGTGAGGACTATTCTACACTGATACAAGTACTACTTAGAAAAAGAAGCCACCCATTAGAAAGAAAACTAAAGATTTTGCCTGAAAAATTTTTGAGAGAGGAAATAAAAACATGGTGCAAATGTGCTTTTTGAGTAGCTTAAAAATTTATCCAGATGTTTTTTTCCATTATTAATCATCTGCCTCTCGGTCCTTTCTTTTCCAAGTCCAGTACCTTCTATCTTTGTTAGTGTATGATGTGCAGGTGATTTATTTCTTCATAAGACCACTTCATACATGCTATGGTTTCTGACCTATCTGAAAACTATCATTTGCAGCAGACTGCTTTCATTTATATAAAAAGGGCACTTGTGACAAGGATCTCAGTGACCCACCAATAGAAACATTCTCAATATTTGCCTTCTCTTGCGTTATTGTAATAAACAAAAAGAGGGAAATGACATAGAGTTCATCCCAGGGGAAGGCGTTCCAGGTGTCTGACAAATGATGTCTGACATGCACAGTGACACCATGCATGGCTACTTCCACTAGACCTCTGGTTTTCTGAAATATTTCCAGTTACTTCAAAATTAAGGTGGTATACTGAGTAGAATATATGTTCATATGTGCAGAACTACCATATGATGCAAAGTGTTCCCATTTAGCCTATATGAGAGACTCTCATGGTTTTATTCAGATTGCTAATAGCCACTGTACTGTAAAATCACTACAATGCAATCTTCATTTTCAATCCCATCACCACATGTGGCCAAAATTATTTTCTGAAAGCTGTATCTCATCAGATCATCATATGAGAGTTTATGTGACTTTTCTGGAGATCAATACAAACATGTGAACATTGGCCCTAGGAACTAAATAAGGCAAGGTTGACAAGCGAGAAGCCAGTCAAGCTAAACGAGGAAAATCATACCATTTCAGCTTTAAGATCAGATTGACAATGGGTTATGGTTTTTTTTCATAGTCACGTCTGGTTAATTCCCTTCAATTAGTAATTATTGAATTTTTAGTTTAAATAATAATAAAAAAATATTATGAAGTAATTTAACAATGATTATTACCACTTAAGTCTTTCAGACATGCAATTATGCAAATCCACCAAGCACAATACTGACTATACTGTCTTTACTTGGTTGAAACCACTGTTAGAAGAGGGAATTTACATAATGGCATCTGCTACTCTTCTTACAGTTTGTATTATGTAAATAAAGTGTGTGTAAGGGACTTGTGCAACAGTTTCATTATTCCTCATCTCAAATAGTTGCCATATAGTTTCAATTTTTTCCACTTTTTTTAGTAGGGATAAAAAAGCAGGACTGAGAATAAAGAAGGAATCAAGAACATAGCTGAGGATATTTGCCAGCACTGGTCTCATTTCTATGAGAGTACATGCTCTCTGAAATATGCATACTTCATTTTAAATATAGATGGAACATATTTATTATATTTGCAGTTTTTTATTACAACGAAAGTTCCCATTTTCTTTGAGTACCATGAAAATACATATGTTTTACAAAACTCAAAAGCATAAAACCAAAAATCTAATTATTCAGGTAATTACTCTCTGCTGGCTCCTTCCTCCAGTTCTCCTGCGTGGTCTGTTTGAAGATTCTGGCCTTTTCAGTACTCTAACACATAGCAAGGTAACAAAATGGTCCTTTATCTTCACTTTTTGCTCCAGCACATTTTGTACCAGCTTTCACTTGGTAATCTCCTTCTGATTAATTTCCGACCAATCCAGTTTTCATTATTGCACTGAATGACTCCATATTTGGTGACATCTTCTTTTCCATTACACTTATTTCTTGACTGCCTAATTAGCTGACTTGAGTCTAACAGCACTCAACAAATCAAGAATAAAAATCTTGACTAAAAATAGTTTTATGTTTCAATAACCCTGTGATTCCCCTTACAGAGTAATACAAAGAAAAACAAATATAAACCTCTAAAGGGAAAACCAGACCATTTTATTCCTATAATACTCTGTCATACTTGTCTGAACATCCTATCATCACCCTTGCCATTATTAAGGGTTTGAATTACTGGAAAGCAAGGGAGTCTATTGTACTAGGTTCCCTACAAGAAACAAACAAAGCGTTTACTAGTCAAGTATGAAAAAAGAAACAACAAGAACATAAGAGAATATCTGGCACTGTTCTTTATGCACAAATAATATAACTCATGTCAATTTTCTGGTAGTGTCATCGCAAACAGAATTTTAAAAATGGAGCAGGAGAACTGTGATAGGGATTTACAGATGCTTCTGCATTCCAAAGACAGACAACAGAAAAATAAAAAGACACATTTTACAGTAGACATGGACCAAGATTAAAGTATTATGGTCCAAATGAAAGTTAGTTCAAACTCATGTTCAGGACCATTGAAATATCTGAGGTTTCATTGCTTGGTCATAATGCAGGAACTTCTTGCATTTTTCATTCAGGAGACAAATGCCATCACTTTCAACAGAAAAATAAATACTTGGGAATAAAATAAAATACTGTACTTTTATCAAGTTTTTAATTTGTTTTCAAGTTTTCTGTCCTTGTTATCAGTTTTCTTTGTTATTTCAACTTAAAAGTTTCTTTCTCAATTTTAAATGGGAAAAAATCAGCACTACTTTTAGAACTTGTCAACTCTTTCTGAGTTCTGCAATCTGTGCCCTTGTCTAGAGATATCTAACTTCATCTTCAACTTCTCCTGATTTGAGTGACAAAATGAAAATTTGATCAAAGAAGCTGAAGTTCAGCATTGCTGTAGCTGATACTTTATTTGTGAGTCCTTTTTCTCACCATTTGCACCTATTTCTTCTAGTTATTCTCATGTTTTCATTAAAACATTTCATGTTTATGTATCTGACATATCATCAACCTAATATCAGTATTAGATTGGACTTGATGATCTTAAAAGTCTTTTCCAATCAAAACAATTCTATGATTCTATGACATATATTATGCTTTAGAATTTCTTGGATATGAAAACACTGCAGTTGTGTTTTAAATCACCTTATGAATCAAAATTCTTAAGTTATGACACATTTCACAGAACGACGTTTCCAGTTTTTTAGCACTTTGGAACTAACTAACATTAAACCTGAAGAAAGAGCTGTCTGCCATTTCCTGTGTTTCTCTGGGAACAACAAAAGCAAAGCACTGCACACATGTTCAAGGACTTAAATTCCATGTCCATATATCCTAAAACAACCAGCATTCAGAATGATTCAACAGTCAATTACTAATTGTGTCACATCTGTATAGTAAGAATCACAGAAATAAGAGAAGACTCAGTAGGTGATTATTCAATTATTACTGGAAGTAGAAGTGGTGGCAGTAGTGTGTCTACTGCCTTGGAAAATACCAAGATAATATCTAAGTCACCAAGAGTACACAATCTGAATTAGGAAGACAATGTAATGAGAAATGCATACAGCCTTTGAATAGTGCATTTGCACATAAATGAATTGAAAATAACACATATCCCATACAAACATTTCTTGCTCTTTTTTTTGTTAACTCCTCTAAATTGACACTTCTTACCACACTGCAGCAGGATTGCTAAATTTGCAAAGATATTAAAACCAAGTTATTCTACCTAGGTGTTTATTTCTGCTTGTAGCATACATTTGGGAACTGTGAAAGAATGATGAGGTTGGGCTAGATCCAGATTTCTCTGAAGCCTATAAATGTCATGTTTGTTTTACCTTTAAGTATTTAAAAAATTAGTTTCTTTAAAAACGAGGCTGATAGCTATGTGCTCACTTGTCTTTTGCATTTTAAGTCATGCTGCTAAGTATTTTTTTGGGTTTCTACTTAAATAAAAGAAAACTTGCCTATGTAAAAATAACCCTGAGTATTTCTTACTGTTTGCTTCCCCTTCTATAAGTGTGCCAACCCAGTATTTATTGATCTGATACTGGTAACAGGTGCTACAGTATGACTACCTACAGTACAACATGTGGTGAATCAATCACTATTACCACGGCGCTACATCACAACTCAGTCCAAGGTTTTTGTTTTCATTGCACAAAGTAAATAATATTTATTGCTGAAAAACTACCACCCTCAAGCCAAGCATGCTGTGTTATCACATATTTTATTATAACTTGTGATACTAGACTACGCTTAGCATGTTCATCTGCACACTAGTATTCTTTGGGAAGAGATGGGGGAGTCTCATCTGTTTCCCAAAATGAACTGTAAGACAGAGTCCATAATAAAGCTAAGGACAACTAAGCCCATAATAAAATATTGTGTCATGACATCTGCAGTTCAAACAATTTCTCATATCCTACTGCATTCAGTATAGCCTTAACACTGAACAAGTTACTTTTTTCTCTGATGGACAGATTAGCACCTTTCCAAACTACTTTTTAAGAGACCTGGCAAAACCAATGCTGCTGTTCCCCTTGCTCTGTGCAATCAGAATCGAATTCCTGTTGAAGAGAAACACCTTTAGACTACCAGTCAGCCCAATATTTACTGGGTACAATCAAAGAGTTTTCTATGACATAGGGTGCATGGGGGAGGCTTCTCAGGATGACTTCTCTAAGCAACACCTAATGCTACAGAGACGATGGCTATCTCTTCTGCTGGAATCTGCCTAAATAAAACAAACAAATCAGGTTTTACTAGGGACAACTGTTATATTTTGCACCTTGTAATACCACATTTCCTATAAAGTTCACTGGGTGAAAACCTTGCTTAGGGTAGGTATCCTCTCTCCAGAGGCAGGGAAAATGCAGCAGAAGGAACTAAGCATACACAGAGCAAATGATGGGACCACACCAAGACTGAAGATGCCCTTTGACATTGGTTCTATGGTTACCAAGCAAGATCCCCCTCATGGTACTGAACTTCTACTTTTGTGGAGGATTTGTGTCACCTTAAAACAGATACAGGCATCACAGAGCTCTACATGCGAGCCGGTCTTCCTGAGATTCCTCTATAATCAATTAAGAGATAAAAGAGCAAACTTGTGCCTTGGGACATATAACCAATTTCAGGACAAGATGAAACACAAATTGAAACTGCCTATTTCTTTCTTATTTCTGGAGACCAAGTGATGTAGTGGGATGTAAGCTTCTACATTCAGCTTCTGGTGACTAAATTCAGTCTCTTGTGCCTGAAGATTAGAATTGCTACTCATAGAGGTGCTTACCAAAATGGAGTGAGATTTGTTCTTTTCTAATCTTTCTGGCTGTCAACACTACAAAAAGAGCAATGTACTTAATATATTATACAGAAAGTGAAAAAAAAGGACATGTAAATCAGCTAAGAAAGAAGGCAATAGAACTTCACATATGGAAGTTAGTGATCCTGATTAAGAAAATCTGAGTTTGTTGACTGCTTGCTGATAGCATGGCAGGACTTGATGTCATTGATTTATATCAATGCAAAGTATTGCGTTGCCAGTATTATGTCAAGTGGCCCTGATGTAAACAGAACCTATTTTCCAAAGCAGAAGAAAAATGAACCTTGATCTTGTACATTAAATGTTTGTCTTTGTGTGTGCATGTGTGCATCTGTGTGTTGATGAGACAGTGTGTATGTATTTGTCAGCTCTATTTAGTATCAAGTGAGGCTGCTTATGCACCGACCTGGGCTTCTGGATTATGGCAAGATTGGTTGTGAAAATACATCATGTGGATGTCCATGTACCCAAGAGTCGGGCCACTAAAAACCATCAAAACGATCAGTGGGTAGATCAGGCTGATAAGGTTGAAGTGGCTCAGGTGGATTTGGCAATGTAAGGGTGACTTATTTATAGCTCAGCGGGCCCATGACAACTCAGGGCATCAAGGAAGAGATGCAACATACAGATGGGCTCGAGATTAAGGGGTGGACTTGACCATGGACACTATCACACAGGTTATCCATGAATGTGAAACATCCTGCAAACAAGCAAGCCAAGAGGTTAAATCCCCAGTGGTATGTGAGGATAAATACAGAGAGGCCTGGCAGATTGACTGTATCACACAGCCTACAAACCTACCAAGGCAATTACCATGTGCTTACAATGGTGGAAACAACCAAGGAAACATATCCAGTGCTGCATGCCATCACCTAAAACACCATGCTGGGCCTTGAAAAGCAAGTTTCACTGTGACATGGCACCCCAGAAAGAACCGAGTCTGACAATGGGACTCATTTCTGAAACATCATAGAAGTTCCTCCCACTGTATGTGAATATCAGGTTCGTGACCACCTGAGGAATCTGAACATACCTAAGTCCATGGGACCCGATAAGATTCATCCCAGAGTCCTGAATGAATTGGCTGATGTAGTTGCCAAGCCACTTGCCATAATATTTGAAAAGTCTTGGCAGTCCGGTGAAGTCCCTGGGGACTGGAAGAAGGAACACATCACACTCATTTTTAAAAAGGGTAGAAAGGAGGACCCTGAAAACTATCGTCCTGTAAGCCTCACCTCTGTGCCTGGGAAGATCATGGAGCAGATTCTCCAAGAGGGCTTAACAAAAAGTCATCCACAGGATGACTTTTGCTCAAGAACATGGGTGCATCTGGTGGGTGATGTGGGAGGATGGAGAAGTTTGATGTGTACCACAGGGGGACTTAATTTTGGGTGAGAACAGCCAGTGAATTAATTTGTATGATGTTAATTGTTAAATAACTCTGCTGGGCATGATGTAGATGGCATAGAATAAGGTGTGGGTAATGTGGTAGGTTAGGGTAGGATAGGGTTAATTTTCACAAGAAGCTGGGAGGGGCTGCAACCAGCCAATGGGATATTCAGTACCATACTGATGTCATGTCCACTACACAGGGAGAAGGTTGGCTGGGGGAAGCAGTGGTTTGAGCATTTGGCCAGAGGCCAGAGCAGGTAAAGTGGCATTTCTGGTGTGGTGAGCATTGCATTTTATATCACTCACTTTATACATTATTTCATTAGTATTATTGCTGTTACTGTTGTTTCTTTTCTCTTTGTGTTGTTCTATTAAACTGTCCTTATCTCAACCCAGGGCGTTGCTTTTTTCTCCCAATTCTTTTTCCCATCCCACTGGGGGAGGAGTGGGGGCAGTGAGTGATTGGCTGCATGGTGCTTAGTTGATGTCTGGGTTAAACAATGATAACTTGTCTGTGGAAACTGTCCTTGCCATACGGATGGGTGAAGGACAAAAATGACAGAAATCACCACAGCCCAATTTTCTCTACCCACAGAAGACATTCATGTTTGATCCACATCCCAGGCTCAGTTCTTATCTTCTTCAGAATAGTCAGTGTCTTACTTAGCCATTCACTTATTTTTTTATATCACATCAGTCCAGCACAGCAGATGATTTAATTAAAAATACTGAGAAATAGAGATGACTGCTGGTCTGGCCTGGAATTTGGAAGGAAACTAAATTTAAAATAAAAATTAATTTAAATGTCTCTGGATATGGCACTGCTGAAAGAAGCACTGCTAAATCTCTCAATTTATTCCACCAAAAACTTTCCAGTTAATATATATTAATGTACTTTCGGTAGGTCTGCAATGCAAGTGTGATTTGTTTCTCCTAGAAGCCATGTATGTTTAAATTCCAAAGCTGTAGGCATTTGAAGAATTGACTTAATCATGGCAAACCAACATATATAGAGATTAAAAGAAGCCAACAGCCTACACAATCCATTTAGAGAATTAGCCACATGATAGCATTAAGGTGGGATAAAACAAGAAAACAAAAAAGCTTTTAAAAACTTCCAAACAGATTTTTAAACCCAGCCCGATCCCAGTGTCTAACCAACACAACCAATTATCTTCAGCATAAGAGCTGGAAGAAGAACAGAAGTGAAGAGACCTGTTTGAAAGCTGTCTTCACATGCTCCTTCACAAGCCTACTCTGACCCTTTGTCAAGACTTAGAGGCTGGACTGGCTACTAGATGAATAAAGAATTGCTCTCTATTAACCCCTCTCCCTTCCCAAAGGGGAATAGAAAGGGGAGAAGGGAGAGGGACTTGCAGATTAGAAAACTAAAACAGCTTTAATGAAAATAATAATAATAAAATGGAATATATACAAATATATACAAAATCAGTACCGAAAACAATGTCCCTGATGGCAATTGTGTCACCATCACCACTAATGCTGTGGCCCAGGCACTGGAGAAGTCCCAAACTGGACCGAGGAGCAGACAGAAACCAGATTCAGGACTTGGATTCTGGAACTGGATTCAGGAACACACAGATCAGGACTGAAGGCAGAACAGACATCCTCAGATGTCAGCTATTGAAGAAAAGAGCTTGACCCTCATGATCCCTCAGCTTTATACCAAAAGTTACATACGTGGAATGGAATGCCTTGTTGATTAGTTTGGGGTCATCTACCCTGTATGCTCCTCCCTTCCAGCACAGCTTTTTACTTTCTGCAGCCCCAATGTGGTACACAAGGTGTAGCAGTGACCTTGGTCTGCACCGGAGCAAGTACAGCAAGAACCTTTCTGCATACCAATCCTTGGTAGTAAGCATAAACATCAAGCATTATCACTACTAGAAGTAGACATCTGAAAAAGTATGCCATTAACTTCAGAAAATGAAGTTACTTAGAAGAGACTGAGCTGGAAAGTAAAATCACCGAAAAGAATTAGTTCTGTTCTAACTCAAACCAGGATGCTCTTCTTTGAATTAAAGGAGATGCTGGAAATAAAATTGCAGCAAGAGTTTCAGATGCAGTGGGCAAAGGTCATGAGGCAAAGACTGTGGCTCTTCTGAAGTTTGACTTGGGATGCCTTTTTACAAGGACAATAAGAGGAGTAGTCCACCTTCACTGTCAACAAGGGAACCTCAAGTCTACTTATCCTGGGTTTCCTTATCTTTGCGTGGCTGCCTTTCACAATGCTGGCCATTCATCTCACGGTAGCTCAGAAATTTATGCATAACAGACAGCAAAGTGTTAATAGGAAAAAGTGATGGGTTTCTAAGTGGTCTGTTTTTGTTTCTGCAATATTTTTTTGGTTTATTTTTTCTGGAAAAACTAAAAATCCTATTAAAATAATTTGGTTGGCTTTCACTCTCTTCAATAATAAGACTGGCTAGCAAGTGACTTCTTGGTAGCTGAGAAATACTTTTCTTCCAGACTTTACTAGTAACACCAATTAACACAGCAGGAAATATAAATATGTCTACCATGCAAGTGATCATTGCAACCATGCTCTCTTGATCAGGATGAATAATGACTCCCAATACCTGTGCAAGTTTCTACTATTCAGCACTGGAAAAAATAGAATAGGAGAAATGTATTTTTAACCTTTTTTTCAAGAAAGAACAGCTAAATTCTGAATGGAAAAAAAAAAATAAATCCCCAAACTGTATTTGTCAGAATGTGAAAATGCATGTGAGATGTAATGTCTATTAGATTCTATTTAGCATCTTCCTCACACCAGGGATCTTTATAATAAGAAGCAGCTGAGGAGAAATCAATGTTGGCCACCGTGGATGTTCTGTATTCATAGGAATGGCTCCTCTGATTGATTTGTTGGCAACATGAGAAGAAAACAATTCAAATTTTAAAAAGAGCCTAATGAGAGCTAAAGTCTATATGAGAGAAGAGTAGGAGACTCACACAAAAACAAGGAAGCCATCCCTAACAGCTCCCCTAACCTTGCTTTATTAACATTTTATGTACATGGACAAGGACAATGGAAGAAGAATGGCTTCTCCCCTAAATTTGATCCCCTAAGGTAAAATAATTCAGATAAAACACTTCAGGCATTGCAAAGTATGGGAGGAACTATTTGGATGAAATAATAGCAGAGCGACATTTATTCTTCTCCAGCTTACAAACTAGACAGCCCTATTCTTATAATAATGTCTGTCCACTTGCACTGCCACAAAGCTAATCTTCCAAGCACTATTGGGACAATGCAAGAATACACAGTAGCTGCAGGTCAGTCCAGCACCTTCAGAATATAATGTCTCCTCACCACAGAAATACTTCTCATAATTATTAAAACGTATACAGAATGCCCCTTTCCTCTTCCACATGGAATTTATATATACACTGTACTATATACACATATGGTTCATAGGCACAGATATCTATCTCAGTGAATGTTAAACAGGGAGCCTACACCTGAAGGCATAAGGGGACCTAGAGCATCACAGTGGTACAGATGAATGAATCTTGAAAATGGTACGAAACATAAATAACACTGTACATAAATCTAGCTCAGTGACACTCTCCATGTAAAGAGCTAACTACATGTTCTCGGTGGGCAATCTTCTGATGCATATTTTCTTTCCAATCAGTGTTCTGCATCTCTTATCTGCATCACAGGTCTCTGCTGTATATCCTGCCAGTGCCTAGTGAGCAGAAATCTTGTTGAGGTCAATTAAACTTCTATGCATAGAAGGGGCAGGGAATGAGCAACAGAGATCCTTGAGGTAGATAAGTCTTAAAAATCAAGTTCAAGGAAGGTGAGTTTGTCCTGTGTGACTGGTAGAAGATTTATTTCAGGCTTTATACAATTCACTGAAAGCCAAACATACATCTGGGATTTTACTTGTTGTTGTTGCTTTTTAAAGAAACACCGAATTACTTGTATTTAGAGGCAGATCATGCAGCTCTGTACACTGTCCGGCAAAGAGCAACTATTGTCATCCAGAGCAGATACAGAGGCAGAATATAGATGTACTGAGGTGTAAAAATTCCAATTCAAGTGGGAGTCTTGAGCCTAACATATAGCTGTGCACTTACTTTGAAGGGCTTTTGGCAGAAAAGAATCAAGACATAACACTTAGGCTTAAGAGCAGAGTACTTACTCCTGTTTTCAGTCTCCTGGTGGTGGTGAAGTGGCAGAACAGAGCCGGTTACAATGCAAAGTGGTTTCATCCATGCAGGATTACGCCCCTCTCTCTTCCTCGCAATTTCCATTTTTCTGCTCTCCAGGATCAAGTGTATTTTCCCAATACACGACAAAATCATTGATGAAACTGAGCTCTCATAACGGTTCATACCTTATCATCACTGATCCCATCCTAGTATTTCATGCAGACTACATTGGATCACAGTTACTATAAAGCACAGCAAACTGAAGGACACCAAGATTAGCCTATCAGATGACAACACCACCAGAACACAGAGTAGAAAGTTTGCATTAAATATTATCTATTTAGGTGATTCACTTTGTCTCAGAGCTTTGCAGTTAAACACTTTTTTTTCTTCATCTGAGTTAATACCTTCCAGTGTAACATCACAGTCTCTGCAGCTTATCCCCTGTAATTCACCACTATAATCAAAATGTTAACATGAATGACCCAGAAAGCATGCAGTCACTCAGCACTGACACACAACTATCTCTGTCAAGCCACTTGGGCTTATAAGATACAAAAGAGCTTTCTGCTGTGAAGGATAGATATTTTAGAAAATAAACTCTGCCAAACATCCAAAAAAAGCTCCTCATCACAGAGCTCTGATATCCAAGTATTCCCAAAATAAAAAATTATATGCACTTGTATTTTGTGCACTGCGGCATTCTTCCACACATTGTTAGTCCATTCCACTGGAGACTATATCCAGTTGTCTGGTTTTTTTTCTAAATGTTATGATTTAGCGCACCCCTTACATATTTAAGTTAAAAAATTTATTTATTTTTTTCTTTTTCTAAGTACTCTTCTCCCTCTAGAATGAAGAATCACTGCTGGTTTTGTTCCTGATGAAATATGCCAGCTGCCACCCACTACAGGGCCCTCTCTGTTACCAGTTCAGTTTCACCACAGGGCATCAGTTTGCAATTGCTTCAGCAGTCCACTAAATCCTAAGAGTAATTGCATGGTACAGCCAAACTGCTGAAAATCAGAAAACATATCAACCAAACAATGCAAATAGATGCATTTATACAAGTACTTTCAAGAACGTGTTTAGCTGAACATAAGGCTTTTGATATAATTCTATCACATCCAGGTTACTAGCACAGCAACCAGCACTTTGTCATTTGAGCAGATAATGCATGAAATGTGGAAACCTGGAACCCTCAGCAGGGGATGGCAGGGGTCACCTCCTTGTGTCACAGCCTGGAGTATTAGGAAATATTTAAGAAAAAGTTTCAATCTTCAAGCCCTTTGTCAAACATTTGCATGGCAAAAAGCATCATTGTATGCAGAGCAGAGACAGCTTGCCTCACTCGTGGACGCCCACCTTGGCTGACGTATGCCCACGAGCTCTTACGGAGAATACAAGAGGTGGTTGTATCTCCCATATAGGTGTGAATTGCCCATCCTGCATGGAGAGTGCAGAGTCATTAGTCTTAATGATTCAGTCAACTCACCTGAGGATACATCTGGTCACGACTGCTAGGCAAACCTTGGGAGTTCAATTCCCAAAGTTGGCAGGCAATTTATTTACATATAGATGATGAAAAATCAGCTCAAAAATGTAATAGAAAACAATAAATCATATATCCAGATATAGCTGTCTGCCATGAATAAAAACACCCCAATAAAAACCAGTGAAATACAATTTAAACAGTAACGCTCCAAAAAGCATAGAATGCAACTACTTACACTAAAATCAGTTCTCACTAATCCTAAAATTTATACACTATTTTAAGGGCTAGTCAGTAGAAATTAGGAGGATTACAAACATTTGTCCTGGTCTCAAAATTAAGGCCCAGGTTTAGAAACTTGGAGATCTAGGTTCTATTTCTGTTTAGGTCTCAGAAAGCCATGTACACAGCAACTGTCTCTGCAATTCAGTGGGCAAAATGTAGGGGCTTCAGTTCCCCAAGCATTTCACAGAGATATCAGGAGTCTTCGGAAGGCCAAGTCAACTCATCTGAGCAGGATGCTGAGTACAAAAGGTATCAAGAACTCCTACCCATCACCTCACTGTATGTATGCTTCAATCTCTAGTGGGAAAACTGGGGTGTTTTCCTCATGTATGGGAACTGAAAGAAGCTAAAATAATTGGTATTTGGAAAACACTACCTTGAATACTGCTGACAGAAATCAGATTTCTTAATCTGTTGAGACAATCGGACATAGAGAATAAGTTAGCATCCCTGTGCTGGTCCTAAATGTGAACAGCTTTGTACGCCCAGGCACAGGGAAAGAAAGAAGCAGCTGCAGTCATTGTTTGCCATTCTGTGGCACCACCAGTCACTGAGCTCTCCCAAGCCCTGTCCCCAATAATAGGCAGATTTTCATACAGTTCCTCCCCACAAAATCACCTAGATGAAGATTAGCTTTTTAAGAGTACTCTGTCCTTTCTAACACCCATGTTGATATTTAAGACTGTACACTTTAAGAATCTGAAATGTTGGATATTTATGCTTGTAGTGAGATGAAACCTGAACTTTGAACAAAACATGCCCTAAATATTTAGTGAGCATTTCAGCAGCTCAAACCAATAAAATCCACTTGCCATTAGTCACCTAGAAGAAGAGGTAATCCTTCAGTCATGCAAAATTTTCAACTTAAAGCACTGACTTCTTTTGCACTAGCTTTGTAGATATCTAAACCATAATTTCTTTACACAGTATGAACAAGGTCTTCAAGGATTTAGTGGGAGAAGCATGTATGCATTTTGTTTTACTCCCTCTGCCAACCTTCCCCTATAAACGCATAGCTAGGTCTAAAGGATGATTAAATAGGTAATGGAATCAGGCATAATGTGACATCTTACTGAAAGATAAGAAGGAAAGTATTTAAACCTTTCTTCTAGCTTGTGAGAGATAAAGCAAGCACCATTATGTAGAACAGACTTCATGTTACTTTAAATATCCTGTACATCTCCCATAAAGCTTTTGTGTAAAACTCTTCCCTGCATATATAGAAATGAATCATATCACATTATAGCTGGCTATGCATTCTTCCCTGAGCACACTATGTTTTAAATTGCAAAATCCATTTTTATTTTCTTTTTCATTTGTCACTTCACCACTGGAAGGAAGGTTTCCTGGAGCGTATTCCATTGCATGTCTGACAATATCAAGTCTGCTTTTGATGCATTAGTATAAAAAAATTGAGGATAAATGATTACATTTACATGAGGTCAATGAACAAATACAGGAGACAGCCTGCCGTGTAGGCTCCTCATTGTATCTTCTGCTACAAACCTCTGAGACTTCTTAATGAGAATACAGATATAGTAAGTAATCAGTTAGCAGGGAAATAACACATTTTTTAGTACTCTGATAATTTTCAGATAATTTCATGAATATTTGGATAAATTCACTTGATATGAATATGTCATCTTTGCTATCTGCCAGCTCACAATACAGCAATGTGCTGCACAATGTTAACCTCTCCTTGTCCTTTCTGTAAGTGAGCCTCCTGGAGCTGAGTCATTGATGTATTTTATCTCTGAGGCATTCTCCTCTTTAAGTCTGCATTACTACATCATCCCAATCAACGTATACATTCACAACATGCTAATGCAATAAAGCTTTAAAACTGGTGGAAGCATAGTATAATGTTTTATGTCACGCATGTCTGCTTGAAAAAAAGGGGAAAAAAGAAAATATTTGTAAAACAACTATAAAGCAGAAAGGTTTAGCATTCTCTGCAGGGCTAAAACACTCTTCAGGACACTAAGGGAGAATCTGTAAATATTTAACATTGCTACAAGCAGAAGGATTAACAGAGTAGAGCTCTTTGATCAATACTTGCAGCATCATGTATTATTTCCTAGGGGTACGAACAGCAAAAAGCTACTTATTGACTAAAGTATGCTACACATCACTGAAGTTTAACACAAGGGGACATGAAATTCTCTCTTGATCAGGAGTAAGCCCCTGATCTGACCATAGCCTAATCAACCATTTCTTGCACTGCAGTATCACTTGATGGTTCCCAGCCTCTTTTTTTCTGGTAGCTTTCTAAACCACAGACAAAGCCAGCCTCTGACATCAAGTATTAGATAATTTAAGATGAAACTAAATAAAGGTGATGTAACAGAACAAACAAAAGTATATGAGTAGCGAGATGGCAAAAAAGCACAAAACCACTTGGGTTCATAGACTATTTAGGAGTTCAATTAGGAGTTCTGAGTAAGAAACTTTGTTATTTTCCTAGCTTATAAAAATTCTAAGAAAGAGATTTGGTAGCTTTTGTCCCAGTTTCATTTTATGCAGTGCTATGCAAGCCAAAAAGGAACAGCAAAGGGGAACACGGCAGCCAGAGAGAAGTTAGTGCTTGCTGTGGCAAACCAGAAACCACCTGATCAGACCGATGCCCAGTCTGCCCCAGACAATGGTGTGTATCTGATACATAAAAAGAAAGTCCAAGAAAACAAACTGTAGACATCTGTGAAATAAACAGCCTGTAAGAAAACATTATTTCCCTTGTCATTCTGAATGTCTGAAGATATATTGCAGGATTCTCACTCATTAATCTCACTGGAATACATCTGAAATTACCTAGCACTACTTGGGAAAAATCAAACTGTGAACCTAACTCTGCTGTTTTAAATTTCACATGCTTCTAGTAGCTGAAATGCCTTAAAACAAATGGTATGGTTCCCACCCTTCACACAAAACCCTGATGCACATTTAACTGCATAGGAAAAACAGAAACAAGGAATTTCATATCAGTCATTTCTACTGCTAGGACCTCTTGAAGATAAGTTATTGCAGTTCGCTGTCCTCAGAATCTGCTCTTGATCTCCACCTTTTCTGTTGTGACATGCAATGTTTATCGTATTAAAATAACGACTGGACTGGATAATACATTGGATAAAAATCTATAATACTCCAAATACATTATTATAAAGCCCAGCAACATACACCTTTACGGTGGCAACACAGACAGGTTTAGAGTCCATGTGAATCTTTTCTTCTCTTAATGTTGAAATAACTTCTGCTCAGAAGGGAACTCTCCCCATTTTCTCTTCACAGCTGCATTTTCTGTTACTCAATTTTGAGGAAGCTGAAGTGTCTGAACACACCCGACCTCATCTTTTTAAAGGGCTCATATATGGCTTTCAATCTTTTCTTTGCTGACTGACACTGTATCATATCCAGGAAGCAAAGAGGAACTTCCCATGTAAGCTCTGAATAAACTTTTCCAGAAAGTATATTTCAACTCGTATTTCTAAGAAGGAAAAACATTAGTCAAGTAGTCAATTGCTACATATTTCACTTTTTAATTTCACATATCATAAACCCCTCATGAGGTTTCTAAGCGATATATATCAAAAACTAAATGTGAAAGTCCAAAGAAACCAGGTAGACACAACTGTATAACAACTTACATAATATGTAAGTTTATTCCTCAGGAATGATTCTTGAAGATAATTCCTTAAATTACCATGTTATATTTTTTTCTTTTCAAATACAGACCTGCTTTTCCTCTCAAAGCACTTTGAGTTTTCTTCTCCAGTTATAAGCTTTTGTTAAGATTCAGCAAGAGTTACGATAACACTTTATGATTGCTTTTAACAACCAAACATAATCCTGAACACCTATGAGGGTTTTCAGTAAAAAAATTTCAGTAGTCATTGATACAAGAAGTCACAGACTTTAAAAGTTTGACACCTCAAGCCACCAGACAGCTCATTTAAGAAATAAAAACAACTCCACAATGCTAAAATAAATGAAACCAAAACAAAAAAAAGCAATCATTGGAAGTACTGATAGAGAAAAAGAAACCACAAATGGAATAAAATTTTAAAATCAAAACCTTTCCTGCACTGTAGCCAGGTCACAAGAACTCTTTGGGGCATCTGAGCAAATGACAGATATTCTCTTGGCCAGTAACAGGTCTGATGCACAGAATGCATTGTGTATATACATTATATGAAATGATGAAAAGAAGATAAAAAGAAGAGGATGTATGCACTTCAAGAGGAACAAAGACATCAAGAGTAAGAGAAAATATCCTGGAGGAAATTTAAAATGGCACTAAAGAGATGACTGAGAGTCAGAAAGACAGATGATAGTGTATGCTGATGGAGGTGGTTATAGGTAGACCACAGGTATACATTCAATACACAAAACATGGAGGAAAAAACAGAAACAATCATGTTAATAAACCTCCTTGCCATTAAACCCTTTCTTACCTTTTGTCCTTTTTAATGCAAACTGTATACCTAAATGTGTGTAAGGAATTTTAAGATGTACACTTTAAATGTATTAAAATGAATTATTCAGGAAAGCAGCAGGAGAACAACAGATGTACAGATTCAAGGGTGACATGCTTAGTTTCACTTGATGAATGTTTGTTTTGTTGTTTTGAAAAATTAATGCAATGAAATATTTAAAGTGAACAAGAAACTTTAAAATTGACTTGGGGGATGGATTACTTCCTTACAAGGACAGGGTTTTATTAAAGAAAATATGCTGCTGGCATCTGATTAAAGAAAATATGCTGCTGGCATCTGAACAGGGACTCTATGAATCATAGAATCACAGAATGGTTTGGGTTGGAAGGGATCTTAAAGATCATATAGTTACAACGCCTTGCCATAGGCAGGGACACCTACCACTAGACCAGGTTGCTTAAAGTCCCATCCAACCTGACCTTGAACACTCCAGGAAGGAGGCATCCATAAATTCTCAGGGCAACTTGTTCCAGTGTCTCACCATCCTCATAGTGAAAAGGTATAAAGAATTTCTTCCTAATATCTAATCTAAATCTATCCTCTTTCCATTTCAAGCTATTACCCCTCCTCCTATCACTACACTCCCTGATAAAGTCCCTCCCCACCTTTCCTGTAAGCCCACTTTAAGTACTGAAAGGCCACTATAAGGTCTCCCTGGTGTCTTCTCTTCTCCAGGCTGAACAACCCCAACTCTTTCAGTCTGTCCTCACAGGGGAAGTGCTTCAGCCCTCCGACCATCTTCATGGACCTCCTCTGCACCCACTCAAGCAGGTCCATGTCTTTCTTACACTGGGGGCTGCAGAGCTAAACACAGTACTCCAGGTGAGGTCTCATGAGAGTGGAGTAGAGGGGGGAGAATCACTTCCCTTGACCTGCTAGACACACTTCTTTTGATGCAGCCCAGGATGCGATTGGCTTTCTAGGCTGTGAGTGCACATTGTTAAGTTTTTCGTCCAGCAACACCCCCAAGTCCTTCTCTGCAGTGTTGCTCTCAATTCACTGAACAACCATTATATTCTAGAAATTTTAGGAATCTCTTACAGACAATGTGTTTCCAAAACATGGTACAACAGCTCCTATGGCCATGGTGCCAGAGAACAAAGTGTTCACAGCAAACTTACAGGATGGTATTTCTAATTAAAAAGGTGGAGATATGATAATCTTCAAAAAATTCTGAAGGTTGACAGAAGATCAAGGCTGCCTTTTGGTTCAAAAAAATTCTGGACCACTGCTTTTACCTATACCAAATAGAGACAGTAATAACTCTAGAAACACCATTAACATTTAATCATCTTACTTCCACGTACTTAACCAAATGAAGGAATTAGAAAATTATGATAATCCTTCCATCTCATACTTCTTTTCTTAAAAGTATCTGCTCTCTTATCTGAAGTATGATTTTCTGAGGTTTCTTTTAAGCAGTGGAGCTTTGGGTGGTTTTCACCTTTGAAACCTACCTTCAGGTATTTCAATTTAGGCATCTAAACCAAAAACACATCTGAAAACCAAACAAGAGATTCTCCACCTAGGCTCTTCAGCTTTCACTGGCAAGAGCTAAGAGGGAATCACATACATATATGATTGATTCTCCACTGCAGTCTGTACAGCATATAGAGAAAATGTATATACTAAGCCTCACGTTCCCCAGTCCGAGGTGAAATCCCAGAATTGTAAATAAGAGTGAGGTTGTAATGCTCAATGGAGAGTGCTTGTGAGCAAAGCCACAAACAGGAATTATTAACCTTGCCCACAGCACCTTAGAGAATAAGAAAATTTTTAATATATTCAAAGAGGAAGAATGTTCTTGACAATATCCAGCCCTCTACTCCATGAGAAAAGTGTTCATGAAGGAAGAACAGAGGAGGTTATGATGACATAACTTGTACTCCAAGCTTTTGAAATGATAGCCTTGTGAGAAAGAACATGAATCAGAAGGATTCTTTGATTTTTTCCTTTAAAAAAACCCCACAAAAACACAACACAAAAGCCTCACATTGTCCAGTATTATGCTCTTTACCATTTAGAATGGCTGGTAGCCAAGGAATGCAAACTAACTATGTATGAATGATACAGCTGCAAGGTTGTTCTGCAAAAACAAAAGAATTTTTTGGGCCTAATAACATTCCCTGAATCTAATCCATCTCTGAACAGATCACTACGATAACAGCAGCAACAAAAAAACTTCTGGATAAAAACTTTTCAATTGCATAATATGTGGAAATTGTATTATTTTTGTGACAATTTAACCTCAAGCCTTATCTGTGCATCAACTAGACACCATCTCTTCCCCCAATATCTTGATCTCCTACGTACAGGATCCACAAGCAGAACACATTTTCATGGTGGACTTTACCAAAGTCAATTTCATTTTCATGAAAATTCAATTAAACAACAGAGCACAATTATCTGTTTGCTGGCAAACAGACACTCCACATTAGTTCAGCTCTGCTTTGCTGAACTGTGTTCAACTGCTCAAAGCATTCAAATGTTTCATTACGAGATTTCATCAGACATCCCTGGCTCCAGCACCATGGCACAGAAAATGGGATGCACAATGTCCACTGCTTTCCATATTTTAGCTGTTACTTTTTAAAAACTGCCCCTGTTCTCTACAGAAGCTGTTTACAAGTATATATCAAAGGTTAGGATAGCTTATTGTATATATGGTTTGCATTATCCACAACTTATCTAGGCTGCTCCCTCCATCCCTTTTTTTAGCATGGAAAATCAAAAATTAACTGCTGTGGCTTTGCTTTTGCCTCACTTCAGTCATGATACCTAAAAAATCAACAGCGATGGTATTTTATACTTTATTAACCACATGCAGCCTTACATCCTGGTGTAACTTCCCACCAGTGCATACGAAGACACCCTGTCCCTGCATGGCTGAGTTGGCATCTACATGCTGATAGCATAAGACACATCTGGCTGAATTGCCATTTAAACTTGAAACTTCTGATGGAGCCAGAAAACGCCTTGATCCTGGGAAATGTTTCAAGTGAGCTGTCTCCTTTCCTGAAGCAGACAGATCTCAGATCTGAAATGTCACGCACAATTACCCTAGAGTCCTTGACTTGGAATGTCCAAATAACTCCTGGCATCAAGTAGGCTCTCCTCTTCCCCTGACAACTTGCAGGACTCGATTTCAGTGAAGTACAAGATTTGTCTTTCATAAATATTGGCTAAAATGAGAGCCGTGACACGTGAAAAAAAATACAACATTCATTCTTACAAATTAAGCAACAGAATGCAAACTATTAGCAAATAAATTGTAAGAATGCCTCACTATGCAGGACATCTAAAGATTTCCAGGCTGTTTTTTATTTAATCTGTGCTTTGGATTTCTCTATTTAGGACAAAATCTCCCTCATTGTGATAGTGCAGCATAATAGACACTGGTATTTGGAATCAGGTTTGTATCATGCTTCAATATTCTAATCATTTATTGCAATTGCTGTATCATACTTGTGTTGTGATTTCCACATACTGCTATATCACTCTTCTAAATCAAAACCCCATGTAACATCAAATATCTTCAAGTACCTAAATTTGGATTTAAAACATAAAATCTTCCTGCTGCCTCAGACCTGTTGGATATACCACAGTCTGTAGATAAGGTCTGGCAGATGCCGTCTCCCTAGTGCTACAGGGACAAGGAGGTTGGTGAATTGTGGGCCAGTAGCAGGGGTCTGTCTGTCTATGGGACTCAGAAAGTAAGGCAGTGAGGTGGCTTACGGTGTCAAGAGGCCACTTTGATGGCTACATGCATGGGCTACCATTACAAAGGCTATTAGAGCAGTCTTCTGATGCTCCATGTCTCAAAATAGACCTGGAAAAAGAAGGATCCAGACAAGCAAAGGCTGATGCTCTTTTACTTGGCATGCCAAAGAGGTACTTCACTGAGCCGTGGACTGGGTCATTTGGCTTGGCAAGGAAAGGTGACAGGAAAGGCACATGGGTCATCACTAGCGCTTGTGTAAATGACGATGGAGTGGACCCCATGTAGCAAAGCGACAGGGTTGAACCCATGGAGGTGAGCGCACTGACATTCCCTACAGCTGTATGTTCTCACTCGCACTGTGCCCAGGCAAAAGGGTTAGTCACTCATGTGATGAACAACATTAATTTTACATATTAATATTATATTAATATTAATCATATTAAGCTCATTGTGTGACACCAGCAATCGCTAGTGCTGGTTTGAGATGGGAGTAGAAAATCACCAGACAACATCTCCTCCTCCTTGGAAGAAGGCTCAGAGGAGGTGATGTATGTGCTCATGAAGCTCTGGGAAGAATATAGGGGGTGACCACAGTCTGGTAAAGAAAGCTGAACTGAGCTCAACACAAAGGGCACCATGAAGTAACCTTTGTTTAGATAAGCCGCGCTATGAGCTGAGTGCATCATTTGTTTGTGTAAATGGACTTCCCCGACTTAATTCACAAGGTGCAAATGGCCTCCTGAGCCAACCAGACCAGAATGGAGGAAGCACAAGTCTCAGGCCGACGTAAAGTATAAAATATGGACAATTAATACAAAAAAACGTGGAAAAAAGCAGTAAGTTTGAGATGGCTTCAAGCCACACATTCCTTTCCAGAGACTAGGAATGCTCAGTGTCACAATGGTGAAGAACATAGAGACTGACCCTGGGATTCAGATTTCTATTGTGATTCCACTGTATATAACAATTGCTATAATATGCTTGTGTTGTAGTTTCAGTATATTACCACATTGTCCTTCTAAACCATAATCCTACGTAACGTTAAATATCTTTAAATAAATTAATCTGGTATTAAAACATTGAACTCTTCTTTTGTGAAATATCTGAAGGAATGCAGCCAGAGTATTGGACTCTGAAAAAAGAAAGTGTCAGGTGGGAAAATGTTTGGAATGTTAAAATGATACTACTTACGATCTAGTGATCAGAGATGCCAAACTTGCCCCTTTTTACTTCCATGCAATGAAAAAAAAGCAATAATCCTAACAAAGAATATAAATAGAGTAGATTAGAATCATCTCTCTCAAATAAGCAGTAACAGCCATGGGAAAGCAGTGATGATGCCATTAAGTGTCTATTCCCCCAGCATCCTCTTCCTGTGAGTTTACAAGCCCAAAGACATTCTCAGAACTGTCATGTCACTGTGCACGGAAGTGAGCAACCAATTTTAAGGCAAATAAGGGGAGGGGAGGGTGGGATATATTAGGAAAAAAAAAAAAAAAAAGGAGGGGAAGTCTTTTAATCAGGAAATTAAAACCAGGATCTAACAAAAGCTTTAGGCATGTTTCTAATTTTGGCAAAGGAGGAGACTCCGCATTTTAAGGACTGTCTTTTTGTCTGGAATAGAGCTTTGAGATTTCCAAACAGGCAACAAGCAGTAAAAAAAATTTCAACTCAGAGGGAAATTAAAGACTAAATAGCAAAAGAAAAATCTATCAGGATGTCTAATGCAAGGGAATGTGCTGAGAACTGGCTGTTTTTAAGACTGACTCAAGTTTTAAAAGCTAGCATGAAAAAGGAGGAACTGTTTTAACTTGATAGATGCTTTAGAGTTCCTAACAAGGGAAAACAGGAAATACCTAAGGAATTGTTATTTTGGATTTGGCAGATATTAGGGACAGACCTTTAAAGTGCCACAAGAGCAAAAGGATATCCTCTTTGAAAGGAACCCGAGTCCTTTTCTAAGAGCTAAGCTCAATTGCAGAAGCCTGTAAAAACAAGCTGATGCATGTGAATGTTAATGTTCATGGCTCAATTCCCCATCCACCTCAGCTGAGATCTAATTCTGAGAGACAGGTATTTCAGTACAAAAGCACATGCCAACAAATTAAAAGCAGTATCCAGATGGAAGATGGAGGCAGAAACAGTCTCAAAAATCACCACACAATGTTTAAAAAAAAAAAATAATTAAAAAAAAAATAGAAAAAAGGAAAGTTAATTCCTTGAAAAGGATTACATAGGAAAAAAGATTTATAATCTCTGCAACCGAAATAAAACCCATCAAAGCCATCAAAATGAACACAAACTGACTTTAAGAAGAGTTAATGAGCTTGAACTAAGATGTAGGATTAAAAACCAGATTTCTCTGAGATTCAGTAGTGAAAAATATATGGAAAAGCCATACATTAATTATTTTTCTTATTCTTAGCACTCCAAAATTTCTACATGATATCAAGCAAATCTTCCCTTCTTTGGTCTCACCTTCTCTGTCATAAAGAATAGCCAAATATTACTCAGTATATTATCCTTTGAGTTAATTAATTTCTAAGATATTCAAGTATTAGGGACATTGAATGTAATGGAAATAGATATGCATATTGAAGAAACAAAAATGTCCAAAGCATTCAAAGTATAAAAAGAACAGAATTGTTTTTCAGTGTAACTGGGCATCAATATGTCTCTATAAATACAGAGATCAGGGGAGTTCTTAGCTTGTTCAAACAACTCAGATAAATTGATTTTGATCTGTCCAAAAGGATTAACTTTATTTTTATTTTAAGAAAAAGATTCAAAACCATCCTTCAAAACCTTAACAGATGTTATAAAATGAACTTTGCTTTCTCATCCAGCTGCTCTTTTACTCTTAAGTAAAAGGTTCAGACTTGGGAGACCACTGCTGTTCAGGAGAAAAATCAAGCATGTTCTTAAAATTTGAGTAGAGGTTATTAAGTATATGCTAAGAAACCTTTTTTGATCAAGAGAAACCCCCAAATGTATACATTTCTATACACACAATCCTGTGAGAATCAGCTTTGATGAAAAATGGGCTTGCCAACAATTTTGGCATGGCAGGTGGGACCACAACTCAAATATTCCCAGATTGTTAGGCTGTATCTTCATCTACAAAAATCAACAATGCAAGGCATATTCAAGTCAACGTGTATCAGAGATCAAAAAGCCCAAGAAAAACAGGCAAAACAAGATGAGTAGCTGTCACATGGATTTAGGTCCCGTGATAAAACTTGTTATCAAAAGAGGTTATCAGACAATAGAAGTGTCTTCTGTCTAATTGTTGCCATTATTGCCCAGTCTGCCTACCAAGAGTGGAAGAATCTGTGCTGTGTCAACATCTGGCAAACCCTTTTCTTCAGGTGTGGGTAAGTGACAAGATGCAGATGGTGTCCCATCTAGTGCTGCAGGCACAGGACACGTAGATGCAGGACTGTATTTACAAGAATTTCAGTGCAGCTGAGGCTGCTCAAAACCCATGGAAGAAATTTCTGAAATGCTGGCATAAAAGAGATGGTGACAGCAAGGCAATGCTAGCTGCAGAGAAGACACACTGCACAAAGTGTACTTGGAAACAGGAAAGAGTGACGGACCATCATTTTATTAATCAAGATACTCTCCAAAGTACTCAGCAGCAAGTAAAGTGAGATGCAGTCAGTTGTTCTTTGACTGGTTGCTTGTGCAAGTTAAACTCATTCTTACTAAGAAAGCAGCATGTTAAGAAACACTAAAAAAAATAACAATGAGGATTAAAACAAAGAGCAAACCTATAGTATTTTTAATAGTTGCGGTTCTCTCACAGAAAGAGTTTCCACTGTGCTACCTAACAAAGATCTCTCTGCTCATAGGTCTAGGGGAGGGATTGACAAGCTAAGTAACCTGGCGTCATCTCTTCCCCTGACCTTTCTCTGTCACGTCCCCCTTAGATGGTCCATAGACGGAATCTATCAGCTGTGTTAGATAACTGAGTTATTCTGATTTCTGAACGAGCGTTTGTGAGTTCTGACAGCCACATTTAATTTTACTAAATGTGCTTGTGCTAGCTAAAGCCTTTCATGATATCTCCTTAGGGCTCTATTACACATTTCAAATTGAGACTGGACTGCTTGGGATTCATTGTGTTCCTGGAAAAAGGGCTAATTACAATGGCAATTTTGCAGAGTAGTTACCGCTAGTCTCTGCCTACATTGCTCTTTCCCTGCAGAAGGTTAGAAACATGAAAATAAAGAGAATTAAGTTTGTGTTTGTTCTTATAAGATGTGTAGCAGTCAGGTGGAAAGGTTTTCATGTTCACTGTTAGGTACAGGATCTGATGCATGAGAAATGCTAATGAGATAGCAAATTAGCCATCGATTCAGTGGTGACTGAAAACCATTACATGGTGACTGCTCTTTTTTGGGGGTCTGTTTGAAGTATGTTGGTGGTCCTCATGTATTTCCTGGGAGAAAGACATCAGCTGAACAAAAAACACTATCAAAATCAATATGATTAGCATCTTTTTGAAACTCTCAGCTTAAAGGAAGGGTGGATCTTTTTCCTGATCCTGGGTTGATCTTTCTTGTGTGACAAATAGAAGTTTTCAGCTTCCAAGGTTTTTTTTTGTTGCATAAAGAAACAGTTTTATTTTCCAGGTCTGACAGTCTGGCTCCATCTATTAATTTTCATACAGTTGGTTATATTAATGTTGATTAATGGTTGATAGTTACAATTAAGCCTGAAAGACTTCAATACCTAAGTATCTATGCAGTTTAATGGGACTGATGTACCTCTCACTCAAACTACTTTAAAAAAATGCCAATGATGTTAAATTAGAAACAGACACCGGAGGAGTAGCATGGAGCCCACTTACAAAATAAGCCTTCTGTACATCATTACTCTGACATCCAAAAAAACCTTCTGAAATGAAAGATCAGAAGAATCCTGAGTCACTCTTCTCATTATGTGTGTTTTTAACCATGTTGAATATGTTTTACTTTTCTAAAGCCAACAAACAACATTGTCTTGGGAAAAAAAAAAGCTTTAAAATTAAACTTCAGACATTCTTCAGTACCTTCAACATTTTCCATATTGAGCTATTACTGTCCCACCTACAGCTTTTATCTTCTTAGCACTGAAATTAAATCCCACTTTGGATGATATGCTAAAACCAGCAACCTGGGTCATGAGATGCACAAAAGAACTGTACATGGTTGAAACTACAGGCAGACAAAACATATATTTACGTACACAACAAATTGCCTACCAACGCCTCAATCACAAAAAAATTGCATTCAGGATTTTTAGTGACTCTTCTTTCTTACATTCTGTGTGGTATGTTGAAACACAGATAACTCATATGGAAAAGGAAAAACTGCTCAACCTAAACTTGCAACCACCACACACCACACATGTTGGAATCACAGTCTCCTACGCAAAGGCAATTTTCGTGATGCTTCTGTTGACACACAGGAAGAATACTGTCTCATTTTAAATAATCCAGCTCACTTTTCCCTGATTTCTACTAGAGCCACCCTTGGGGCTAGTTTGTAATAACATAAATTAGAGATGAAAATAACCAATGACATCAATTCCTGCATCAGTAAAAGACTCTCACAATATATTATGATTTACTCCTATGCTACCAGGCTTCTTTTGAAAATCCTAAATGCTGAGGCTTCCATTACACTGCAATGTAAAACTCAAGCTGATGGAGAATTTCCTGAAGGAATTGCTCTTTGGAGGGCAGGTGCTTGTTCAAGGTGTTGTTACAATGGATGTGGTTCGAGGGGGAAATCCAGAGAAGAACATTGTTATTAAGATGCTAGGTCTTATTTTCTTAATTTAAATTTTTTTGACACTTTATAGTGTCAGTTCTGAATTACGGAACATCACGTTTGATCACAAAGTTCTGGTATTCACTGAAAGGGAAGAAGAGAAGGAGGGGAAGGTAAGGGAAAGACAGTAAGAGGGAAAGAAAGACAGGAAGAAAGGAAATTAAAAGAAAAAAAGGAAAAAGGAAGAAGGAAAAGGAGGAAAGGGAAAAGGAAGAGGAAAGGGCAAGGGAAAGAAGGGGAAGGGAAAAAAACAGAGGAAAAAAAGGCTCAGAATCAGTGAATTCACAGTGTAATCTAGTATATCACTAGTAATCTATTGAGGAAGATGCTGATTGTATTCATTAATGTAATACCATAACTTAAGAGCTACCTGTGACAACTGGGCCATTTTTTTGGTTTTGTTTGGTTTTTTTGTGTGTGTGTCTGTTGTTGTTTTGGGTTTTTTTGTGGTTAAAACTTGCATTTTCTGAAACTGAAAGTCTTATGTGAAATAAGACTTGTAAAACTCAGCCTTTGGAAACTATTTTCTTGTACCATATCCATGCGATCAAAAAATTAAATTACTCCTTTTTCCCCTCCTCTCTCATTTTTCAGTTCGTTTTATTTTGCTGAACAGCAGCAATTCTGGAAATAGTGTATACACAGGGTAGTGGGAGAAAAGCTACATAAAAAATGCTGGTTTAATAAGCTTTAACAAGAACGATGAAGGTAGAATCAGACATTCAGCACCTTTACCCTCTCTCTTGATGTCTCTTATATTGTAGAAGGTAAGTTGCAGACACATCATAGACACTAAGGCAGTCCTAGTAAAATATAGGCTGTTTTTCCTCTCTTTCAAGTTCCAGTGATTGAACCTGGAAAAGACCTTTCTATGATCTTGTGATCAAATGCTGCCATTCAGAGAAGAAATACTAACAGAAATGGTCAAGAAATGGGGCTTTTACAGCTACCAAGGACTGCTGACCAGCATAATGACATTATTGTGACAAAAAAAATAAATTAAAAATCAAATAAAATGTTAGCTTCCTGATTTCCCAGTGCTTTCAGGCCGAATTGCTTTTCTCTGTTGTGCAGTACCATCTGAGGAGAAGTGGGAGAGCGAGACTTCAATTACACAAGAAACTCCTGATACTCAGAACATATGGAAATTGCTGTTGTGATACCACTCATCTTACTCTGTCTGGATGAATCACAAAGGGAAAGATCTTCACACAGTAGTTCAGACACTTCATGCCACTTCACACTCTCGTGGGGGGGCTAGGGAGCAGGGCCCTGCAGAAGAGTCCTCAATGCTCCTCTTGTGTCAGGGAAAAATTTATTTCTGGAGGGAGGGAGGGAAAGTGGCAGAAAGGCAAGACCATGAAGGGAGGACAGGCCCTGTATACTTCTTTCTCATTATACATGCCTTCCCTCTCTCATTACACTCCCTTTCTCGCTACACAGTCCTTTCTAAGGGTGTCAGCATTAAATTTCTGCCAAAATGCTTAAGGACACACCAAACACCTGCAGGCTGACTTCTGTTTAGAAAAGCCCTCAGAAGTTCAGAAACATATCCTCTCTTTCAAGCCACTTAATTCTTTGCAAGCTCTGCCAGTAAAAATGCATTTGGAGAAACCCCTCAATACCAGCCGTGATGGAGCAAACACAGCTGAGAGCCTCTGCGAGGCTGTCTGCTGCCCAAGTGTGATTGAAGGCAGCAGCCACCGTGTCCCAGTTGAGCCCCGCAGGCAGCGCAGACCAGGTGCACATCACCTGGACTTTTACTGAGTTCCAAATGTTCCAAAATGTGTGAAAAATCCATGCTCCAATTGTACTGGGACATCTGAAAAGTCCACTCCCAGGGGCTTTCACTTCTGGCTGAAACATGAATGCCCAAAGAAGTGTGCTAAAAAATCTATTTCTACATTGTTAAGCTTCAATAAACCTTTTTTTGTTCAGGTTATCTGGAATTTACAGGGCAAAGGTTCAGACTGAAACTTCTGACAAACTTCTATATTCTTCAAATGTAAAGATGTTTAATGTGAAAGCAAGGAGGGAGGAAGGGAGGGAGGGATTTTTCTGTGAAAGGGAAGAAAGGGAAATAATTTTCTTTAGTTCAAAAAAAACTAATCATGTAAAACGCTTGCTGGTTATTATTGAGCATAACACTCTATGAGCTCAAGTGGTTAGTCTGTGCTCAGCTAGATTAATACCGTTGCTCAAGTCAGCTTTTTAAATGAGTTTTAAACTAGCTGGCTCAGGTGTGACAACACTATACCGCAGCAGTAGGGCCTGTGAAGCAGATGTACTCCATCATTTAAAGTGTCCTAAAGGGACTAATAAAGTAATGCAGGAGAGGAAGAAACAGGAGGAGTTGTGCCACTGCTGGCCACAGTTGAAGCAAAAGCAGAATTCCTCCCTGAAATCTGAATCGTGTACAAATGACTTCACAATGTTCCACACTGTTTCATGCTCTGGTTTGCATGTTTTTATTTGTTTGTTTTACTCAGTTTTAAATTGTCAGCCCTTTAGACCTGAACAATCTGAAATTCAAGCTGTGAATCTTGCTGGCTCATAAATCTTGCCTGCCATACACCTGCACAATTCGTCTGCCTTGCCTTGGATTTTACAAGTGCATCCAAGGAACGGCACTGTCCCTGGACCAGAAACTTGTCGACACTTCTCTTGCTGATGTATGAGGCACAACAGAATTCAGTGCAGATGCTCTCAGCTGTGCTGGTTATGCAGCAGCAACATCCAGAAGAGACTTTTTTGTTCATAAGCAAATAGATATGCCACTGTATATAAAGGGAATGGATTTGCTGAATTAGAAGATTTACATAGTCACTCTTCACAGCAAAAATGCACTTTGAGTTAAAATAAAAAATGTATACATTAAAATTAGTTTACATAAACTGGACACAGTTCATTACCACTAGATATTACGAATAAGAAGGGAACATAATTCTTCATTTATGTTGCAGAATTCTGGAAATCTTAGGAAAGATATGACAGGTGATACTGCAACATAAACAAGGAATGATCTTTTCTCATTTACATATCATATTGTTTTCTAACTTCAATCTTATAAACTAAGTGAAAGTCTTAATAGAAACCAGAGTAATTTGCTTTATACATCATCACCTGAATTATTGCAATACCACAAACAAACTGATCTTATGCATTTTTTATTATTACTAGTTAGAAAGTAATAAGAAAAACTGTGAAAGAATTTCTCATTAATTATACAGCCAGCTGACAAAAATCAGCATTTCACAATATGGTTATTTAAAATACAAAACTAAATGGTTCTTTTCGTAAGAACTCACAGACCAGTACAAGCTCAAATAAAACAAGACATAAATACGTAGCACATCAGATCTTTGAGACTCTCCTCATCATCAACATCTTTATAAACTTTTGGAAAAGCAAGCCTTAGACAATGTCAGCACTCTGTCTTCACTCACACAAATTTCCTGATGAGCCCAAACTATGTGATTTAGCACTGATACACCCCCCCCCTAATATCGGAAACACAAATTAGCTCAACTCATGTTCCTCCGAGAAATAAGCACATACCAACTATTGAGGTTTACTGCGTAAACATCTAATTCTGCACCCTCCTAGCCAAAGAGAGTCTTTGTTTGAGCTAAATGGAAATGAAATCAGGTCTTAAGTAGATAGAATTCTTTTTCCTAGGAAGTATCCCTTGTCTTTAAAGAATATACAATCTTAAAAATACAAGAAATCTAGGAAATCTTAATGGATCTTTGCAGCAAGACATAGAAACCACAGTATCACAGAATGGTAGGGGTTGGAAGGGACCTCTGGAAATCATCTAATTCAACCCCCTTGCTAAAGCAGGCTCACCTAGGGCAGGTTGCACAGGATCATGTTCAGGCAGGTTTTGAAAGTCTCCACAGAAGGAGATTCCACCAGCCCTCTGCGCAGCCTGTTCCAGTGCTTTGTCACCCTCACAGTAAAGGTTTTTTCCTGATGTTGAGGTGGAACTTCCCATGGTCCAGTTTGTACCCATTGCCCCTTGTCCTATCATTGCATCACTGAAGAGAGACCGGTCCCATCCTCTTGACACCCACCCTTCGGGTATTCATAAACATTGATGAGATTCCCTCTTAGCCTTCTCTTCTCCAGGCTAAAAGCCAATACCCAGTTTCTAACCTTGGCTGCTGTTTTGTCTTGTTTGAAATGTCAAATACATACACATACATACATAGAGTGAGATAGAAAGAATCATAGAATCATTAAGGTTGGAAATGACCTTCAAGATCATCAAGTCCAACCATCTACTAAATATTATCAGGAACACTAAACCATGGCCTGAAGTGCCACATCTAGACCTTTATTAAACACCCCCAGGGATGGTGATTCCACCATCCCCCTGGACAGCCTGCTCCAATGCCTCACCACTTTGTCAGTAAAAAAATGTTTTCTAATATCCAGCCTAAACCTCCCCTGGCACAACTTAAACACATTTCCTCTTGTCCTATCACTAGTTACCTGGGAAAAGAGACCAAAACCCACCTCACTCCTTTCAGGTATCTGTAGAGATATAGATATTTACAGTAAAGTATTACTTACCTTGATGAAGTGAGATAAACTCATCAACAATAAAGTTTTGGAAGAGGTTTTTAGTGTTTTATGCATATAAATGAAGAGACAATTAAATAAAAAGATAAAGCACCAAACTAAGAGAAAGGGGCTAAAAAGTTATCAAACAAAACTTTTAAAGTTAATTCATCCAGATATCATTTGTTCAGCCACTAAGAAGAAAACAAAAACAGTAGAAAATGTTGCTACTATACATTGCATAGTTAACCCTTAACTGGAACACTGTTTTTTTCACGAGCATTTTAGTCATACTCACCTACAAAACATGTTGCTCGAAATCTGTTATTCCATGTTCTTTCTAAGTCTACCTCTCTGAAGATAAGACTAAGTATTTGAATTTATATTCCAAGGTTGGAGAACCTAAGAGATAACCTATGAGAAACATTTACACTAAAGTAGAGGCAGAAAAGATCCGTTCATTCTGGTGAAATGAGACTGTAAAAATGCAGTGCTTGGGACCTTTCAAGAGAAAAAATGCATGGCAAGATATGAGCTGTTTGCAAATACTGCATTGCTGCAGAAAATTTCTTTCTATTTAAGAGTTTCTGCTCTAGTAAAAAGTCAGTCCCGAAATGTCACAGCTGCTTGTTACTTGTGGGGTTCTTAACATACACAAGAATAGTACCTCCATCTTCTTTTGTTTTGTCAGGCATTTGTAACATAGCATTAAAATAAGCAATAAAAGCCCCATAAAGCTACTATGAAAGACAAAGAGTCTTGACCACGCATTGTAGCATTCATGCATCTTTTTTCTAAAAAATCCCCCTGAGATAGGAATTGGCCCAATGTCCTCTGACAACTGAAGGTATTTACAAAGCAAATGAAATTTAGGAAGTACTATAATGACTGGAAAATGCTGTGAGGGAGCATAATGGATGTATCAGCAGAGAATAATTACCTCAATTGAGGCATGTTCCTGTGCAATTCCAGAGAGAAAAGTAAGAACTCATTGTCTTTGCATTTATTCAGAAAGAGAAAATTAAGTTTTTTAAAGACATGCAAGGATACTGGCAAATGAACAAAAACTGTATGCAAAGATTGTAAACTAAGCTTGCCCATCCAAAGAGAAATCAATTTGTTACTGACAGAAAAGCTAGGAATTTCTACTTGAATTCAGAGATTGCAAAATGTGATAGATAGCAGGATTTCATAAAAAGTCTCCTATTCACCAACAAAAAGATAACGCAGCACTGAAAAACTGAGTGTGAGCTACCTTCATTAGTACTGCCCTTCACATCTTGATGGAGGCATACAGTGCTATAGTCTGATGCATTCATTTGCTGACTTCTCCTTCAGAGTGACAATATGGGGTCTATACAATTAGTTTAATGTGAGGCTGCACTCTCTATAGGAAGAAAATATACCCAGTAGGCCCTGGTCTATTTGTCTCAGAAAAGAGTGCTAATGAAGGGAAAACAAAAACAAACACCCCCACCCCCCCCCCCCCCCAACAACCTCCCCACAACCCACCCCCCCACCCCCCCCCCCACCCCCACCACCAAACACATACCAACAACCCACACCCCACCACCCACCACCACACA